>JAPZDV010000010.1:8567586-8593710 GCA_029814665.1 Acanthurus lineatus | reverse complement strand
TATCGATACCGAACTTAGTGCGGACACCCGATCGGCATAGTCCGCTGCAGCTCAGAGCTCCTGAGCTCAAACGATCCGCCAGCCTCAGCCTCCCAGTAGCTTGGATTACAGGCGCGCGCCACCGCACCCGGCGAGGAAAGGAGAAGTTCCCAGTGCTTATGAACTAGACAAAAGTGACGTAATGAGTAAGCGCACTGCAGCGACTTCTAGCGGTGGAAAATGTTACAATACTGATCCTGAATTACATTAAAATTTAACATTTAAAATCAACACATCTTTACATATCGCTTGAGTAAATCAAAGGTCATCAACTGCATTTATTTATGTCCATTTATTGACTGTGGACATTCAACTGTACAGGTAGTTGTCCATTCTGATATATGAATATAAGTTGCATTTTATATTGCAACCATAAAATTGCTTGTTTTATGGTATTCAACGGTTGAATGAAATTCAGACAAGTCCATTCTGATAGATATTTATATGAGACAGAGAGACCTACTCCACATGTAACTGCATTTATAAAGGTAGTATATCTGCTTTTCACACACATCTGACCTGAGTAGCTACTGACAATGTTTTTACTGGAGCAGGTCATTTCAAGGGAAAATCTTGCTTCATCAGACCTCATCTGCTCACTGAATTACCTGATCCTCACCTTTTTGAGTGTCACAGTGACAATGTACAATTTATTTGTCTCCTCATCTCCTCCAGATGGCGCCAATATCTGCAAATGAAGTCATCCAAGGACTTAGGTGAACTTTATGTAAGATGTAATTTATCATTACACCAAAGATTAAAGACTGGTCTAATAATTGATCTTTGATGTTTTCAGTGTTCATTGTTACATCACACAGTCACAGGCAGTGTGTATCCTCCCCTTCCCCAGCCTCTCCTTCAAATAACACAACTCTGCCTCCAAAAACCAAGATGACTATAATGCAAAATTTACAATTTTAAAAAAGTTGTACACAAACCAAAGGGTGATGTCATAGTGGTCCCATCCACTATTTATTTTACAATTTATGGCTATTGTAAGTAGTTGTTTGCTATCATACAAAGGTAATAAGAAAACAGAGTATTTATTTTTTAATAAATTAGAGGAAGGCACTTGTTTATAACATGTTAGTCCCAACACTGGACTTGACTTCAGCGTGCAAAACTTAGACAGGTAATTAAACAGATGGATGGATAGACAGATAGATAAATCAAATGTAATTGTAATAGGCCTGTCCAACCACAAGGTGACTCCCCACCATGCTACAGGTGTGAGAAGCCCCAACTTAAATCCAGTTCTGGTGTCTTTGCCAAGTGTAACGTGGCGTTGAGTGGCGATGTTAGGCTTGAAATGAGGGTCAGGCGGGGAGCATGAGAAGGGTTTTGGCACCCCGCTATGGTCCAACAGAGAGAGTGTATTGTTCTCTGACCTAAATTTCTTGACCTGGAACTGCAGAAAAAAAAGGTCAGAATGAATGGGACGCAGCAACATGTCTTCACTCTCCACTGCGCCACACTCGCTGGTCAGACCATGACATCATCCAACTGTCAAACAACATTTTCTGACAATTAGCCCCTCCGAAAAGCACAAAGCGGGCAAGATTGAGAGCCACAACCAGCAGTGTTTTGGTTCCACAAAATATTAGAAAACACTATTCACTGGACTGATATATATGTAATATATTTATATGATATGATATAAATGCTATGAATGATTACAAAAGTGCAGAGGGTGCATTTTTGAAATTAGCCTGACTCTGGATTCAACATTGATCCAAAACATCTTTCCTGATTTCATGTAAGAGAATTTTAAAATGACTTATTTGTTTAGGATTCGGCACAGACCAGTGAAAATGGTCAATTTTTTTAAAGCTGCAATAATCAAATACAATGCAATAATTTTATGCACTTTAAAATATATTTTTTAAAATTTCATCATATAGGCACTAAAACTTAATTGTTTAGCTTATTTGTTTTTCGATAGGCTAAATTAAGGAGAAAAGACCTCTCTGTGTTTTAAAATAATGTTTTTTTATTTAAATTACATAAGTTTTCTTTGTGATACTTTTTGATTACATTTTTTTAGGTAAGAATTATTTTTAATAGCTGTGACAATGACTTATGCACTTGCCTCTACAAAATAAACCCATTGTACTACAAAATAGCATAGCAGTCATCATTTATTAACTTATTTTTGTGACTTCTTTTGTGCTTAATCAATTAAAACATTTTTAATTAGTAGAAAATTTCTATTTGTTTGCTGACATACCCGATTCCAAAAGAATAAGGACACTGTGTTGCTAGAAAATGAGCATGCAGTGCTCTGATCTGAATAGTCTCTAGAATCAAGTAGAATTGGCCCAAAAAAAAGCTAATTCCAAGTCATGAAAAAGAAAATTGAGTTTCTGCACAGAGAGCAGATATGTCACAAGAGGGCAATAAATGAAGTCCCTATCCTGCCTTTTTTCCCTGCTGATTCTCAATCCCTCAAACGTCACTGTAATAACATATTGAACCTTTCACTATAGTCCTCTGTTTCCACTGCTCCCCAGCCCAAAAAGTCTCACCTGCCCCTGAATGAACAGAACATCTACCAATCTACACACAAACACTAGTTAAGTGTCTGTTTATTAGGGTAGCTTTTTGTCTTAGTGTCCCAGCCAGATGTTCCTGTTCTGCCTGCCTGTCTTGTTCCTTTTGGGCTCTTTGCCTTTGCCAGCTGGTTGTCTGTTGCTAAATTCAGGTTTTGAAAACGAAACAAACCTCACCTTCATTTTTTCTTGCTCTGCCTTTGAGTTTCTTGAGTTTCTTGGTGTACAATCTACCCACGAGACCCGGGTTAAGATATGACAAAGATATTACTCATCAGCACCTCAAACGCATCCAGTGGCTTCATCGTATTTATGGGTGCATCTTGGTGAGGTCCCACTTGTCATTTTTCTCTGCTCATGAGTATCAGTGTGTAGAGGCAGAGGAGGAGGAGGAGGAGGGAACAGATAAATCTCATTCTCTTTTTCATCACACTGACTTCATTCTTCACAGCTCTTCGATGAGACGAGGGAGCAAACCTGGGTGGAGTCTGGAGATTTACGGCCGACAGAAGTGCGCAGGCCATTAAAGCCCAGCACCCTGCTAATGAAGACTCAGTGCAATCACACAGAGAGGAGTACAGTATGCATAGAGCTCATCAATCCAGTGTCATCCTGTGGGATATGTAAGCTGAAGTCTGACCCTGGACGACGAGATTCATCTTTATTTTGTTATCAAAATGCATGTTGGATTATACTGTGTTTGTATCTGACCTCAGATGACATTTTATCATCTATGGTTTTAGCTTCACAGGCACTCAGTTAAAGCAGAAATCTAACTCAACAAATTAAACACCACTGGGGAGCAATTACTGCATCATACTGCGGGACTCGTCTGCAAAACAGCAGCAAAATTATCCCTGCGTGCTGAGAATGAAGGCATCATGGTACCACCAACCCCCAAACACACACACACAACATTATTCCTTTTACGCCCCCTTGGGTATTGACATGCAGACGGCAGCCCCAGCTGTTGCTGTTCAGTGATGTAGAGCTCCAAACTGTGCAGCGTGTTGTCATCAGAGTGTTGGCGTCTCAAGGGAAAGCAGAGATGAGAGCTGTAATTAGCGGGGAATGAGGCCAGCAGCAAGCAGAGGCCCCTGGAGGCCTCAGGGGACTTGGAAGACGCGTGGCTAACCTGTGGGCCACTACCTGTGGCTTTTAGTGCATTAAGAATGTAACATAAAAGATCAAGAACTAATTTATTCATAATTTGTGCTTTTTTCTTTATTTCCAGGTAAGGGTTACTAACATATCAGTTGGAGAAATAGACTGATTCTCTTTTATTCTTATTTTATTTTTTCTGTGGTGTGATCTTATGGTTATATATCGGTCATCTGAAAAAAGCTTTCTTTACATGTGTCTGTAGGAAACCCAAGTTTGAGTAATATATCCTGTTCTCCAGCCTGGTTAAAAGTCTGTGGTATTTTACTTGAAGATGATGTTTAGGATAAATGTGTTGAATGTGTTTTCATATTTTCATTATCTTTTCTGGACAGTAGTCATATATAATGATATTTTTTATATTATCTTATAAGACCAACAAATATGCATTTATAATAATTAATTAACCTATTTAACAGGTGAAAATATCAAAGAACTTTTGGTTTAAGATTTTTAAACTGAAAGATTTGTTGCCTTTCTCCATTTTGTTTCATTACAAATACAATATCTTTGGATTTTGGACTGTTAGTTGAACTGTTTATGTCTTGAAATTTGCATTTTTTAAATTTTCTGACATGTTCTGGACAAAAAAAAATATGGGAAGTAATCAACATTTTCAACCCCTAAAATTAAGAGACCCTGACATTCTACATGTTAGGTGCAGTTTTGTCCTTTTTTAGATAAAATTGATTATTGTTTGAGTTTGGCAACTTGTCTTGGGGATATCTTATTTTAGTTTGCTTTATTTTTTGCATTGCATTTTCCTTGAACATCAGATAAAGCTTACTTACTGTTTTGTTACTCTTACACTGTTAGCATGTACAATAATAAATTACGTGTGTGTGTGAGTGTGACACAGCCCTCCGTCTGTCCATGTCTGTGTGCGCTGGTGTGTGCAGGTGTATGACGGCTGCTTATGCTCCGTCTGCGTCCGCTGCTGATGAGTAAAGCCATGAAATAGATCCAGCTGGAGATGTGCAGAGGAGACTGAGGTCTCCTGGGAAATCATCCACACCTCCACCAGCACCATGTCAACTCCTTTAGCACCCCAGAGGGTTATCAATAAGTGGGTAATTGAATTTTAAGCACAAACACTGCTGTCAAATGAGCGTCGGCGGGTGTGTGTGTTGGGGGATGTTTAGCTGTGTGAACATGGTGAGGCTGTCATCTGGCTCTCTGGGGGTTTTCGCAGGAAGGATGAATGTTTAATCCATTAAATAACAATTACAGCTTGTAATGGTCCAGAGTGGCTGGTAGAGGGAGGCAACATGGCTGAACTGTTCACGTGCCTGAAAATGCTTCCTCATGTCACTAAGCATCCTTAGGCTAGATCACAGTGTTTGAGTGAATATCTTCAACTTAAAGGCCAATATGAGATTTGCATTATCGATGCATATTTAAACATTTTTTAGCAACTTCGAGGGTTTAACAACCTTTATATGTTTAAAATTGGACCACTGAGGCTTCGGTATTTCTTCACAAAAATGTTGTTATTGTCAGTGTGAAAAGGGTTATAAAACTGCTTTTAAAATAGATTAGTTGAGATAAATTGATTCATTTCTGTTGCATGATGAAAAATAACTACAAGAGGCCCAGCTCAGGCAGGCGACCTCAGACAACATATGAAAGACAAGTTTCATCCATGGTGGACCTTTTGGACACAAAATGTCATCACTTCATCACATTCGTACATAAGAAATTGCTTTTTGAGATATGGCCAAAAAGATGTTTTTTTAGATCACAGAGACCACATCCTTTGAATTCTTATCAGTAAATCTTAAAGTCCAGGTGGAAGTTAATGCTTATTCAAACGAATTTCCATAAATGTCCTTACAAGAATAGATTACAAGACCGCACATACTGGTGTTTGTAGAGACAACTCGAAAATATGATGTCTCTTCCCACAGCTCTGGTGCAGAGGCACAACAAAACTTAAATTAAACAACTAACCCAATGAATGAAATATGAAAAATCTAAAGGAGATAGAAATTTATACACTTTTTTCTGTGCCTACCCAAAAGGCAGCAGCTTCCATGGTTAATTTTTTACATTTTTTACGATGAGCTGCAGGTCGTTGTGTAATTCTTTCATATTTTCATTTCATGTGTGCTGTGTAAAATGACCTCAAAGCTACCACACGCTCATCTTCCTGGTCCTGATTTTTCAGTGCGGCCATTTTGAAATGGAGGCCATATGTTTGCGTGTAGGCTAAATGAGATTTTAATTTGTGGCTGTTAGTGCTTTTATAGTGATGAAACAACCTAGAAAAAAGTAGCATACAAGGTCAAAACGTAGAAGTTAAATTCAGTGTCATCAAAACTAATGGTCAAACAATATGCTGATGATGACCTGACTTAAATTTAAGGTGATGACAATATCTTATTCAGTCACACCCACACACCCAAATAAACAAACTTGTGAGGGCAGCTTGCAAGAGTAAAAAACCAGGCTCTTTTCTTAAGAGTCAGAAGAGAACAGATGTTTAGAGAGATTACATTTCCACTCTGACTGTAAATGAAATATGTGGACTGCATGACAAAATCATTTCTGGAGTCTGAGGCTGCAAGTGAGTGGAAAGACCGAGAGAAAAACACAGGGTATCAATCTCAGGATATTAAAGTGGAAAAAAATGTGATTATTTATTATTATTATTATTATTATTATTATTACTATTATTACTATTATTACTATTATTATTATTATTATTATTATTATTATTGTTATTATTATTATTATTATTATTATTATTATTATACTCGCATTATTATTATTGGTATTGGGTTATCTTATATTATATATGTTATATTGGGAAATGGGTATCTTCCTGTTAAAAGGAAGTTTTTCCTCACCATTGTCGCCAAGTGCTTGCTCATGTGGGAATTGCTTTCAATTGTTGGGTTCCTATAAATTTAAAATATAAATGTATTAATAGAGTTTGGTCTAGACATTTTGTTGTGATTTGACACTATATAAATAAAATTGAACTGAATTTTAAAACTGTGTTCAGGGTCAAAAATGACCCTTTCACATTAATATTAAAAAAGAAAAAAAAGTTGGAGGTGGTTTCATAAGGGTAAGGTTTGTTATCATTCATGATGCTGGGAGAAAAAAACTTCAAACTACAAAAATTACACTTCATTTGACAAAAAACAGAAGTCACCTGGAAATGAAGCAGTCAAGAGTTCAACTGCACTCATGTTAAATGAATAGAGCAGATTTTTTTTTTCCCCCCGTCTGTCAGTAAAAGTAATTACACAACCTCTGTTGACGTGATTAGGGTGTCATAGGCTCCACCATATCCATAGTTGCTGAATGTTTGTGTGTCCCCTTCTGGTACACCAACAAGGAAATGTCACTGAAGACTTCAGATTTAAGAGCTTCACAGCACTGTGAAATACAGAGAGATTTCCCTGGCAGGGATAGGCTTGATCAGCTGCATTTTCATAGCCATCAACTACTGCCAGAAAACAAAGACAACCAATAAAAGGTGAAATAATAGAGGTGGGACTGAGGTGGGACTGAGCTGGAACTTCTCCGTAAAAGAAAAGTTGGTGTTAAATCCACATCTAGATCCGATATGAAACTTAGGGAATTTAGGGACATTAAAAGATTAGAAACATATAAAGGCCTAAAATTAAGTACTAAGTGCTCCAGCAGAGTGTTTTTTTATTTGTGGTTGTGTGCTTTTCTGTAACTGTGAGTCAGCTTAAAATAGGAAATTAGGCAAGTAGACCAATGTCTTGCCTGTTTATTTGATTTGAATATAAGGAGCAATAATATGCTCAATATGCATAAAACATTATAACAATCATTTTGCAATTCCTGATCAGTGTAGCATAAAGTGTGTGACTTCTCTCCATTTATGCTCTGTATAGACACACTCACACACACACACACACAGACACACACACACACAGCTCACTAAACACAGTGTGTCAGGGTGATCGTTAAGTTGCACTCCTGATCCAAAATGAGTTTGCTAGCTGGGGTTTTCACATGCTGCTCACACAATGGCCTGTATATGGGAGCTGCCTGGTGGCATTGCTTAATTAGGCGAAGAGTTGATTCATTTGCACTAATTGACAGCTAATTAAAGGAGTGAGGGCACATTGAATTGACATTTCTCTGAGTGGAGAGGTTTGACTGCAGGGGATGTTTCAGAGAGCAAACTGCGAAATGTTGCGTTTTCTAAGTACCACCTGCCATTAGAAGTCGCCTCAAACATATGGACCCGTGTGTGCATGTGGGTGTGTGTGTGCGTGTGTGTGTGGGTGTAAACAGGCTCATCCTACTGTGATGAAATGCCGCCTGTAGCACCCAGCTGCTCGTGTGCATCCTCTCTTTCTCTCTTCTCTGTCAACATCCTCCTCTTTATCTATTTTGTGATGGTCTTGCCAACAAGCCAGTTTGTCATGACCTCTGTCCCAGCCTCTCGGTTGATCTCTCTTCTCTCCATCGATGTCGTCTTCTTTATCTTCGCTCCTGTCATACTGAGGCTGTTGAGCCCATTTGAGAAGCATTTTCTCCACAAACTCAAGCTTCAGTTTAAATAGCACTAGGAATGTAACTTAATATGTCAGCAAATTTAACTAGCTTGCTCAACAGCAAGAAAGTAAGTCTGAGGGTCCTACATGATGTCCACTGACGCTTTCAAACCCATGCATGTGTGTGGGCTCTGGTTTTGGTGTCCATTCAGCCCTGCATCCCACCAACATTCTGTATCCTGTGTGCCCTTATGAAGACCTCTTTCTCATGGCTGTTGAAAGCATCCTTGATTATGGTGTCAAAACAAATAATAATAAAATAATGTTTCTTTGATGCTTTTTTAAACAGCTTGGAAAAAAATGATTAATTACATGTTTCTTGGTATTTAACCACAAGTTAGTATGAAGTCATTTTTGACGCACCTCATGGCTGTAAAGAAACACAGCTGCTCCTGCATCTTTGTTCCTAACATGATGGCAGCTCCTCCAGCTCTGGGACGCTGTCACAGAAGGTTAACATAAGTTGTCAGGAGTTTTGAGAGCCAAACAGTAAAGGTTCTGAGTTAGTCAACTCAAACTCACTCACAGCAGGAGTCCAAGAATAGGCAGTCTTCATGTCTGGTGCTGCCCGTGTGAATCAAAAAAAGACAATTAGGGGCTTATTAGGGTCTTGGGGAGTCCGCTGGCCTGCTCGGCCCCAGCTCTGAGCCGCTGCCATAGCTCAAAACAGTCAGGGGCATTGTCTCACCTAATTACGCAGAAACCAGAGGCCCCTTTTTTGTGTTACTACTGCCATGCTTGTCCGATTCCCTTCTCCTGCCCAACTGCTAGTCCCTGTCCACTGTGGAAGTGTGCTAATTAGACAAGAAATGGGCCCAAGTAATTATGTCAATTCTCGTTAGGAGTAACCACAATGAGGTATATTATTTTGTCAAGAAAGTTTTGGAGTTGGGGGGCCTCTCTCCCACGTTTCCCAAAGTATTTTCCTCATTACGCCAATAACACATCTGCACATGGAACAGAGGAATGTGGCACACTCGGCAAGTCAGAGTACCCGACAAACTTCAGAGCATAAATAGATGCACTCATACAGAAATGGAGACTATAGAACGGCAATGGCATGAAGTTATTGCCCTAATTAATGCTTTGTGCCCACAGAGCAAACTGTTGAATCACCAGTGGCACATTGTTAAGATTGTGAGAGTCTTTTGTTTCTTCAGCCTAATAGGATGTTTTGATCAACGGCTGTTTGGTGACCTGGCTATTCTTCTTAAATGCCGAGCTCTGGGAAACGGCAATTAGCTAGATTAGAGGAGCCATTTCTGGAGCCTCAAATAAGGACAAAGATGGTTCAGACAGACAGCTGGTTCAGAAACTCATCACTGACCTGGACTACTCTATTGCACTGTTGAATATTTTTTTATTGAAGAGCTTTGAATGAATATTCAAATATTTAAATTAGCGATGTGTTCTATGATGTATTATTCAATACATTAGATGGACAATAAATATTATAGTATCAGATTAACTATCTCAATAAAAAAAGAGGTCCTGTATGTAGGTTTTTCTGCAATGATCAACCTTTTCCTGGTGTCAGCATTAGCTTATGTTGTTTTTCTTTATCTATTGTTTCTTAACAGGGTGAGTAACGACAGTGAAGTGAACAACAGCATAACTTCATGAAAGTGATGATAACTTTCTGAATGTTTGAAAGTATAAAAGGGATTACACTAGAGTTAGTTCTTGGTCAATTTTTGACTGCTATAGCTGCAGAATACAGGTTTTGACAAAGACGTAATGGCTAATGCTGCATTGCTTATGGCTGATATACATTTCAGCATTGGTCTCAAAAAGACCATGCAAGTAAATATTAAGTTCATCTTTCAGTCATACATGAGCATCATTTTTTTAGGAATTAAATCCACTTTGAGTGGCCAAAATATATGAAGTGCCTGTCTAAAAAAGGTAACAGCTCCATGTAAACAATTTTATGTTTGATGCCATTGCCCTTAGAATTTACAAACAGCTTTAATGACCTGCTTTGTTCAAAATTATGCCAAAAGAAGACATGCCTGCACAGAGACAAGATGCAAAGAAAAAGAATGAATACTATATTTAAAATTCAAGCTGTTTCAATAAAATAGAATAAAATGAAAATTTTAAATAAAATAAAATAAAATAAAATATCACCTTTGTAATGACCAAGTATTTAATTAGAAACTGTAATTTAATTGCATATTTGTTCTCAGTAACTGTAACCGATTAGGACTGCATTTATTTTGTAATTTACTAAATTAACTAGTTACCCCCCAACACAGGTCTTTACATATGGATGTAAAGATTCATTTGGACAGAGTGAAGCAGTTAATATTAAAGGTGTAAATGTACTGTGAGTGTGAGAGTGTGACAATAAGTGCTTAGGATCACTGGGTAAATGGGTTTGCATTAGTATTATTGTTATAATCTTTGAATCTGAAGCACTTTATAGAGTAAAACCAGGTTTTTGGCTCCATGCAGCAGAAGGAATGTTTGTTTTTATTTAAATTTTAGTCCCTCATACATAATTTTCCTTATATGGGCAATGAAGAACCCAGGGTTCCCTGCACTTCTAATTGATCCCAACAGGTTGCTTTGTGACATCACATGTTACTGTCCAACCAGCAGCTTAGGAAACACATGGACCTGATTCAATGAAAATACCCATTTTTTTTACAAGATGAAACGTGCTGAAACTTTAGTGAAACTTATGGCTTCACATAATTGCAAACGATTGCAGGGGAAGTCTGATAGTAATAATGTACGTATAACCCACTGATCTATTCTCTTAGTTCTCTTAGTGCTAACTTTATTTCTTACCATGAAAACTATTAATCATAAACCAATTGTGAAAAACTGTATTGCGTTTTAAACTCAGTTGTCTTAACTGTTCTAATAATTTTGTTTTTTTTTAATGCAGATTGCTAAGAGCCACCAGAGTCAAGAGAGTCCAGGTAACTTCAGCTGTCTGGCCAGGATCCTGGAGAAACAGAGGGCTGAGAGGAAGGCTCAGATCCTGGCTCAAACAGAAAGGATGTGTGCTGCAGAACAGGCACGCACCGACTCTGTGCGGATGAGACTGGGACTGTCCGTCCTTAGAGACCCCCATCCTTTACCTGAGCCTCCAGCTGTTTCCAGAGAAAGGTCTGAAACATCTGCACAAGGAGGAAGAATTGGACATGTTAAAAATTTACTTCCCTTAAATGCAGAAACGGTTCCTGAGGATGAGACATTCAGGACTCAGAGACACCAGAGGAGTCTTGAAACACAGGATGAGGAGGTAGTGGAGAAGTTTTCTGGCATTAACCAGAGCTCCAGACTCATCCATTTATCTCAAACCCTGGAGGCATGCACAGGAGACGTGACACATGTCATTCCAGCTCCTCCACCGACTCCAGCTACCCCTAAAACACCTGTTCCACCCATAAAAAGGGTAACCTGTCTTGGAACGCCCCAATGGCTTGCAGAGACTGTCAACAAAGGCAGGGAGACTGAGACTATATCCGAACTTGGCCTGCTATATCCTGATATAGAGAAGGAGTGGAGGCGGATGCTATGGGACAAGGAGAGGAAACAGAGAGACAACGAGGAGAGACAGAGGCTGGCTCAGTTCAAGAAGTGGAACCAGCTGCCCAATGGACGGTCCACAACAGCCGAACTCCGTCCAACTGCATACATCCCTTATACAAACCTTCTCCCTCTGCCCCAACCATACGGAGCCCAGAGACCCTTCAAACCCTCACAGCTAGGAACAAACATGCGGCACATTCGCAAACCAAAGCTGAAACCTATAGAGGATTGCGATGTTGACATAAGCAGAAGTGGAAGCTACTTCTAAAGGTTCCTGCTGTTGGTGTAGAGTTTGCATGTTCTTGCCGTGTCTTGGGTTTCCTCCGGGTGCTCCGGTTTCACCAAGAATCCATGGACATCAGAAATTCTGAATATTGCTGCTCCTAAGAAAATACCTTAAATATCTTCAAGTTCTTCTCTTATAAATGTAGCTGACAGGATGCTTTAGTGTGCTGAAATTCCACATAACCACTCTGAGACATATAACAAAAACTGAAAATGACCATTTTCCAACAAATAAACCTTTATGCAAAGAACAATACCAGAAAAATTTAATTGTCATCATTAAAGAATGTGAATGAAAAGTACAGCGTTCAGGAAAGAACACCACTTTTCTTTACCAGGTCCACTTTCAAAAAATCTTTTTAACAGTGCTTTACTTTAAAGAACTTGATAGTTAATCTGCATCTACAAAAGCAAACCAATGTAATGTAATGGACATTTGATGGTTACATTATACTAAAAATGACAATTTTATCGTTTGAAACTACCATGTTTACAACTGAAATTATTGCAGCAAGTACAGTCAAAGTTAGACTGAAATTATTCCACACAGTAATAAAAAGAAATGATATCATAGTATAAAATGAAAAATATATTTATGGCTGAATTTACAAAGAGTAACAGGCTAACATTGACAGGTTATAATTAAATCAGTTTATCAATGTGCAAACAGATGGATGCCAAACAGAGGTTGAATGTTTGTTTCACACAAGATCTAAAAGGGATAAAAATAAAAAAATAATAATTAATGGAGCTTTTCATATGCGTTTTTGTATCTTTTTTATTCTCACTGCTGAGCTCAGATTTGAAATATTTCTGACCACACTGCTGTTTGTTATAAAGACAGAGCTGAACCTTGATCTGAGGTGATTTGTGGTCAGAGGCAGTGAGATGTGATGCTTATTGTGATGCAAAACTGTGTGTCTTGCTGCATCCTGATCTGAGTGGAGGGATGTGATTCATGGACGCCATCCGCACGTGTGTGTAATGTAAAAACCTCATTAGCATAGCTATGGGTGCGACACTGATCACTTCATTCAGCTCTAATGAAATGTCTCTCTAATAGCTCCTCATGAGATGCTCAAGGTAATTTAAGTCATTGAAGTCCTCTTTCATTCATCGGACCTTTACAACATCCGGAACTTTTCTTTAATATAAATCTACCTTTTTTCCCTTTAGGCCCCATATTTTTAACACGAAATAAAATACATTTTTTCTATTTCATTTTTTCTCATCACAACAAAGAAATCCCACACAGCCGCTGTGGAAATCAATGCAATGTTTTTAACTAAATCACACTAAATAATGACTTCCTTCGACATCTTTAAGTATTATAATACAGTGTTTTTACGTAACATGCGAGAAATTTTAGCATCCTTCAATGTAGGTCCATGGTGTCCTTATGTCACAGCTCTTGATCTCATCTCAGATTAGCACTGTTGGGGGTTTGACCAGCTTGCACTGCCTCCAAACAGTCCTACCGGAACCACCTATTTATTTGTGTTTTCATCACCACATGTCCCATTGATAAGACTGTTATCTCCGCTTCCATCGTGCGCGTCTACTCATCTCCATAAACTCTCCTCTGCGTAATTATCGGTCCAGATGTCCAAAAGTGTGCCGCAAATTATCTCCGAACGATTGAAACTGCGCAATAATTGAATAATAGCTGATTAGAGGGGATTAGGTTTGTGGAAACAGAGGGAATATTTCACTTCATTTCACAATTCAGTGGCTTTGAATCTGAGCTGAGGTTTATACTGTGATAAATGAGTGTGAAGAGAGGCTGCGGATGATTTCCCCTGACATCCTAAACGCTCTCACTTTCAAAATTAGATTCATGCGCTGAAACACTGAGCAACTTTGCAGTCTGTGTCACGCCTTTTTCTGTTTGGTGTCAGATCTTAAAAAAAGAAAAAAAATACTTGAACCTCGGGAGGTAAATAAATCTGTTGTTGGGTTGCAAACTGTCATTTGCGCTCCTCTGTTTTGTCCTATTTATTGCCACGCCGGTGTGTCCTGAATACCCTGAACTGGGATGTTGTATTCTTTATCAAGTGACCCGTCAACGAATAAAAAGGGGCTTAATAACCTATCAACAGATGAGCAGACTGCCGCAGAAGACAAAACGTTTTGTGCACAAACCTAATTAGAATATGCAAATCACCGTGTGGGATATGTAGGACGTTAGAGCTCGAGTCTGGTAACGGATCAATCAGTTTGTTGTCCTCCTTAAAGAAGCTGGATTGATTAATTAACTGGTAGAGAAAATGGCTTCAGTGAGTGTATTCGTGTTTCTTTTAATTTGACCACTGAAATTCTGATCCCACTCTTTGTTTGATGCGTTATGGTTTATTCAGTAACAGATTGCTTTGTTTTTAAAGATTTTTTATTGTAAAATATTAAAATACAGAAAGCTGAAGAGCTGAGCAACACTTAGTCTAATTATAACGGCCTTTTGCTGATATAAGAGATCAATTTTGGCGAATAAGGCGATGTTTTTAAGGGAAGTAATTAGCCTTACATGAGACTAAAACGAGACTACCTTTTTACAAAACTGGTTTTATTTTTTAAAATAAAAAGATAAGATTTCTACTTCTACCTACATGAAATATGCCGAAATATATTACTTGAAAGAATTAGCCTATAATAAACCTTGAAGCAGCATATTTCCTTTGATAAAACAACAACTTCAGTCATGATAGATTTGAATTTTTTTTTCTTGGACTTATAGTTATTAGAGAACAAACAAAGCGGCTATTCCTCGAGTTAAGGGATTTATCCAGCTGATTGGATCCGGCTGACGAGTCGATGACTTCCGGATCAGTTGATCAGTGACACAAACACAATGAGTTACAATGAAGGTAAGAGTATTAAATCCCTTTGCTGTTCCGGATATATACTCATTTCCTCTCTCTTTTTAAATCAAACACTCAACAACTCTGCAATAAAACAGCTTAGAGGTCTGGGGCTGGTGTTTCCACTGACCTCAGAGTTTGGGTTTATTAGGTGAAGATCAAGTTTTCTTAAGGCTGTGAAACGTTTTATTTTATGTTCACCAGCAGGAAATAATGATACCACAAACGGGAAATCTATCACATCTAAAAAAATAACTAGAAAAAGTAAACTTTTTAGTTGTTTTGTCACATTTAATTTAAAATAAAGCGTGTTATCTAATTTAATGAAGCTTATGGATCGGATGCAAACTTCAGTGTGGAGTCAGTCCCCTCTTGTGATTGGCTGCCGCCTGTTGCCTGTTGCATAAAAAGCGCAGCAGAGAGATGGGCCGGGAGATACGGGAGCATCACAGAGCTCATTGCACCAGGGACTTTTTCAAGGGAGCAGAAAACAAAAAAGTGGAACCGCATCGCCATGACGGGGAAGGAGGGGGTTGTGCTTTCAGACACTGAGAACAAACAGAAATCAGTCTCACAAACCAGCGTGAACCACGGGGGACCCCAACAGCCGCCTCCAGTCTGGAAGATGGCTCCAACGGTGCACCGGCGCACCGGCTTCGGGATCCAGGAGCTGCTCGGCCTCAACAAGGAGCCGCCTGCGGCACCGAGGCGGCCGCTGGAGGCTCTGCCGCACAGGGCGCACGTCTTGGCCGCTAGGTCGACCCTTGGGCATGGGGGTCTCGGTGTGGGTATGGGTTTACTCGGACCAGAGGGAATACACTCGTTTTACAGCCAACCTGCCTTCCTGGAGGTGCTGTCCGAGGCGCAAAACGTGCACCTGCAGCCGCTGCACAGGGCGGTGCACATGGACACGCAGATGGACACACAGCACTCCGCCAGCTCTGGTAAGTGTTAAACACACTGAAGGCCTGTTAGCTGTGGTGTGAGATGCAGAGCTGATAAGAATTGAATGGTCCAATTATACTTTAACATTACCACATATTTTTAGCTTGTGTTTATTCTGAACAAACGAAAATGAGTGGTTGGCAGAAATTTACACAAAAGGAGGTTAAGAAAAAAGAGTGTCAAGCCCTTCACAGTCTGTGATCGAATGATAATGACCATGAAGACCGAAAAAAAAGGATGTAAGAATTTTTTTCCTCAAAATTCAAGTTTATAAAATCACCTTTTCTAGTGTATAATTAAGTAAACTTAATTGGTCGTTATTTTACCTTTTTAAATAGCATTTTTTAAAATCATTTCAGACAAATCTGAAAACAAAGTTAATTTAAATTAAGACAGCGGATTTAAATTAGCTTTTTTTTTTAAATATGTAAGCTATTATGCAATTTATTTTTTATTCTTAGCAGGCTATTATTATTATTTCAAACTATTGGTAGCAATAGTAGTCGCTGTTATTGTAGTAATCATGGTAATATTTCAGTGTCCTCGTGTTCTGAGTTGTTCGCTGTTTCCTCACAGATTCTGATGACATGAGTCTTTCCTCCGGTGACCAAAAGTTCTCAAAATCGGCCTTGAGTCAGAGCAAGAAAAGAAAGAAAAGAAGACACAGGTAAAAATTAAAATTAATTAAAACATAATTGTTGAACGAATTTCTGTTTACTTATTTTGATGTTCCGATGCTGCATATATAAGGCCCTTATCTAATTCAATGCAGGTTACTTTCATTTAGAGTCATCAACGACTAAATCATATGTACAAGAAATTATTATTTATTGTTTTTTTTGTGTGTGTAATTGTATGTAATATGGTATTAGCCTGAAATTTCCTTAGAAAAAAAGTATTTTAATAAAATCGAGATTTTCCTTAGTGCTGTCTTTAAAAATATATTTTTTTCGTTGATGAATTTGCCAGGATAAAAATCACATTGACTATTTATGTTTGATTTTTCTCTTTATTTGTCAGTCTCATATCTGCCTTTCTTGCTAATTCTAAAATTATTTCATAAAAGGCAATATTTGATTTTAATTTAAATTCAGTGTTGAAACATTTTCAATAGCAAATATTTTTCAGTGTACATATATTTTAGTAGCAGCCAGATAAATGTGAAAAAAAGGGAAATATTTTACTGAATTAACACAAATTATAAATTATTCCAATCTGTTCTCTTATGTTTTGTCTGTAGAACCATTTTCACTTCCTATCAGCTGGAGGAGCTCGAGAAAGCTTTCAATGAAGCACACTATCCAGACGTATACGCCCGAGAAATGCTCTCCATGAAGACTGAACTACCAGAGGACAGAATACAGGTGTGTTAGTGCGTATTCATGTCTTAGCAGGATGCAGAGTCATTGCATATTAATTACAAATTGAATATTTTTACTCAGTTTCAAATTCTGAAGAAGCTTAAATATGTGAAAATGAGATAAAACTGTATCTTTTTTAAGAATAAAAATTCAGCCAAATAGTTCAGATATTTTCTGATATGGAAACTTCTTCAACATTAACTTAAAGTTAGGATTACTTAAAATCAGTCTGCATACAAGAAAGAGAGGTAATGGAGATTAATTATTAGAAGAAGAAGAAAAGGAAATATGCACACTGAGAGGCAGGCAGAGCCATCAGTGAGCTGCTCCATCGTCATCCTCAGTGCTTTCACATTAGCAGCCAATTCACCCTCTCAGTGTAATTAGTTAATTGAAGAGAACTTATCACCTCTTTCCCTGTGAGAGACAGGCCGCAGCCCTGAAATGAAATGATAACTACATAGAAATTAATTAGCGCAGGTCAGTGGCTGAGCAGAGGCCTCTGCCTGGCTGCTATGAGCATTTTAATTTCCCGTGATATTTGACCGCCTGTCTCACATCGACTGGGCCTGGAAATTAACTTATTTTTCAATCAGCCTCTTTGCCCTCAGGGTCACCTCGCTCTCCACACGTCACACACATACGCACACGCACACACACAGTCATGCACACTCACACTGCTGCTGTCAAAATGCATGATTGCTCATCTGAGGCTCATCTTTTTATGAGATGGAGGTTATCATCAGATCTACCTGAATAGCTTCTCAGGCTTGGCTTTGATCGTTTTTAATTCCAGGTCTGCGGAATAGACACACACACACACACACACACGCACACACACATAGACAGAGACACACACATATACAGTCTACACTATTCTCTACAATTTCATCCTGCTTCCTCTGCCATTTTAGGATGCTCATTTTTCCCTGTTTTGCTCATCCATATTCACAAGCTTGCGGAGGCCATTACAAAGTCTGGCTTGGTGAAAATCAATTTAGGCACTTGAGGAGCCAGAAAGAGAATAATGTACAAACACACACACACACACACACACACACACACACACACACACATGCATGCATGTGCACACACATTAGATAGACTACAATATATTGTACAAATAAAGCAATGAAAAAGGAATATTAATCACTAAATTTCAGATTTCAGGACTCAAAACACCTTTACATTTTGAGTCCATAAAGGGTCTATTGGTATGTTAGTCAGGATCGAAGAAAAAGAGTTCTTGGTAGCAGTCCTCTCTATAAAAAGCTTGTTGTTCAAGCCTCCAGCAGATGTCATTATTCCACTAACATTCATCTCTTGGTTGATAAAACAGAACCCTGCTTTATGAATACGGACTGTCACAGCTTAAAAACAACAAGAAAGAGTTTTAGACACTCAAATCAAATTCCATATTAAAAGTCAGTCCTTTTGTAATGGTTTAAAAATGAACTGAAGTATCAAAATCTCCCCTCCACATGTTTTAAGACATAGAAAATGCTCTGTTTTGAATATGTGTAGGATATGGTTTCCCCACAATGAAGTTCAATTCTGTAAAAAAAATTAAAACTATGTCTACCTCTTCTCATGGAAAAATCCTATGATATGCATTTATTAATATGTATTAAGATTAAATACAAGATGTGCACAGAAATTTCATCCTGATACAAACCCTTGTTTAAAGTGACCACAAAGAAACATTTCCCCTTCAGCAATCAACTAGACATCAAGTTTTTGTTCAGTCACAATTAAAAACATTCATAAATAAATAGAATAGGTAGAGAATTAATTGCATGCAACTTAAATCTAATCTGACCTTCATTTCTCCAGGTGTGGTTTCAGAACCGAAGGGCCAAGTGGAGGAAGAGGGAGAAGTGTTGGGGTCGCAGCAGCGTTATGGCGGAGTACGGCCTGTATGGGGCCATGGTCCGACACTCCATCCCACTGCCAGAGTCCATCCTCAAGTCAGCCAAGGAGGGCGTCACGGACTCTTATGCTCCATGGTTACTAGGTAAATTATTGCAAAAGTGTGTTTGGTACTTGTCAGGTGCAGGACTTTTAGATATGAGCTTAACATTTTTTTTTACAGTAAACATTTTGAAATGATCTTTTATCAGATTTGATTAATACGGAAGCCTGCAACTGAAACATGCAGTTTAAAAACTGCTTGTGGCAGAAATGTCTAGCAAGAGGATGAAAAGTTTTGAATTTTCAGAAAAATTCCGACACTCCCACAGATTTTTTTTTGGACGCAGTTTGGCTATTTTGTACATGCGGAGGTCTCTTCGTTGGCTGATTTGGCTGACAGAGCACACATGTGGTAGAGTATTTAAAGAAGGCTGCCTCACACAGACTCTCTCCTGAATTTTAGTTCAAAGAAAAATCTACTGCTGTTCATGGAAATGCAGTTTTTCTTTGTTATTTTCTGTGTGTGTTGGAAAATGAGGGTTTAAGATCTGTTAAAAGAACGAAAAGTGGGAGCTTAGCCTGACTCGTGTTAGGAGCCAATAAAAGTGTCAGCATGTCAAGAAAAGGTAGCCATCGATATAGTCATAATCCTACTTAATCAGGACAGATTAGACCAAATGTCCTCTCTCGCCTCATGTCAATTGATTGGTTTAAATCAATTAGGTGGCTAATTGAATAAGAGGTCCCAACCATCCATCTATCTATCCCCTCATCTTCCTTCTCTTTCACACTTTATTTCAATGTCAGACACCTCAGTACATACAAAATATCATGTTGATGAAGAAAAACTGGTGCTCTTTCATCACCAAAATCCATCAATACCTGGTACTACACAGTAAACACTAAGCAAATAAGACAGCTTAGACAATTTTAATCTGCAAGCCCTGACTGAAATGAATATCTTCTCCCTTCAGGTATGCACAAGAAGTCCGTTGAAACCACGCACACTTCTCCTGTAAAGCCCAGCAGCGTGTCACCACCACCTATAAAAGAGAAACCAGAGGAGAAAGTGATAGAGGAAGAGAATGAGAAACACATGAAAAAGACTAACTCGCTGATTTCTAAAGAGGAACTGAGGGAAAACAGTATTGCTGCTTTGCGAGCGAAAGCACAGGAGCACAGCGCCAAGATGCTTGGGACAGTTTCTGACAGAGCAAATGGCCACACAACACAAAAAGAGGAAGCTCAGGACAAGATGTCGGAGCAGGAAACAACAGAAGGGAAGAAGAGTGAGTGAAAAAAAGGCTGTGGGATAGAGAATGAGGGCAAAATACCTGCAGGGGTGGAGTCTGCAAACACTTCGCAGAGGCAAACGTCCTGTTTCATTGGCTGAGCTGAACCCTTGCAGCATGTTGACTCACCAGTAAAAGTTTATAACAGCAAAACATACTCTGCAAATATGAGAATCATGAATAAAAACATGAGAAATTACTTTCCTTTCCACCTACCTGTCAAGCAACCTTTGCTCTGAAAGAGAAGGTTCCTCAACTGATGTGATTATTTCTTTCTGGCTGCTCTTAGAAATATTTGTACAGCTAACTCCAAACTAAACAATACATTCTTATCTCATCTTCTGTAGACCAGAGGAGGTTTAAACAAGGAAATGTTTCCCTATCATTTATCAATGATTTTCTAATTTGAAACTGCAATTTCTTTAAGCATCGATAAATCTTAAAGATATGGCAGCAACTGACACCATGAAAAAAAAGCAAGCTGTCTTTCAACATTAAACTCAACCTGACCTACTCCAGAGCTGATAATAAAATTGTGGCCTTCCTGTTATGATTTATTTGGATGGACAATTGGGAAGTACACAGTTGTAAATGAAGTCCTGTGATAAGATTACAAGCCTAAATCTCTGAGAAGGGGGTCAGCTGTTGCAACAATTATAATGTACATACTGAAAATAATGTTCAATTTTTATCGCTGTACTATCATGTACAGTTAATACTGACTATCTGTGTCTGTCTTCATGTATAAATGTAATTGTAGTCTATTATTAAAAGTTAATGATATTTAAAGATCCCCTCCACTCAAAATGTTTTTTTCTTTTCTATGTCTATGTTCCCCAGAATGTCAAACCTTGATTATACTGACTTATATCTGCAAATTTATTCACAAGAAAGTTTTATTTTTACATTTCTGTCTCTGTGCACGCTCCTAAAATCCTGGCAGGCTAAATTTGTTACGTCACAAATTTAAAAGCCAATCACAGGCAGAGGAGCCTGAAACCACCAGGGCAGAGTGGATTTAAAGTACAGTGAAAAAAAATAAGCATTAGCATTGTAAATGTTTTGACAGCAAACACAATGTACCCTACAGGTTTAGGATGTAAACTGTAACACTGGAGCTTCTGTTCACTACCAAAAAACATTAATGTTTAAAAAAAATAACTGGTGCAACATTGTAGCAGAGAGCTTATTGTATGTGTATGCTAAAGCCAGTTACTAGCCAACAAGCTAACAAAAAACATAAATTATTAAAACATGCTTACTATACTTACCTTTCTGACAACCCTGCCAATCATCCAGTTTGTTGTACAACAACTTAGCGGCTAACATGGTCTCAGACATGCAGGGTTGAATCTCTAACAATCCCTTAAAAGCTAACTGCTAGCCATCTTGATGTCAACCTAGCAAGCAATGGTGACGGACAGTTTCTAACCCCTTTTTAGTTTATTTAAATTAGGCTGTTGTTCTTATGCAGCGAATTTTAAACAAAATATTAATGTGGCAGAGTAATTTACACACACATTTTTAGTAAAATGCATGTCAGTTAAAAATCAAGTGTTTTAAAATAGCTTTTTTGATAGCAGTGGGAACAATATGCAGCTAAAGGCCGTAGTTTGAAGGCAAACCCAAGCAGCTGTGGTGAGGTCACAGGCTCAGTACATCAGGAGCACTGTATCAGCTATCAAGGTGCCCCAGCCAGGCTTTTCAAATTAAAATTTTTCTCATATTAAATGAGGGACGACAAGTTTCTTTTGCCTAGTTTTAAGATTGTTTAGGGCGATCACACTTTTTTGTGTGTAAAAACACAGAGACAAGCTACCATTTAAAACCGGGTGCTCTTCCTGCTTTAAAACATGGAGAGCATATGTGTTAAACCAGCAATGTTCTGCGTTTTTTCTCAAAGAAAAAAGAAAACCAAAGAAAAACTTTTGATTTTCCTTTACATCCTCTGTTAAATGGACCTGCCGCTTTCTATGCTTTTCGCCAAAGAGTCGGCAGAAGGATTTGTACCGCCCTTTAACGCATGACTCCTTCAGTCCGTCCTCTCCAAGTTTCCAAGTTTCCCTTTCACTTAGGTTGAGCAGGGGAAGTTCGGAAATTACTGTTACACTGCAGGCCAATTATCTGAAACGGAAATGCTTTGCACGCGTAATTTAGTGCAGCACTAAGTACTTTAAACGTCAAGATGTGGTCGCCCTGCAGATGCGCTTCAAAGTGCGTCGTTACTTTCTTTAGTCGTCGAGTCTTTAGATCTTATTTCCAAGAGTTTAGTCGAAGTAGATGTAATATAGCGGCCTTTATGCCGGAGGCTGCGGGGTTTCAAGGGGTGTCTGACCACTCGGCTCTGCAGGACTTTTCCGTCTCCAACAGTGAGCGCTTCTGGGCCGCTGCGGCGCGTCAGAGACTCAGCTGGATCAGTCCTTTCCACACGGTGCGGGACTGTGACCTGAGTCGAGGCAAGATCAAGTGGTTTGAGGGAGGAAAGCTGAATGTGTCCGGTAAGATTACTCCTCCATTGAATTACAATTGGTCTTTAGAATAAAATGATTCATTCATGTCATGCAGGCAGAGGCAGGCGCGGATTTTATTTCCGCCTCCCAGACGCACTATTCAATGCTGCTTTTTGAGGAAGATTTCTAAATATAAGACAAGGAAGGAATTATTACGCAAACCGGTCACTATCAGTATATCTACCCAAGGAATACTTTGACCGCACCATGCTTACATGGTCATGAGTGAATAAGATAAGAGACATTTCCTTTCTGCTTCAATCTGGTGTCTTTACGTAGTTAACTGCCTGGACCGCCATGTACACACCTTTCCTGAGAGAGTGGCCCTGATCTGGGAAAGAGATGAACCAGGGTCAGAGGTCAAGGTCACCTACAGGTCAGCTGACTGGGTTAAGTGTCTGTATGAGGCTTGTGTTTCTCCTTTTTTGCCCCTTGAAGGTTTGGTGTAGGACTTTCTATTGTTGTTTCTGGACAGGCAGTTGCTGGAGATGACATGTCGCCTGGGCAACCTTTTAAGGCGGTATGGAGTGAAAAAGGGGGACTGTGTGACCATCTACATGCCTCCTTGCCCTCTGGCTGTGGCGTCCATGTTGGCCTGTGCCCGTATTGGGGCAGTACACAATGTGGTGTTTGCGGGGTTCAGTGCGGAGGCCCTCGCAGAGCGAATCAGAAACGGTGAGACAGTGTGACTTGGATACTGAAGCTTTAAAGAGATTTTAAGTGACACAGTTAATCTTGAGATGGATTTCCACTTTACACTATAAAGCTACACCTTTGAATATTTGCATTATGTATTAATATATTTCAGAAAACTGGGTCAAATCATATTTGTAATGTGAAAGGTGTTGCTCATCATGAAAAACTCACAGAGAACTATCACCATTCATTTGACTAAACATCATATTTGCAGCCCAGTCCAGCACTGTCATTACAGTGAACCAAGGCGTCAGAGGGGGTAAGATTATAGAGCTGAAGAAGACAGTGGATACAGCTGTTTCCAGCTGCCCAACAGTACAGCAGGTGTTTGTTGCTATGAGAACAGAGAACCCGGTCGCCATGACAGCCAGGGACGTCGCCATGGAGGAGGTGAGAAAGATAAGGATGTAAATGTCAACAGCAAGAGATTGCATCTGCAATGTGTCACTTTTAACTGAATAAATTTAGATTTTTCAAATATTTGATATATTTTAACATGAAAAAGCGATAAAGTTTGATCTGTTATAGTAATATTTCTGTGCGTCTTTTACGACAAGTCATTTTTAACAAATAATTCTTGTAATTCACCGTATTGTGCAGGAGATGATGAAGGAGGACATAGTGTGTGAGCCGGCTGCCATGGACAGCGAGGACGTCTTATTCCTTCTTTATACATCAGGCAGCACAGGGAAGCCTAAAGGACTTGTCCACACTCAGGCAGGATACCTGCTGTACGCCGCACTCACACACCGGGTAAACATTAAGCAGAGCCTGTGGTCTTTTGTTGATTTTAATCTTTATCCTCTAAGTGCATAGTTACTGTATGATTGCGAAAGACTTGGACAAGCAAAACACAATAATTCAGTGTTTGACCATCTGTGGAGGAAGTCTTAGTGTGTTTATAGAGGAGTTTTACAAAAATGGCCAAAGTAAATTGATACAAGAATTGACTGATAAGTTTTTGGCCTAAGGTAGAAGGAGATGAGTTATACTGCCTTAATTACATGCACATGTAGCTCAGCTTCTTTGCATTATTATGCAAAAACTTTGAAGTTATTACATACTAATACTCCTGTGGTATTTCTGTTTGGAATTTTTAAAAAATGATGTGATCATGATGTGATCATAACGTCTTGCTGCTGCTCTTTCTGGAGGTTCAAGATGCCACTTTTACAAAGAACAGTATAGATCTGTTTGCTCTAAAAGGCCATGAACTTAAAAATCATCCCTTGTAACTACACTCATTGTTTAAACGGGTTATTTGAGAGTATAAAAAGGAAAATAAATATATCTTAACCACTTTTTATCCAATCTTCCCTCTCATCGCCAGTATGTCTTCAGTTACCATGACGGAGATGTGTTTGGCTGTGTGGCAGATATTGGCTGGATAACAGGACACAGTTACAGTGTGTACGGACCCCTGGCCAATGGGGGGACCACTGTCCTGTTTGAAAGCACTCCTATTTACCCTGACCCAGGTATGAACATCAACACAGTATGAATGTACCTGAAAAAGACCAAATTCAAATTTGGACACCTTTAGTTGAACTGTAAACCCTCCACTTTGTCATGTATTCACTAATTAGTTTTTAATTAGTTCTTATGCTACTATTATAATGGCATATTTTCTGTTTTCACGTTAGTATAAAACCTAAGTTACTGCGTTAATTGTGTTTGCACGCATCCCCCTGAGTAACTGTGCTCTCTGCAAAGAGCTCTACATGCTTGTGTCTCTGTCTATGAATAACTGTTTATAGTTGCACTTGAACTTTACCCTTCAACACTAAAATTAGGACTTCTGTATACAAAGGAGTCAGGACACAATGGCACACACATATTAGTGTGGTCAAAAAAACTATAAAGGGTTCAAATCTGTCTAAGGTTAGATTACAGCTTCAGTCGTCTCATCTCCAGTTTCTGATTCTCATTACAGGTTTTACAAGTCTCTTTGGATCTTGCTAATGTGTTTTATACTTCACAGGAAGGTACTGGGAGATGGTTCAGAGACTTAAGATAAACCAGTTTTATGGGGCTCCCACAGCGATTCGCCTACTGCTCAAGTACGGTGACAAGTGGGTGCAAAAATACGACCGCTCCAGCCTCAAAACTCTTGGCTCTGGTATGGTAAACATGGCATTTGATACATAACAGTCTTTTTTCCATGTGCTAGAGATCACCAGGCAGATTCCTTTCTTCTAAATAAACCGACAGTCCACACTTGAATGTAAATTGCAAGTTGAGCCTGGATTGTATGTCAGCATGCCTCAGTGATTTACAGTGTTCATAGCAAAGTCAAGCATGCTCGGAGATTGCACACACACACACACTCACACACACACACACATATATAGTCAAACACACCTGTTCCCTTGACACATAAATGTATGGCTTACGTCATAACACTTAACATATAGAATGCAAATCCTCCTT
>JAPZDV010000010.1:8529174-8561516 GCA_029814665.1 Acanthurus lineatus | reverse complement strand
TATAATATTGTAAGTTCATTCCCCAAATGTTTGAAAAAGAAGTCTTTTTTGGCTGTTTTTTCTAAAACTCAAGTGAAATCTTTTGCCGTAAAGTGTAGGGATGATCCTTACTGTGATCTCTGTTACAGAATCAGTGCTCTGCAGTGGCTGAGTCTGCTGTCATAGGATACTCGCATGACATCAAAGGACAAGGTGAGCGAGAAATCTTTATCAGAGTGTAACTCCATTTTCCACAATATGTGGTTCACAGAGATGGATGTCCATCGGAGCACAGACAGTTTTTTTCCTCTGTGTGTTGTCAGGTGTTTATGCCTTCGTGGTCTTAAAACAGGGGGTAGACGTTCAAGAGCGAGATCTGTCCCGGCAGCTAAAAGACACTGTGTCTCAAAAGATCGCCAAGTACGCCTGTCCAGACCGCATCCAGGTAATTGTGTCACTGAATGAAACTTAAGACTTACATCTAAGACTAACTTGTACTTAGTCACTTATTCATGCTTTGGTTACTCTCACAGCTTGTTAAGCGTCTGCCGAAGACACGCTCAGGTAAGATAATGCGCAGGGTGCTGCGGAAAGTGCTGGAGCCAGACGTGAACGGGATGGGTGACCTCAGCACGCTGGATGATCCTGCAGTAGTTCAAGAGATCATCCAGGGTCATCGTAAGCTCTGTGATGACCAAGAAGATGAGCCATGATTACGGGTGATCACTGTGCAATACATTACCGGTTAGATCTGTTTAACTCGAGCCTGACTTGTTCTATCATCATGCTCAAATGGTCAACGATAACCTCACACAATAGTAATGATGGGAAACAGCTGATTAGTACAAATGTTGACTCAGTCAAAGTTTTTTATCATTCTTGTTGGAGAGATTTTGATTTTGTTTGTCAGATTTCGAATATATGTTTTAAAAAAAAATGTAGTCAGAGAAACTAATTACATTCATGTTACGCATCATAAATTACATAATATATATGATAGCTATCAGTCTATTATGTCGATACTGAACTGATATATCCCAATATCCAAAAAATTGATTTAGATTATTAGATTATTAGAAAATACAACAAAAATTCTGTCAGTGGGATGTGAGACTCCTTTAAAATAACATCTGTATTCTTACAGATGTGAATCCCTGACAGTCTCTGACGAAACAATAACGATGGTCTTTGTCCTGTGATTCTGTCTTGTGTTTGACCTTAATGTCACCTCTACAACATTCAATACCTCATCACTTTTAACCAAATGGGGACGGCATGCAAACAGATTTATAGGTTTGATTCCATTTTTTAAAAATCAGAATTAGATCTAATGGGATGTGAGTGTTCCTGTCACTTCCTGTATGGACTGAAGGCTGCTGAAAAAATATAATAGCTTTTGTCTCCACACCACCTGCTTCCAGCTGCTTCCAGCTGCTTCCAGCTGCTTTCTAGGCGAAACACAAATCATATGAGACTTATGCTTGCTGTCTGTGATGCTTGCACATTACCTTACTTCACTTACAGATACTCATGCCACATTTTAATATTTTTATTGTAAAAAGATTTAATTTTTATATAAAATCAAGTAAACAACTCTTACAAACTGTTTGTATCAACCACAGATGTACTCTGCTGCGCTGCTATCATTTTGTGATTTTTATAACAACATTTAAAGTAGTATTTCAAATTTAGTGATTGTAAACATTGCACTATAAACAAATGTAATCTCACATAAAAGCAAACAAAATTTGCTGCCTCTCAAGTGTCTCTTTCTTTCCTGATTTATCGGGTCATTTTGGCTGAACTCTCCCTCCTGACCCACAACGTCCTCCAAACTGTCCTCATCTTTGGAAAAATGTTACACTTCCATCCATTTTACTAACTTAGTATTTAATCAAGTAAGCTGGTTAAAAAAATATAAACCACCTTCTCAGAAAGAGGTGGGTTTTTTAAGTATCTCTTTGCAGAGCACTTGGTGTTTTTCTGTTCTCTTTTCCCACACTGATGCATCCTGCACATCCAGGAAATCATGACTCTGCAGTCGCATGGCACTTGCCTCCTCTTAGGTTTGTTAACTCCCATCTGCCTTCTCCACATAGTTTCAACTGGACGTCATGGTACTGTGAGAAGTACAAAGACAGTTACTTTTTACCTTTTTAGAGTCAAAAAATGCAAGAAATGATATTGTACGCGTTAAAACCAGAGGAAATTAACATAATTTGGTTAAGTGGTTGCCCTTGTGGACAGAGTAGCTCAGGATCTAACAAACTAAAACTTGATCTGACAACAGAAACCTAAAAAGTTTTAAAATATGTTTAAGTTCACAATTTTATTTAAGTAATTTTCAACCACATCTTCCAACAATAACTTCAGTTTTTTGTATCACGTTTCCTTTATTACAAATATTCTAATCTCTTGATCCAAAATGACCTGAAGTGAGGCCTTTCAGCTAAAAGCTGGCTGATGCATGTGCACTCAGTTTACCTTCTCCAGGCTGCTACGGTGACCCAGACTGACCAAAGTCATGCCGAGCTGCTTACAGGTTCGGTACAGCTGTGCTTCTGCCTCCTCTGTCAAAGCGCTGGTGGCCTCATCCAAAACTACAAAGAAAAAATGATAAACGTGTAAAAAACTAAACCACATCAGGGTTGCATGCTGTCATGAAACTGCAAAGTTGCTGTTCTTATGAATGTCAGTTCAGACTCATAAATACTGAAGGGATTAAATAAAAGGCATGGAGTGTATTTTTTGGTTAACTGGAGGTTATCACTATAATGAAATGCTGAGTCTAGTGAATAATTTCCCTATGGAGCATTTTTACAGAGAATTACAGAGAAGTGGCAGACAGCTTCATCACATGGTGCAATAAAAAACAGAAATCCAGAGTAACACACCTGCATATTTGGGCTGCAGGTAGAAGAGACGAGCAAAGCTGAGACGCTGCATTTCACCTGGAGACAAAACATCATACCTGCAGAGAAAAACATCATGCAGAATCTGAATCACTTTTTGTAACATTTAAAAAAGCGTTACTGTGACCACACAGCACTGTTCTTGCATTTTTTCTTACCAGTTCCAGTCCACCGCTTCATCCAGCCCACCTGTCCGCTTCAGGAGGCTGGACTGAGGCAAGGAAAGAATTTCAGAAATTATCCAATAAAATATTTAAACAATTAAGAAAAAATAAAGGAATACAATGAAGGATAAAGTCACTCACCACTCCAGCCAGTTCCAGGAACTTTATGATTCTGTCATCGTCCGCTGACCCTGAAAAAAGCCATTAAAATCATAAACATCAAAAACTCAAATTACCAGTTACAGTCAATGCATGAGGCGGCATGTGTACAGTGTAATGAGTGCAAATCAAGTTTATGATGATATAAATGTTGTATTCCTATAAACTTATCCTTTTATAACACTGATCTACTGTAAGGTAATATTGTATTATTATATGAGGTACTAACAGCTGTTTGTTTTAGGAAACATTTAAAAAGACAAGTTACTTTGGTGTTGGTTAAAATGTTTTGCACACATGTTCTAGCAGTCTGAATGACAGTCAAAACATTAATTTGTCTGTGCTTTTATATGTTTATTTTGGTTATTTTTGCCACATATAGCTGTGATTAAATGAGCATGAAATGCTTTACCTAATTCAGGGTAAATATCCTTAAGTGGGTAAATCACCTGTTGGGGAAGAGAGTTTGAGTTCATCTTTGTTCTTCCATTTGGTAGATTTCATCATTTTGATAAACTTGCAATAAGCAATGCATCTATACAGATAATTAGCAGGTTACAGGCTCCATAAAAAAACAGCCCTTGATGAAAAAAGCATAAAAGAAGAGGCATCGACCTGTTCACGCAGTGTGCCATCAGTCAGAAAAGGCTTCTGAGGCAAGAAGAGGGTCCCTCTGGGGCCAAAACATGTGGTCATCTGGACAAAACCTGAGGAGACAGACTGTGTTATAAAGCTACTGAGGTGTGCAGATATCACAGATCTGGTCTTTACTTGATACATGTGCTGATTTTGAATTTTTTTTAACTTTTAACAACACAAAAAAATGCTGCCACCTGCTGTGCATCATGCATAAATCCTTCTCGTTCTATCTTGCCATTAACACAGATCCAGGATATGCAAAAAAAAAAAAAAACTAGCCACAGGAGCCTTGATACTCTTACCACCCTCAAAATCATACTTTAAAACTCAAATGAAGAGCTTTTGGCAAATTTTCCAAGTCAGTTGCTAATATGTCCTCACATATATGGCTATATATTTTCATGCACATTAATCCTCTATTTCTTTTTTTATATACATAACAGTTACTCCAGCTAGGGATTATAATTTCAGCCTAAACTGGACAGCAGCCTGCATATCATTTATCTAATTAAAACATATCAAACTCCAGCCTCAGTCTCACTGCTCTCTTACCGCTGTGCGCCTCCCAGAGTCTGTTGAGGACCCTCAGTAGTGACGTCTTGCCGGTGCCAGTGTTCCCCACCACCAGCAGATGTGTTCCCTGGCTGATTTTCATAGTCAGATCCTCCACCAGCAGCTGGTCTGAGTAAGGCGATTTGTACGAAAGGTTGTCCAGGATGAAGGCAGTGTCCACAGGGCCCCCGTGGACATTAAAGTCACTGTGTGGAGAAATTAAGTAAAAAAAAAAACATATAGAGAGTCTTAGTAATAAGGACTCTAAATTAATTTCAATTAATGTTATTTAATTATAGCCATGTGTGCATTATATTAACATGCAGTCTGCTGCTTCAATCTTTCTGTACTTTTTTACAGCGAGCAAACCTGTCAAAGTCATAGCTTTCCCCTGATGCTGGGTCGTAGTCACACTGCTTGCGTAGGATGTCATCCATCACCTCCCTTAGCTCCCCAATCCTGACCACAACACACACACGCACACACATACAGATTCGTTGATGGAAAGCTGGATGGCATGCACAAATGCTGCTGTCATCATCTGTTCTGCAGGAGGTGATTTTAAGCATGCAGGGTGATACCTGTGGGTGTATCCAGCCACATCTGACAGAGTGGTTGACAGGTCTATTAGCTGCGTGAAGCCATTTATCAAGTAGATGCAGACAAAGGCGTTCTGAATATGAACAAGGAAAGGGAGAACGGGAGCAGAGAGTAAATAAAAGATGAGATTATTAAAAGAGGAGCGTTTAAACACGAAACAAAGAGCAGTGACATCAAGGCCTAACAGTCAACAGCATGAAAAAGTGACAAGAGGCATTTAATTATATATTTGTCTTTCACATTTAGACAGGAGATCTCTTTCTCTCTCTCCAACAATAAGCATTTAAACTCAGCATGCATGTGGATGGAGGCTTTCATCCCTGGAGCGGGCTTTTGCTGCCACCTAGTGGTTAAATTAGTAACATACATACATAAAGCCCTCCTTATGTGATGGTAAACCTTTTGTATCCTGTAGCCATATATCTAAGCCTGTGAGAAAAAGGTAAGTGGAGCACATGCTGTATACCTAAGGGAAAGAAAAAAAACATGCTCACCTTACTGATGAGTGCACTGAGCTCAGCAGGAGTGAGGCCATCATAAATACCAGTGAAGATAGGAATAGCTATTATAATGTAGCTGAGGAAACCTCCAAGGTAGTCAAAGGTGTTTACCCCAACTGAGAGAGAGAGAAGGTTGTCAGCAGTTAAGTCTATAAGTTTAATGAAAAGCAGTCAGTGGGAGATGTGGGTCATTAGTAGGGGTATATAGGATGTTCTTACTGTAAAGCCACAGCTCTTTGTTTATCAGATTCTTTTGAGTTTGCAGCAAAGCCTGCAGTCTTCTGTTGGTCCTCATGTGCTCCACTTTACCTGCTCTGAAAAAAATAGTGAGCAACTTTAACCCCTTGATTGGCGTAAATTTTTGTGTCAGAACAGTTTAGATAACGCCAGATTTTGTAAATAATTTAATTTAGAGGAAAGTGCATCCAGTACAGTTTCTATGTAACTAACCTCTTAAAATGGACTTTCATGGCAACAAATCTCTGTATGCATGGTGTGTGCAAAAGACAGTAAAATAAATGAAGAAAAGGTTCATCTTGCTTTGTGAATCGTGTGTGTTTGTCCCACCTGTAAAAAGCTGCAGACTCAGCATTAACACGGATCTGCATGTGCTTGAACCTGGCGACACAAAAACATTTCTCTTAAAAAAATAAACGGTTTTTACTTTCAAGCAACACAATTTAAAATTCATCTCTCAAATTTTTTCCCCTGAACATTAAAATCAAAGTTTAAACATGTGACAGACGACATCATGATTCCTCTCTCATTGCTGACGCATATCCTGTTATTTCCTAAGAGGCAAAAGGCACTGGGCCAAAGTCGACAGAAACTTCCTCTTAACAAAGGACAGGCTTCCTTGGCAATAAACATTAAAAGGATTTACATCAAATACAGCTGAAAAAACACCCAACTAGGAAAAACTGAAGTCAGTGCTGCCCTGCTTGTCTGTCGGCACACATTCTTGACGCAGATATTTGTGTGTCTGTGGCTTGACACGTCATGACTTACACACTGAACTTACCTAAAGTCTCCCTCCAGTTTTTCTTGTTCGAACAAAGTCGATACAATCGGCCCCATGAGGATTTTATTGGCAACGGTACCGATCACAAAGTAGCAAAAGATACTCAAAGGACCAATCCAGCCAGTGCTGCAAACACACAAGGCATTTAAGAATGCTTTACATAAAGCTTTGAAACAACATGACAATGAGTGAGAGGAGGAAGAAAATAAGCTTAGAGTTGCAACATGCTTTTAGAGCTAAAAAACAAACAAATTAACTGCTTTTTTATAACTTACATCTGACTATGACTTTAGAGTCACTAACAACAGACTCTTGTCCTTTAAAAAACAAGGATGGCTAAAAATCATAGTTAATTATCTAATTATCCTATTTTTTCATCTCAAGTACAAATGTTGGCAAATAGGGCTCTAATATCATGATAAATTCACAGAGTTACCACACATAGTGTGCGTCTCAGATCATGTTTGAACTTATACTTCAGAGCAGGTATTAAACATAACCTAAGTGTCACAAACCACAGAGCCTCAGTACTCTACAAACTCACCTGTAAAAGCAGTGGTAAGTGTAGTAAGTTAGTGTGAACGGTGATACAATCAAACGACTCGCCATTGTGCTCATCTGCTTACACAACCTCTCTGCATCCTGACTGATTCGCTGGTCTCTGCAAGGACCACAGACAGACAGAAACACAAAGAAAAAAAAGCAAAACAAACCAATTAAACCACAAAACCTTATGGCCAAGATGTTAATATTCTAACAGATACATGCTCTTGTACTAAAAACCCTTCAGATGATATCTTTTAAAAGACACTGTTATTTGTTTCCACTCATAAAAGACAATGGATTGAAATGAATGAATTGCATTTTTGCCTATATTGTTAAAAAAATCCCTACATCAGACTACTAATGGAAAAACTATTAAAGCTTACGGGTTGTCTATGTCCTCTCTGAGCACATTAAGTGTATAATAGACTCGGCCCTGGAAGTAGGCAGTGTGGAGGCTCTCAGTTAGCGTCTTCCTCCAGCTAACATACATCTGATTGCAAATGTACTGGTCGACACTTTTCAACTGGGAGAGGCAGAGAGGAGCAAAAAGAGAGGAAGAGAGAAAGAGATTATCAGCTGGAGAGAAAAAAGAATCACAATGACAGTAAATTTCATTCTATGATGAGACAACAAGAGTGAAACAGCTAAACTCAAGACAGCTGAACTGGATCTGTTTCCTCAGAGGAGATTCAGTGGTGTGACAGGTGTTTGAAACTGCTCAGGTTCAAAATCCAACTTTTGTGTGTAGGCTGTAAAATGAGCATGTCAGGCTGTCCTGACCCTGAACACCAACTGCTTTTTATGGGGACAGCAATCTAAAACTAAGCATGATGTCAGACAATAAAACAGAGGAAACAATATGCATAATCTATCAGTTAAGTAGCATTTAAGCCATTTATCACAACAATCATGTCGTACGCTATGATACAATGAATCCTTTGCTTTTATGGTAGTTAAACTGTTACTGTGGTGATGATCTGCATGGGATTGAATGAGTCGATTTTCTGAATCTGGCTTAATATCTATTAATAAGTAAATCTGTGCCCATTTTTTTGGAAACAAGTTACTGCTCATAGCCAAAAACAGACTGAGTCAAACAAGCGCCTGTAGTGAATTCAGATGCTTTTGACAAGATGGCAAACTAGAGAGTGACTATTTTGATGAGTAATATGTATGTGGGGTGATAATCTCAGAGTCTTGTGAAAAACTCTATGACATGCACTATATCTTGCATCATACAAAGAAAAACCTTGTGTTACTTAAGCTATGGTGTGATGAAAGTTACACAGGATCTAAAAGTACTAATCTTTCAGTAAAAAGACTGATACTTTTATCAATACCCTAAGTCTGCAGACCAATCAGAAGCAGAGCTGGGCACAAAGGGAAATGATAAGAATGACATACAGCTGAGTTTGCACATGCCTGAAGAGCAAAAACTGTCAAAAGATCAAATTCCATGTGTAAAAAAATGTTAAGAATGACCTCCAGGGGTTTTACTCTTTTGGGACTTTTGGTATTAATTAGCTGTTATTGTTACTATCTTCTGCCATCGCCCACAACTCCTTCAACTTACTGTGGAGTTGAGAAAGATGAGCATCATTGCTGTGCTCATCAGACTCCTGAAGCCGGAGTAATCTTTGTCTGCAAGCACATTGTAGAAGTGGCTGGGGAGGACACCCACTTGGTAAATGATCAGCTGCTCTGATGACAGAAAAAAGATTGTTAGCACATTGCTGGGAGACAGTTCATACAGAGTCTCATAAAATTATGTGCTGACATAATGCAACAGTGAGAGCCAAAGGTCAGCAGAGGAAAAAACACAGTATGCAGTGTAGTGTTATCTGATGTTTAGTTTACTCTGCCACAAAAGGCATTGTCCAACAGGCAGTGAATATGTTTAATTTACACTCTTTTTATGGCTTACTTAATCTAACTGCGAATTAATTTCCCCTCCTGAATATCATACTTCTCCTCTCCTTAAAGCTTTTTATGACTGGGTCAGCTACCTGTCAGAGTGACAACAAGCAGCGTCCCAAACATCAGAGCACTTTGACTGGTCCATGATGGGAACAGGACCCTCTGGATGCTGCAGAACCTCTGAACAAACTTCCAGTCTAATTTTGGTCTAAATTTAAACACAGAACAGGAAAAAACCCCCAACTGTATTAGGAAATTGCAACATTTGAATCTTCTGAGCTTACATCCTGTGTTCACATGCAGGAAAGGTGGGACAACATCATGATGAAATTCTTGTAGTACTTTGTTTCAATCAAGCAAACAATTTCTCCTGATATTGGACTACCATTACTTAAACTCATTGTTGCAGTCTGTGAATACAGTGTTATGTCGTATTTCTGTACTTATCAAATAAATAAACGGTTTTGCTGATTCTTTTTAATGTTGTAATGATGTTGCACATTATTTACAAAATAAAATCCCACAGGAAAAACTAACATGAGCTACCTTCAGTCTTACCTTTTTGTCCCTCTGGCATTTGACTTTTCCAAACGAGGCATCTGTGCATCTGATAGTTTTCCCCGATAAAACTTTAGCTTTTACTTACATATGTTTTTCTCGGACTTAATTGGAGCAAAAATTAACCAGCAGTTAACTTTGGAGATGAAGACCAAGAGGAAGACGATGGTTAGCGTTAACCTTCCACGTTTGGCGGGGGAAAGACGAACAAATATTTTCAAAGTTATAAAAAAATAACAACCCTTTTTATCCCCTTTACAATTGTGTTAATACACATAAATGTCGTCTAAATTTAGCAATTCCCAGCCATTTATTACATTGTTAGTCTTCCTTATTGCGAGCTGACGTTAAACGAATGTTTTGGTTTTGGTAGGCAAAGTAAAATACCGGACGTCCGGTTAGATACATTGCAAATTTTCAAAATAAAAGGATAAATAGTTACTCCATACTACAGGGGCGTGACCAGTGAAAAAATGGCTCTGTGGTCATTAACTTTACTTTCTACTTGACAAGTTTTTTACAAGCTGTATAATTCTTATTGAACATAATGAAAAATGCAGCATTTATACAAAATTGATCATAAAACAAGCCATTTTGCAAAACGTCCTTTGGACGGTAGTGACAGAAATAGATTTAGTATAGTAAAGCTACATAAATATACCATCATTATAAGACCTAGGTATTTATTTATAGTGTTTAAATGCACTAAGCTAAAATCTTTCATTGGCTAGTAATTTTTAAATTGAAAGACTGGTAGAATAATCAGGGCATGTGCTGACTTGTATGAGTTTTAAGAAACAAGCCATAGTCCACTTCATGTGGACAGCACAGAGAAGGCCTGTGATTAGGTTGGACGTACACGTGGATTACTTTCAGTTAAAGACCTAAAAACTTATCTAAGTTGTTCAAAGGTTAAGCATGAACCCACTGAGCTATTTGGATATACTGAATTATCTACATGACCCAGTTGTAAAAGATGGAACTGAGATAACATGCAATCCAGGACTCCTAAGCAGAAAAAAGTTATCTAAAATTCCAAATTCACTGACTGATTTGTCTTCTCATGATTTAATACACTTAAAGCAATTCTAAACAATGCATTCAGTTTTTTGTAATTTTTTATTCTTCTTGTTTCCATATTTCTTTAAAGGATACAGTTATTGCAGAACAGAAAAAAGATGAGGGAATGGATGATTATATTAGACCTTAAGGTAAGTGTGAGTATAAATGCTCAGTCATTAATAATCTGACATGTATATTGGAATAAACCATTTTGGAACATCACAGCAAATAAACAGTTTTTTACATTTACACAAGCCTTAGAGTCTGTGTTTTTATACTGTAGATAGTTGAAGGGCAGCAGAAAGGTCTGATAAACCAAGCATAAATAAAACAGATTAAGACTGTTTTTAAGGGCAGCAATTCAGCTCAAGTTAGTCAAAATACTTTATCAAAAATATCTGTTATTTGAATTTTATTGTTTCAGATGATTATTCAGAGACAACTTCAGAGTAACTTAAAGTTACCAAAATCACAAATGTTTTAGAAACAAGCACAAAAATGTAAAAAAAAAAAAAAAAAAAAGAGCAGATAAAATAATGCTGACTTAGGTAATTTAGGAAAATTGTTATGACACAACAGGCCTGCTGAAAGAGGAGTAATATAGTCAGAGTTTGCCACATTTAAATAAAGATTGTGTAACCACACAAAAACCTGTGAATTTAAATACTTCAGTATTTTATTGCTTACAGACTTTAATTTAACAATGGCAACAAATGAGAAGTTAAGTGACTTCACACATTACCGATTCACGGTTTGCTTTATTCTTAAAGCATGGAATTCTTCGATAACACGTCATCATACGAGTATACTGTATTTGGGTCAAATGACAGAAATGCACAATAATGAATGCAAGCATTGTTACAGTACATCTGACAGGTTTTGTATTTTCAAAGTTCAAGTTAACACTTACATGTTGACCACAGGTGGATCTTAAAGGATAAAGCTGGTGATGATCTCTACTGTTGTTATTGTCAACACAACCTCACAAAAGAGCAAGCCTCCAGGAAGTGCACCAGGCTGTGAAGTCAATTTTTCATAGTGGTTTAACCATGTAATTACACACCACATGTTGCAATGGAGCCCAAACAGTAGTTTTTTCCATAAGCTTATATTTTGAAAGTAGCATCTAGAAAATGATGGATAAATTTACTTGAGCGTCACAACCCTCACAAAATGACATTTAGATTTAACTGGTCTTATGACCCCTGGAAAGTCTAGAAGAGTTGCATTAAATCATCTAAATCATCTAAATCAATCTTCATTAAGTTAGCAGATGGCTAAACAGGAGGTTAGGTGGCTCGGCTGCCTAAAGTTTCGAGTGAATTGCTCTACGGGCCCCACAAAAAAGATGCTTTACAGAAGATCAGGGTACTTTACGCACATGAATGTCTAACTTTACTGACTTCATGTGCCACTGAGCAGCTTTCATAGGAATGAACGGGGCCCTGCCTCCAACAATGTTTCCATTTTTTTTTTTTTTTGCACCCATGGAAAAGATCCAAACCAACAATGCTTTCTTCTGTTTTTCTAATTAAGTCCAACTTCCTCCAGTTTTTGACTCTGGGCCTCAAGTCCACTGGCTTCTACTGAAGAGGTAGGTTTTTAAAAATGTCATCGGGGACTATTTTCAGCAGAAGATTGATACACATTCACTGCATTAAAATGATGTATGTGGATTAAAGCCAAAATAAATCTGTGCAACAGTGTGGGGTATTTCATAGTTTTTGGACAACAATGGAGCACTTTGGCACAGAGGCAGTAAGTATTGACAATTCAAAAGATATAGACTATCACCATATTTATCCTTTAAATTAGCTTCTGCTGTGCAGAATCAGAGACTTTGTCTTGCATCAAACCAAGCAGCATGTTTCCAAGTGCTGTTTGACTTCACCATGCAGGTGAACGTGTCAGCAGTAAATGACAGTTTGCACACAACACTCAGGCAAGGTGTAAGATCCTAAAGAGGAGAGGCACCACACAGACACAACTAAAACCAACAACACTGTAGACAATGTAACGGTATGGCAACTCTACTTTCATGTGCTGCCTTGCCCGTCTTACATCATCTGAGGGCAGCCCAAACAGTCGACATAAGAACGGAATAGTCACTGCTTTCATAACCATTCTCGTGACAAGGAGGACAGCGACTCCGATGAGGAAGCGCAGCAGGGAGATGAAAACCAAGCCAGTGCTGATTGTTGGTAAAGTTAGAGGAAGTGAGGAAAGCGGTGGATCCAGCAGCAGCCCCAGCTGATAGTTCACATGGGAGGCCAGAGCAGCTCCTGCCCCGGTGCCAAGAGCCTGAGCTGTATCCCCCCGAGAGGTGCTCCAGGAATCCAGAGAGAAAGCCACAAGTCCAAAGCTTACATGTGATACGATAATCACAAGTGGAGCATAGCTGTCCATCATGTAGAAGCTGTCAATCTTGTCCAAAATTGGCTGGAAGAAGGCTAGAATAAGAAGGCTGTACAGGAAGCCAGTGATTACCTCCTGCAACACAGGAACATAACACACTGTAAACCAGGCTTAAATGCTGAGAAATTTTAGCAGTGATAGACTCATATGAGCACTCTAACATCTACTTGCTTGATATATTAACAGTCTTATGAAGCATATGAAAAGCGTAATCAGTTTCTATATCATCAAATAAATTAAAAAAAATTTGCTGCTACATGTCCTGCATGTGGTACCTCCTGTAAAATCACGTGAGCTGCTGACTGACAAAAAGGTGTACTTGAGGACTGCAGGACATAAACCATATCTATTAACATCAATTGCCGCCTAATCTAATCTATCTACTAGCATCGATCTTTTTATTAGCTCTCCTTACAGATAATCTTCTAGGAAACACAGATGTCAAGCCTCTGTGAAGGTCTTATAGATAAAAAGAGTTCACGCACAGTTTACACATCAGTAAAATGTATTTCTGATAAAATATAAATAATATATAAAAAACCTGGTGATAACTTTGCTGTCCTGCATCATATATGCAAAAATGCAATGTATCATTTGGCATACTGGGGTCAGGTCAGCATTTGAGGTGCATATAATAAGATCAGTGACCCTAGAAATGAAGGCAGCATTGCTTTGCAGTTTGTTGTTTTGCCATTCCAGACTAAACTGAGCTATACCTTGTCAGTGAGAGATTATTTATTTCATATTATTTATTTTATATACTTACCAGAATAGAATGCATCCCCATGTAGACTCTGCTAACACAGACCAGGACACTCCAGCTGAGAGCCAAACAAAATCCAAAGAGAAAGGGGTACTAGGAGAGACAGGACATTAGGATATGGTATGAAAAAAATGAACATAGATACTGGAAAGCTGACTTTAAAAAATATTTTAAAGAATGACAAATACCAAAATCCAGGTTACAGTTTTCAGGATCAAAGAGTCTTTTCAGTGGACTCATGGACCAATCTCGCAGGACTATATTTTTCTTAAAATCCTTTTTTCACCATACAATTTTCCTTACAGTGACATAAAGACTTTAGAAACACACAGCACTTAGTCAATTTAGAAAAAATTCAAAAGTGCAAGAGTGGTTATGCTGTATACACTGTACATGTTTATTATCTAACTTTAGCATGTTAGCATGCTTTGGCTGAGAAGTGTGACCTTAGTTTTACTGGAATTAAGTCTTAAAAAAGTATTGGACAAAATGAAATAGTTGTTTAAATATTTCACAAAACCACAAATGCCAGCTTTGTGGAGCTACAGGTAAAAAGCCAGTGGATCACCAGAGTCATCAGGATTCATGCTCTGAGCACCATGGATACCTGCATTAAATTTCATGGTAATACATCTATAAGTTGTTGACTTATTATAGTCTGGACGGAAGAGAATGGACTTTGTAGACTACTTTAGATTCACAATGCCAGCACGGTTAACATGCAAGTCTAACGCCTTAAAAGCACCTAGAATCTTCCTCCTGCCCTGATAGTCTGACTTCATCTTATCTTTTGTAATCTGTTCTAACCTTTTTCTCTGTTTCTCATCCTCAGCCTTCGAAACCAGTGAACTTCATGACACCAAACAGGGCAGTTCAGGCAGTTCAGACAGCTGCCTGTATTTACTTAAAAACCAACCAAAAAAAACATTTTGGGGTTCTTAGATCCCTTAGACCCCTTGGCAGGGCTCTATGCTTACATTTATTTTGTAGTTTTAAAAATTTAGGGGCACAGCATTGTTTTTGAGAAACAGAAATAGTATCAATGCACTTTTTCAACATCACATACAGTGCACAGAGTGCCGGGGCAAACTGATTTAGAGATTACAAAAGAATTTCAAAATACAGGATTTACATCTTCACCAACAAAGTAAAGGAATGCATTGTGCTTCTTTAATGCATCACATTTTTAAACAGCAGAGAGGCTGCTAACTCTTGTGAGGAGCTGCAAATATGATACAATAGACAGCATTCCACAAATCTGAATCTGGTTTTGAATCAGACTTACTGAATGTGATGTAAGTTTTACTCTGCTCTTTCTAAACTTTATCCATTCTTAACATATTCATTAAGGTTTAGTGAGCAGCTAAATTCGATTATATTTAGGTTGGCATTGCTTATTTATAAGGTTTTTTTTCATTTACATATTAAGTTCCTGTGTCATCACAGATCAACAACACAAAGGCATTTAAATTCCTTATCATTTATCATCCTTAAGCATTTGTGATGCAGGCGGTTGATGTACCGCTGTCCTACATTATTTATCTCTTTGCACAACCATGGTGGTGGAAGATCCAAACTGTAACATCAGCCCTATCAGCAGGCGAACAAGCTGCTCTGAGCTCTCTGACCTCGCTGATATGACTCTACACTGGACCCCTTACTCTGCTAACTCCTCAGCAGTTGTCTAACAGACTTCACTCATTTGTTTCAATCTTAACAAGAACAGACTCATAGGCAGTTGCAGGAAAAGTCAAATTCTCTCATCCCTGACTGTTGTACTTTGATCACTTTCATCTTCAGCATTGATATATTGGATTTAAATGTTTACTGAAACTTAATATGAGTCTCTCTCTGCCTCAAGGTCACATTCATGAGTCTGGTATTTGTCTGACAATGTAGGACAGTGAGTTTCTGTTTATCTAAAAAACAAAGCTACCTTTTTTCTGACACACCCTGCTATGTCTAAAAGGTCTGCTTAAAAACAGGAATGTTGATGTCTTTATATGAGACTGGGCAACAAAACTTAATAGTGGTTTCAAGTCAGTGCAGACTTTTCCATTCCTTTAGCCAGACTAACCCACTGACCCCCCTACCCCCCCACCTCAAGCATTAAGGGGCAGTGGATAAATATGTCATGTGAACTTTTCATTTCTTACTAAGTTAGGCCCCCTGTATTTCTTATTTAGAACTCAACTGAACCAGAACATAAATATGACTGACTAGAAAGTATATAATATGAATATGTATATGACTGACTGTGCTTAAAGATGCTATTTTTTGAAAGATATTGCAAATCTCTGAACATGAAACTGTGGCTCTGTGAGCTATTGAATGTCTGGGACTTTGATGCCTTTGGTCTCATTCCCTGTTGGTTAACAAATCATGTCCTTATCGTTTAGGTCAAGGCCAGGCCACTGTATTCTAATACAACATGAGGCTGGACAATGGAGTAACACTATGTTATTTGTTGATTTAGATGTATTAGGTTGTGCCTTGTAGTCTGTAATAACACATTCCCTTAAAGCTGGATTAACACTGCAGGGGGCTCTAAAAATAAGCTGTGGCCCCATGTTCCTCCCACTCTTTGTGCACTCTTTGTGTATGTATCCTGTTGTGTTTAAGGACCTGCTAGGTCAGCTTGAAACCTCCCCTGATGTGTGGGAGTGTTTGTTTAAGTTAACACAAATATGCACTGTGTAAGCATAATATCAAACCAAAAAAAATAAAAAGACATTAAAACTGCATTTACAAAAAAAGCCATAGAAAAGAGGACATAGTGGGTAATGATTCAGGTAAAACCCTGATGCCCTTATCACTTCAGTTTGGGCTTTCAAAGCTGGTGTTCACATAATAAAAAGTTACACTTTTTGAAGGCACTGATGTTCAGGGACAAGCAGAGGTGTGATTATCGTTTACACAACCTATTAAAACACTAAATAGAAGACAAGATGAGTAAGGATGGGGATGGTTTGCCACCTCAGCTAAACACTTCCCAGAGGGAAATCCCTCAGTAAACTGCATTAGGATAACAATTCAATTTAAAGCTGCAATTTAATTTTTTGTGATCAATTTACCTGCTGATGAGTCTCTTAATTAAAAATTTAGTCAAAAAATTAAAGAAATTAGTGACAAATGCCATCAACAGTTTCTCAAGTCCAAAGTTGACACATTAATTCTTTCACTTCCAAACCACAAAGATATTTAGCTACATATCAGGGCAGACCAATCAAAACTCCAATCGTTTGAAAACAAGCTAATTGCCGGTGAATTGACAGTGAACCTGACGCTTCTGGGGCCCCTTCAGGGTCTGGGTCACTGAGGCAGTTGACTTTTATGCTCCACTGGTAGCCCCAGCATGTCTATTCATGCATTTCAGCTTTGCATGTCCACATACAGTGTATGGCCTACGTCTGCATTCCAATGCTTTTGTTTTCACCCTTATTTGACATTTTGAGATGAATATTTAAAATGTCCAAACCTGCCACCGTCCGTAGGTCAGCATGAAGAGACAGAAGGGTATGGCTGTCCCCGTCATGGCGTGTGTGGACGGCATGCTGTACTCAGAGTTGTAGAAGACCTCCACCTTCACCACAGGAGGGGACGCCGGCCGGGACCAGCGGACCATGTCCTTGGTGGACTGTCCCACGAACAGGTTCCAAGCCCAGACAACGATGAGTCTCCGGCTGACCAGGGCGTCGATGTTCCAGAAGACAAAGGGGAAGAAGACGATGAAGAACATCTCGTTGCCCAACTCGGTGCCAAACGTGAACAAGTAGAACAGAAACTTGTTGTGGATCAGGAATTCTTGACCCACATCTCCGGTCAGGGAGTTTTTCCGGAGGGGTTTCGCTCTGGCGGAGCCGACAGTATCTGTTGTTGATGTACCATCAGGCCTGACGGTGCTGACACCCTGGATCCCGTTAACCTGTGCTGCGGTCGCATCCCCGGTTGCTCCATTACCAACACTAGTGTCCGAGCTCTGTCCTCCTTGCTGGACCCGTTTCTTCAGTCCGGAGAAGTCCTGCTCTAACTGTCCACTGTCAGGCTTGGTCGATTTAACCGGAAATGTCCCTTTAACGCCGCAGAATTTTTGAAACCTCGCTACATGGCAGGGGTCTTGGAGATAATTGCACATTTGTACAAAAGTCTTTACAAAATCGTTCGCCATGCCTTCTAATAACTGCTAGTTTGAGATAAAAAAAAAAAAACACTATTCCGACGTATAACTGGAGTTCATGTTCATCTGCTAAGCTTGAGGAGGAGTGGAGCTCAATGGTCGTTGCATTCCTCTTAAGGAAATAAAGAGTGGTTTAGCTAACGGCACGAAACAGTTACAGTTACTACCACCTGGCAAAAGCGCTCAAAACACAGACCTTGTACACCGGGCCGGAGGTTTTGGACGACAGCATCCAAAGTCCGTCACTGTTGCACAACCATTACTTCACGACATATCATAATAAATACAGCCACTAAATAACTGCGTCAGGCAGTTATTTCATTTCTTCTTCTCCTTCTCCTTCTCCTCCTTCCGCCTAGCAGCCTGACTTCTTCGTTTGACCTAATGTTAGTCAGTCAACGTCCAAAATGCTCAACTACTACCCCCGCTGGAATTTTACCAAATTACACATGTTTAAAACTGAATGATAAGCGATAAGTGGAGAATTTATCTAGTTTCATTAAATAAAAATACACATTTAAAATAAAAGTCTTCTATACAGGATAACTTAATACATCATATTTAAAATGAGAAGTACTATTTATCAGATTGCTCTATTCAGAGTTTAAGTAAGGTCTCTTATTTTAATTAATTATAATTAATATGTAAGCATAATTTGATGTTGATGGCCAAGATTATTTAACTGACTAAACTGATTATAGGCCTAAGTGACTCCTAACTACGGCTGTACTGTTGCATGTAATAGAGTAAAAAGTACAATATTTAGACTATATAGTAGCTAATATGTAAGTAAATCAAGTTTATTAGGCCTTTCTATATCTCAAAATTTAGGCACTCAAATAAATATTCTTAGTTAAATTCGATTTTAGATGTAATTCTCACTTTATTTTGAATGTTTTCATATATTGAAGCTTTTAACACACAAGCATGACCTATTACCTAACAAAATTGCATATATTTTCTGGGTAAATTAAAAAAACTCTTTTTCAAAGTAACTGGCAATATGATGCGTTATTATTTGTTATCCATATTTAAAAGTACAAGGAGTTGTAGACAACCGTAGCATAATTTATTGAAGCTGGTAAATAAATCATTGGCTGTATTAAAAGCAAAAACATGTCTGTGGGTCTGGTAAGCGAGAGACAATAATACCAGAAAAAAACGGAAAATTGGCGGAGTTTCCTTCAAAATAAATTTACAACTTTTTCATTTTTCTTATACTTTTTTTATTGCTTGGACCGATTGCTTGGACACAAAATAGGCTACTGAGTAGCCGCAGTGGAAAGTAACTGAGTACATGTGACCAAGTACTGTATTTATGTACAAATTTAAGAAACTTGTAACAATACATGTCAGTAAGAAATCTTATACACTTCACTGCAAGTCTAAAATTTGCAAGTCAGTTAAGCTAAGTTGGTTGCCATTTAATTATAGGCTTATTGAATATCCATTTGTGGGTTGAGGAATTTCTCCTACCTCTCTGGCTAAATAAAGTTTTTAAAATCCACTTGCATTAGCTGGAAAATGACTCTGAAAAGGGCAGCCCTTTTCTTTGTCTTGAAAGGTTAATTTGTTAAGGTTAGGTGGTTCTAAAAGGATAAACACAGATGAGCTTAAAAAAATATGCATTGCTGTATATTGCAACGATGCACTATACTCTTTCATGCAGCACTAATATTCAACAAAAATATCAGACAGGTTCTATAATAATTAAAATATTGGAAGGTTCCATTTTACCTCCGAATGAATACTTTTACTTTTTGCTTTTACTAAGGGTGGCAGTGCTTTTTCCTTCACTGTCAATTTCTAGGCTATTCATAGACTACAGAATAAATGCCACATTTGCTAACGAGACATTTATTTTTTAAAGCTTTATTCCGGAAGTACTGTATAATTCTAGGGAACGTGACTCTCGTGGCTCGCCCTGCTGTCGGACAGACAGCTGAGGGAGGTAGTTAACATCAGCACGACCACCGAGCGGCTCTGAGTGTATGTCCTGAACCCTCATCATGCATGGGGGCAAAAGAGGACTGGTGGCTCCGCAGAACACTTTTATGGAAAATATTGTTCGGCGTTCCAGCGGTGAGTTTTAATACTAAAAAGAAAATAGGAGTTAATTAATTTTGATTTGGTATTTCAGTCAATGCACAGTACCCCACAGTGCTTCATTAGATGCTGAAATAAACCTGTAATTTTATTTACAAATAATTTAACTGAAAGCAGCATCAAATAACACTTTTTGTAAATTTCACTTTTTTGTATCTTCTCAACAATTCAATATAGCCTCTGTGTACTGATGAATTATGCAATAACCCTCTTGTCTAGTTTAAGGAGGATGAGTGAGACGAATCAGTAAATCATATCTTCAAAATCAGTGGCATATTTCTTCCATGTCCTAAAACATGACTATAAAAAATAGAGCAGTGTTTTTGGAGGAGAACCTTTTAATTTGGATGATTGATTTACCATCTTCTAAATCCACGTGAGCACTTGAAAATGCATGACACAATACATGGATAAATAAATAAATAAACAACAATAATTTGGAAAATGTTGCAGAGATTTTTGTCAGCATCAGACAACACTTACTTAAATTACTTGAAGCCCTCAAGTGCTCATGATGTGCTGCATGATGCCTTTCAGAGTTGCGGAATGAATTTGTCTTTTTGAAATTTCGGCACTTATATGAACATAAACAGTGAGACAGTAAATAATAGAACAATCTTACAAAGACTGAGTTTGCAGCCATCTCTAAGAGGCAACTTATCTTTCTTCTAGGAGATGAACAATAATAGTTTTCTGTTTATGGAACTGAATTGCACTTAATAAGATATTTTGTCTCTTACAGTACAGAGTGCCATTGAAAATTGTGTTGTTTTGCAATACTGTTTGTTTATATTTGTTATTTGTATTTCAGAAAGATAGAATTTTCATTAAAAATTCATTTTTGTATTGACTGTCTGAATGGATGACTGTAGCTTGGCCATTAGATCATCATTCAGCGTGTGTGAGACTGAGGGTTTCATCACAAGTACAAAGTAAAGTGCATAATGCCAGACAAGCTGCCGTGTAAAAACAGATGATGTGACATAAATTAAATGTCCCAAAAGTTATTGCTCACCTTTGTAATATTACAAAAACTTAGTCTGTGACAATAATCTGAAATTCAGTCATTTTTTTTGTCTGAATCTCTCAGATATAAAATAAACCTTCAAAATCTGCAGAGTGGATTCACTCATAATGACATAAACCCTCCTGGCACTTTGGCATTAGGTCTAAATTAAACATGCAGATGCTTTAAGTTTGACCGTTCGATGGCGAATGTGCAGTTCCTTCATATTTTTTTCTCAAGTCTGCTTAAAAGCTGCAGAACTTTGCAGCTCCTCATTAATATTTCATTAACATTAAAAGTGGAACATAAACATTTCATCAAAAACTATTTCTGCCCAGTGATGTTCTGATTGTCTGTGTTTACAGCTGCTTTAAACATTAATGATCTCTACTCCATTACATACAGTCATTAAAGAACGTTTGTTGTGGGAGAGTTTGCTAGATACAATACAAAGTACTTCAGATATAGATTTATTTTAATGTTTTTTATTTAATTTATGACACAACAGGATTTATAGAGGACTGTAAATTTTAAAAAAAGCAACATCAAAATAGGAGATATAATCAACTGTTTTGTGACTGTAACTAACATGTTTGCTAGAATATGAGTCAATGACAGTGCAGCTAAAAATTAGTCCTGTTTTAAGGAGGTTGCAGTTGCATAACTGGTTGCAATGACACACCTGCTTTCAATGATGAAATCCCTGAAGAGCTGATCAACAGGTGCTTTAGTCTGCAGGTGTGGTCAGTAGTGACAAGTTTTTCTGTGTTTTGCTGCAGAAACCAGTTTCCTGTTGGGAAATGCACAGATCGTTGAGTGGCCGGTCGTTTACAGCAACGATGGCTTCTGTAAGCTGTCTGGATACCACAGAGCTGAAGTCATGCACAGGAGCAGCACATGCAAGTAAGATGCTTTTTGCGGTGCAGCCTGAATGTGAAGATACAGTGGAGGTTTTATCTTTTAAGAAATATGTGTCAGTGGGCCTCATATTGACTAATGATGCAGGTGCTTTGAATCAGGACTCATCAAGAAATCAATACTATTTAGGTGAATACAGCACCAGTTTATCTGGTGGAAAAAAAAAACTTGATCTTGGTTTTGTTATCTTGAACAAAAATGTGATTGCTAATTTTTATCAATTACGGTTTACAAATAGATTTTAAAAAATCTGCATTCAGTCCACTTAAATTATGTCTTTTATTAATACTCTGCCTTTCTTTTCCTATGATCAGCTCACAACAGAGCCCCCCTTTAGCTTCTCTGTATTCTTTCTTCCTTATTTTGCAGTTTCATGTATGGTGACCTGACTGATAAGAAGACAATAGACAAAATCAGGAAGACCTTTGATAACTATGAGTCTAATTTCTATGAGGTGCTGCTCTATACAAAGAATAGTGAGTATCATTATCAAATCCCATGTTTTCACTAATGATAATGCATGATTAAAACTGCGTTTTTATAATAAATTTTAATTCCATTTGACTAATTTTCTCAGGGGGCATTTTCCATTTGTTTTCTCTCACAACTCTAATGTTAATGGTCTCTTACAGGAACACCGATATGGCTCTACATGCAGGTAGCTCCAATCAGGAATGAGAATGACAAGGTGGTGCTTTTTCTCTGCACCTTCAGAGACATCACACTGTTCAAACAGCCGATTGAAGACGAAACAACAAGAGGTAAGACAGTCTATATTGTTGTATGTGGACAAAACGGTTTCAGCCTGACTGGATTCAGTGTTTTAGTGTAGTCATGTCTTCATTTCGCTTCATTTCTTATTCCACACACTGAAGGGTTACAACACACATTGCTCACATCAAGTGCGTGTCTCATTTAAAGTCCAGCCGTTGTTTATCAAAGCTCAGTTTTACCCAACGAGACCATGCAAGATGCAGCGCAGCCGAAAGTCTCATGCACACATGAGTGGCTGTGACTTAACAGACGTTTGTCTCCTCGTATGTAACATACAACTGTCCAGGTGTTGTGTGTGCGGGTCAGTGAACACTAGTCTCTGTGGGTCCAAGCAGTGCCATGTCCCAGGGGATTAAGTCTGCCACTAAGACTTTTACATGAATCAAGCAGAAACAAAAGACACTCGGGCCACATGGAGATGATTAATGTATGAAAACACCGATTATAAACGGAATGAAGAGACAAATATCAGTGCATTTTAATGCAGGCTTGCAAGATCATGTTAAGATAAAATATGTGCTCCTACACTTTCATTATCTTGAGTTGCTGAAACATACTGTAATGTTGATTGTAGAGTAAAAAAACTGTAGTGTTTACTCTACATAGAATATATTCAGGTGATTTACAGTATTATGGAATTTACAGTATTACGTGGTGGTAATAATTTATCAACTGTTAACTGTTAGAAATGCAATAATGGTTGCCCATTAAAGGTGGGGTCATTTTGTATGATAATTTGCTTTTTTCCTGTGTAAAATTTTCTGTATTTTCGTCTCCAAGCAGGATGGACCAAGTTTGCCAGACTGACACGGGCATTGACCAACAATCGCAACATGGTGCAGCAGTTGGCACCACTGAGCAAGGCGGAGGTCAGCCACAAACCGTCCAGACTGGCTGAGGTGAGCAACACCCAGGTCTAAGAGAAGAGTTTGTTTTTCAATACTTCGTATCTACTTAAAAGTACTTCACATTAAATCCAGAGAGAGAAAGGATATCAAAATCTTTGGAAGTTTTTTTTATAATCAATAACTTAAATAACATCCAAAATTCAAAGGAAAAATCTTCCCTTAAATTGTAGAGCACAGTTACAAAAGACATCCATTAAAACAGTAACTTTTGCTTTTCTGGGTCATGCTTCTGTACTCACATGTTGATAAATGTTTCCCCTGACTGAAAGGCTCTCCAGCTGGGATCAGAAATACTCCCTCAATACAAACAAGAGGCCCCTAAGACTCCTCCTCACATCATCCTCCACTACTGCACTTTTAAGACCACCTGGGACTGGGTCATCCTCATCCTCACCTTCTACACCGCCATCATGGTGCCATACAACGTCTCCTTCAAGACAAAGCAGAACAACCTGGCCTGGCTGGTGCTGGACAGCGTCGTGGACGTCATCTTCCTGATCGACATCGTGCTCAACTTCCACACCACCTTCGTGGGTCCTGCTGGGGAGGTCATTTCAGACGCGAAGCTGATCCGCATGAACTACCTGAAGACGTGGTTCGTCATCGACCTGCTGTCCTGTCTGCCCTACGACATCATCAACGCCTTTGAAAATGTGGATGAGGTGGGTGAAGTTCAAACCTGTTTCCTCAGATGGAGGATGAATTTTTGACACTTTTTCTATTTTTGGAATTTATTTATAAAACCGCTTAAGCATTGGTGCATTACTCTTCATTTAATATTAAAACATCTCTGCTTGCATGTTTCTGTCAAGGATGTCATCACATCTGCTTCCTCAGCCAGTCATCTCCGTGAGTCTTCACATTTCCACAGGAATTCAACACGGACAGAAGACTCTGTGCTGCCAGTGAGAAAATCCATGTTTTTCTTTTAAAGCTGCTGATCAAATGAACACAAGTGGTGATTAAAAAAATTGCTTATATCAATTAACCTACAAAGAATGATTGTCAGTTCTGTAGTTCCCTTCAGCTTTATGCAGAGATTTTTCATCTTTTAACTCATTGCCTTGGTTTTATGACCCATAACTTAACTGTTTTCACTCACTGTTTAAGCAGCAAGTCAGGGGGGTTTGGGTCATTGGCCATGACAAACTGGTAGTTCATAAGCAATGGTATTGGCTGAAAAAAAATCCTTACAGTGCATCCCTAACTCATTGCTTGTTTTACCTGCTGAAAAGTCCAAAAGTTGAAGATATTCAGTTTAATATCATCAAAGACAGAGAAAAACAGCAATTTACACATTTCAAAAGCTGGAAAAAGTTCATTTTTTTTAGCATTTTGGCACTTAATTGTTTAACGGATGATCAAAGTATTTGCTAATTATGATTTGACTTCATCTGAACAGTGTGACTCACGTCTTCCATCTGTCCCTCTTTGCAGGGTCTCAGCAGCCTGTTCAGCTCCCTCAAGGTGATCCGCCTGCTCCGGCTGGGCCGAGTGGCCAGGAAGTTGGACCACTACCTGGAGTACGGAGCAGCCGTCCTGGTTCTGCTGGTGTGTGTCTTCGGCCTGGTGGCTCACTGGCTGGCCTGCATCTGGTACAGCATCGGGGACTATGAGGTCATCGATGAGACCACCAACACCATTAAGACAGACAGCTGGCTCTACCAGCTGGCCCTGAGCATCGGGACTCCTTACCGCTACAACGCCAGTGGAACAGGACAGTGGGAGGGGGGGCCCAACAAGGACACACTGTACATCTCCTCTCTGTACTTCACCATGACGAGTCTCACCACAATTGGGTTTGGCAACATCGCTCCAGCCACGGATGGGGAGAAGATTTTCTCTGTGGCTATGATGATGGTGGGCTGTAAGTACTCGATTACTCTCCAACATTAAATACTGTGTTTACAACTTATTTCAAGTGTCTAAATGAACATTTCTTATACAGCTGATGTGTTTTCATAACATTTTAAAATTTTTATCTTTCAATATCAAGAAAACAACAACCATTAGTGGTCTGATATTACATAACAGATAGTATCATTCTGTCATCACTGTTCCTGGTCTGACTGGTGGTTAATGGAGCAATAAACAGAGTTTCCAGTACAAGAACACAGCCATCTAATACAAATGCACACAAGCTCTCTGCTCAGAGACAAACAGCTTTTAATTGAAACAAATTCTCCCTTGTGCTCGTCCAAACCTCTGACAAATAGCACAACCCATAAATTATTTAATAATTTGCCAGTGGACAGTTTGTCAAGTGAAATCTTAGTGAAGCCTTTCAAAAACAGCTTAAATCAGAGTGACCATTGTTTTTCCTCTTCAGTGGACATTGAGTTCAACCTTGACAGTCCAAGTAGATCCAAGCAGAGGACAAAGGAACAGTGGCTCCGCTGTTAATTCAGTGGTCCACATTAGAAAGGCAGTAATGCTGAAATACTTATAAAAAATAAAAACAGAAAAGACCATATCAGAGCTCTGATTACACACCTCTGCTCATTAGAAAATATATTATTTTCACCTCACTGATATGCTAATTTATGCTGACATATGCCTCTTTATACTCAAATTTGTACTTAGTAACAGTACTTGGGTAAATTAACTTAGTGACTTAGAGCTTAGTTACATAGTTCAGGTGCTGGTATTTGAGCTGCTAGTGGCATTAAGTTAACGCTCAAGTCAATTGAGCGTTTTACATTTAACACTGTAGCTTTTGTAATGTAACAAATATCAACTTTTTTAGGAAATAAAAGCAAAAAATTCATGCTTCTGTTTTCTGTATTGTATTTGAACTATTCTACACAGGCTAATATACAGCCATGGTTAGCCCAGCTAGCTAGCTACCACAAAATGTTGAATGAAACTTTCAATGCTGCCCGTAGAGAATAGTTATCTGCCGCTTGCGTAGTAATAAAGCCACCATTTTGTGCACATTAATGATTGACATGGATCTGTAGACAAACAGCTGTATAGCAAAAGCCTCTTTTCAATCTCACCATCAATCTACAGCGAGCAGCACAGTAGCCTTTGATGCTGTTTTCATTTCATTCATGCATTCATAATATGCTGGTGCAATCTTGCAGGAGCTGAAACAATCTGGATGCTTTTACTTGCATGCTGGACAAGCTAATGTGCTCTGCTCTCTGACGGCTGCCAGAGAACAAACATATGGTGGAGATGTTGAACAGGTTCAGGAGCAGATGCGAAATAAAACTCAAGCTCAGTATGATGAACACATGGCTGGACAAGTGTGTGGTGACTAAGTACACATAGTTGCTATCAATGTGTGCTCACACAGCTTTTGTTGTGGCAAGAAGCTTTCCTGTAAAAAATTAAATGATATGAGGAATATTCATGTCTGATGCTGATAAAAGGAGTATTTATGACTTGTATATTTTCATTTACTTCATTTATTCAGGGACTATGCGCATAAATTGACATCATTATGAAACGTTTGTTCATGTTTAATAACAAATGTTATTAAACATGAAAAAATCTTTTGCACTTCATAGAATTTTTTTAATTCACAGGCTCGTGTAAGTCATATTAAGCTGTGGTCTGAACCACAGGGGAGAGTTTAGCGCTTGGCTGTGTCGATGATAAAAAGTGACATGTTCAGCGCCCGTCACAGCCTGCTCGACAAAGGTTAAACATGACTACTCTCCATCAGAAAAGCATTTTCTCAGTGGTATTTCACCCGCACTGAATTCATTCAATCCCTGTAATGTGTTTAAACTGAAGGAAAAAATTGTTTTCCATTTCTCTAAAATATTCCATCCGAGTCATAGGAAAACATAACTGTTCTTAGGATGATGTTAACTGATAAGGTGAGTCTCAAAAATGACAGCATAGGACCTTTATTTTCTGTATATTTTCATGGTTTGATTTCAGATACAGATTAAAAGTTACTGTAAATTCAATCAAAGATCAAGCCTGTTATTTAGATTCTTGTGTCACATGGACTCTCAAGTGATGCAGTGTTGGAGACCAGAGCATGTTGTGTAACACCACTGGTTCACTTACACTCTACAAAGCATTAAAAGTCTCACAATGTCATCTTTCTTGATTTACAGTTAAAATATACCTCTAATATATATATATATAATATACCGTGTTTCAGGAGAAGGGGACATTTAGTTCAACTAATTTCACCTACTTCTAATGTTAAATTCATTAAAATTAAGTCTATTAACCTTAAAATGTGATTTTAATTATGTTAATTCATGTAAAAAAGTCAAACCAATCTCATTTTAACTACTTTGAACTTTATCATATAAATATAAATTATTTTTTTTGCAGGTGTAGTCGTATTTCCATTACTCAGTGCAGTTACAGTAATAGCTTCACCTTTAGTGTCCCTGCTTACACTGTCAGCATTTTCTTACAGTTCCCCTGTAACGGCACGTCACGACTCGCCTTTGCGCTTTAACCTTTGGCCCACTCCTCTGAAACAGCATGTAAAGTGATGCAAAAAAAAAAAAAAAAAAACAGTGAGGGAAACCCAAAGTGACAGGCACGCTTCAAGGTTTGCACTTCCAAAAGTAAACACCCAGTACTCTGGTGGTGTTTGGATCACGCAGATCACTCAGTCACACTGAAGCGCCGTGTCCAATTACCGCCGATAAATCTCCTGCTACAGATACAGTAATTGTGTGAGAGGAAGAGGAGGAAGGGAGAGTTTGCCTGCAGGCTCGTGTGTGGTTAAAGGACAATGAGCCATCACGTTATGTATCTGAACCTCTGTGATCCTGCTGTGGCGACTGGAGACGACTCTTTCCTCTTGAGTGGGTAAAACCTCACGATAAGAGATACTGACTGACTCTTTGAGGTCACCACAGCGCTGCAGCACAGCACCCTGACTGAGGAAATGTGCATTATGAGGAACATTAGGAAGGCTCAAACCACCACTCATTATTATGTATGTGTGTGTTTTAACTGTATAATGGTGTCAGTACTATGCTCGGATTTGTGCACTACATGTACATGAAGGTACACTTTTTTGCACTACAATGTGTAGCAGATAAGCATTATTAGTAAAGTTATTATATTTGTTTATTTTAGACCAGTGTTATTTATCAAGCAATAAATCTCATGATCGTGCATACTAAGCACTACTTTTCAAGAGTTTAAATAGTTTTTTCATCTGACTTTAATAAAAAATTTTCTAAACTTTCACCTTAAAATTTCACATTTTTCCCATTATTAGTGTTTATCATTTTTATTATTTAAGATATTTGTGTGAGATTTTAAGGGAAAAAAATAAGACAATGGACTGCAATGTTGAGAATTAGGATATTTTTGATAGATATTATGCATATAATTTGTCATAAAGAGACATTGAAAATCTAAGTAGATACATTTTTTTCTAACTGTATTGGAGTACAAATCCTTCAAAGAGCTGAAAACAATACAGACCTACATGTATGCAAAACTCTGAATGATCCAAAACAATTCTGAATGAAACATTCCCTCCTCTCATGTTCTTGAATAAATTGATGAATAAATTTTGCTCTCCACCTTTGGTTTCAGCACTGTTGTATGCAACCATCTTTGGAAATGTCACCACCATCTTCCAGCAGATGTACACCAACACAAACCGCTACCATGAGATGCTCAACAACGTGCGAGACTTCCTGAAGCTTTATCAGGTTCCCAAAGGTCTGAGCGAGCGGGTCATGGACTTCATCGTGTCCACCTGGGCCATGTCTAAGGGCATAGACACAGATAAGGTATTACTGTGTAGCATATCAACAGCTATTACTGATAATGTACCTAATATGAATTTAACTTGAATTTTTATTACATAAAAAAAGTGTATTCTTAAAGGTTTGGGAGGATTTTATTGGCTACCTGTCTGTCTAAGTCCAAAGTCAAACTGATGCTCAGCTCTGCGGCTGACTGAAGTTAGAATACTGTCATAAAAAAACGCGTGGGTGGACAGGTGAACGTGGCAGTGTAAATACTGAGCCTCAAAGGTCACACCAGATAAATGACTGCACTCACTGACCCTCACTGACACTCAGAGACTCACTGAAAACTGCTGGACAGTGTTTGTCTTTATATTCCAGCTGCTCTGAAGAGTCTTGTCACATTTTTTCAAAATTATAAGTTGTTTGTAAATGATATTTTTTTTACTAATCTACTGCAAAAAGCCTGATGGATTTAATTAAATTACCAAAAAATCATGGGTACAATGCAGTCTGAGAAAGGCAAATATGTGTTTGTGTGTTTTTATAATGTTCTAAAATGCGTATAAAAAGCTTGTTGTTTCTAATCACCAACATAACGCTTCACCTCTTCAGTGCCCAGAATTAGATTTTTATTCCTTATCATACCCATGCATGAGGGCATATTTTTACCCTTTAAACCCGTTTTTCACCCTTCAAAGCCAGAAATTACTTAATTAATGGCTGGGATTTCTGGCTTTTGTCTTAACATATTAAAATTCTACTCATGGTTGAGTTTCACTGCTTCGGACCTCAGATGGTATTGACATGATTAAGTGCTCTGACATCTCTCCGTCTCTCTCAGGTTCTCTCGATCTGTCCCAAAGACATGCGGGCAGACATCTGCGTCCACCTCAACAGGCAGGTGTTCAACGACCACCCGGCGTTTCGTCTGGCCAGCGACGGCTGTCTGCGCTCTCTGGCCGTGGAGTTTCAGACCACGCACTGCGCGCCAGGAGATCTCATCTTCCACATCGGAGAGAGCGTGGACACCCTCTGCTTTGTGGTCTCAGGTTCGCTGGAGGTCATCCAGGATGATGAGGTCATCGCAATATTAGGTAATCCAACATAATATTCTGAAGAAGATCAGGCCATGTTTTATCTGTGTTGGTATGCAGATAAAACAAAGGCAAAGGGTGTCAAGGGGCAAATTCTGTTCACTGTTATGTCACTGTGTCACTCTTAACTTTTGTGGGTCATGTTAGATGTTAAAGCCAAAAAATTCAACATTTTCTGCCTGATTTAAACAAGTGTTGGGACCAGAGCATGCTGTGTAACTCTATTGGCTCACTAACAATCTACAAAGACTAAAAAAAGTCTTAAAATGTCATATTTCTAACCATTACATCATGATTACATCATAATTACATCATGATCAAAAGTGATTTGATATTGTGAAATAATCAAAAGTCCAACCAACCTCATTTGAATTGCTCTGAAGTGATGATGTCTGCCTCCGTCCAGGTAAAGGTGATGTGTTTGGAGACGTGTTCTGGAAAGAAACCACGCCAGCTCGGGCCTGTGCAAATGTCCGAGCTCTGACTTACTGTGACCTTCACGTCATCAGGAGAGACGCCCTTATGAGGGTGCTGGAGTTTTACACAGCGTTCGCCAACACGTTCTCCCGCAACCTCATCCTCACCTGCAATCTACGAAAACGGGTAAAAAGGATCAATTGATCTTTTAAAATGTGCTTTGTATAATATTGAAGCCTCAGTTACAGAATGGAGGCTAAAACAGAGGCTAAAAAATGTGACCATGTGATGGGTCACAATGTAAAGTATTTTATAATATATTGGCCACATTTGGTCAAGTTGTTTAGATGCTTAGTTTTCAGTCAGGAAATGAACTACAAGCATGAAAACAGTTTCATGTTTTTCAGTCAACATTCTTTATGCTGTTTATGCCATATACAATGTTTGGGTCAGCTCACTCTCCTGTATTAATTTGTTTTTTCCTCACCTGTTCTAGCAGTCAACATCTTGTACAAAACATTTGATTTATCAGAGCCTTTAGTTCTCAAGAATTTGTCAAAATCTAAAGATATCAAAATATAAAAATTGTTTTTTTATACTGTGAACTCAGGCACAACCTCAGGAAGTTTTCTTGTAAATTTTTTTTGTTGCAATATTATCCTAGGGGCTTTTTCAGAGAAAGACACTGTTTCCATTTCCATTTCCATTAACCATGTTGATGTGTTCAAAAAATTTTAAAGCATAAATACAAAAAAATTCAAAAATCATTACAAAGGACAATAAAGTAATGGGACTTGTCCGAAAAAATAAATCATGAATAACACACGAAATTAGTTCCAAAAATTGTGAAAACAGGCTTTATGAGCTATTTAAAAACAAAGAGCACACTGTTTGCAATGATAACATTCGGATTTCAGATGCTTCTCCAGCTACAAGACAATCACACCGATATGATAAGAAACGAATGAAAATGAATAAGAAATGGTTCAAATTTAAACTTTTTTATTAATATTTGATTAAGCCTATACATATTAAACCCTTTCGGCATTGAGATGTATTGCGTTCTAATGTTGATAGCAAGTTGCATATAATTCTGTATTGAGGGATCAACATCACATTAAATCTTAATGAATATTCCCTCTAGAGACATGTGGTTTTCTGTGCTCTTTGCTCATGACCTTTCATTTGAAACACTTCTGAGGTACAGTAGATTAGGACCGTAAAGACCTTATTTTTTATTAATTGAAATATGCAATTTTTAACAGAATCATATTTTTTATATTGTCTTAAGTGACCCACACTAACCCATCAGGAACAGGAACGTTCAATTCCCTGAAGTTAATTATTCATCACAAACATACAACCCCAGTGTGTCACTAGCCTCCCTGGGTTCATCACGATCTTATAATGCTCCATAAACTTTAACTCTTTGAAAGAGATTTCTAGCTTTCCCTGCCCTATT
>JAPZDV010000010.1:8491081-8529104 GCA_029814665.1 Acanthurus lineatus | reverse complement strand
TATGCAATTTTTAACAGAATCATATTTTTTATATTGTCTTAAGTGACCCACACTCACCCTACAGGAACAGGACTGTTCATTTCCCTGGAGTAAATTATTCATTACAAACATACAACCCCAGTGTGTCACTAGGCTCCCTGGGTTCATCATGATCTTATAATGTTCTATAAACTTTAACTCTTTGAAAGAGGTTTCTAGCTTTCCCTGCCCTATTTTAAAATGTCTTATGTAATCAGATATACTGAAGTCAAACAACCTCAGTGAAGCAGCTCGAAATCTAAACAATTTCAAGGCGAATTGTGGCTACATGTTAAAAGATTTATGGCTTCTACTTAAAATGTATTCAATGAAAATAAAGGTATCTATTATTTATTTGAGCAGCTTTAGCAACTGTTCTTGCCTGTATAGGTTTGAGACTTACATGCTTCCTTCTTCACTGTTATATATTCAGTTGAATAGCATGTGTATTAATGTTCCTCTTGACTGCACACAAACTTTAGGTTTGAACAAACACAATCTGAGCCTGGGAGATTCCTCTGATGCATTTAATTTATTTTCACCATTCACCATAAAGTTGCCTGTGAACGAACTGTCTTGCTCATGCTCAAAATTTAGTCAGAAATAGATCAAGAAACCTCCAATATTAGAGCAGCTTCTTGCACTGTGGCTGGGAATATAAAAATAAAATCTGGGTGGTTTCAGATGAACCCTCAGATGCAAACATTCAACGTGGGGAATTTAATTATTTGTACAACTTCCCGGAGGTGACTCATAGGTGAAAAATTATTTGGAAATTCTAACAATCACCAGAAGTTTCTCTGATAAGTTTAAGTAAGAAAAGAAAGTGAGATACTGAGAAGTTTTATCAACTTCTCCTTCCTTTGTTTTCTGAGGGAATCAGAAACTCTCCATAACTCCATTAATGCTCCACTAACAGTTTCCCTCGTGCATTTCTACTTTCGAGACTTTAATATTTCAACAAGCACAGCAGGTCTGGATGGTTATCTTTGATTTAAAGCTGCATTATGTATGTACATTCTGTGGAGATCCACTATTGTAGTTTGAATGCAGCATCAAGTATGTACATCTCATATTACTATCCTCTTTCTATCTCCTTCTTCTCCCATGCAGGTCATCTTCAGAAAGATTGCTGATGTGAAGAGAGAGCAGGAGCGCCAGAGGAACGAGGTGACCCTCTCCATTCCTGACGACCACCCGGTCCGCAAGCTGTTCCAGAGGTTCAGACAGCAGAGAGACATTCAAACACCGGGAGAGTCTCACCCTTGCTTTGATCATAACTGTGTGCAGGTGCACCCCCATCACTGCGACACAAACTCCTATACGCAGTGTCAGCCTGTATCTCCTCAGCAGCAGGAGTACAACTCCACGGTGCAGAGTAGTGCACCCTGCACAGGAGGAGGGAGTGCAGGCATGGCTGCACCTCCTCAAGCATTTGTCCATGCTGAGGAAGCAGAGCGAAGCTGCACACAAGAGGCTGGGGAGTCAATATCAAGGCCTTCTGCAGAGAATCAACTTTGCCAGAAGGTCAGCGGTCCAGTACGGAGTGTTGGTGCAGGTGTAGGTGGGGCTGTAGGCGGTGTAACCAGCAGCAAAGGTGCTAGAGGCTGGGCAAAGTTTAGAAACGCCGCTTCAGCTGCACCACCGCCACCCATTGTAGAGCAAGAAAAGCAGCCCCACAAAGAAGAGGAGTGGCCCAAGGGATCCGAGCCCTCCAAGGAAAAGTTAGCAGCTGCCAACAAGAACCCGGATTCAGAGGAGACAAGGAATGCAGAGGGAGGAAACGGAGCTGCAGAAGCAGGTGAAGAAACAAGCGCTCTGCATAAAACTGACTCCTGTGACAGTGGTATCACAAAGAGCGATCTACGCATCGACCGAGCCGGAGATTCAAGAAGCTCCTTTGAAAGAAGCCCAATGGAAAAAAGCCCCATGGAGAGGAACCCATTCGAGCACAGTCTCGGGGTTGACTCTCTCAAACACTCTTTCACTCAGCCAGTGTCCGAACAAACGCTCCTTCAGGCGACCCTGCAGGAGGCCAAGCTGGAGCTGAAGGGGGACATTCAGGTCCTGAGCGGCCGCCTGTCGGTCCTCGAGTCTCAGGTGAGCGAGATCCTCAGGCTGCTGTCGGTAAAAAGGAGACTCTCACTGCCACCGACCTCTTCCCCAAAGCCCAGGGGGAAAAGTCAAGACTCAGTCCCAGCCGCGAAGCCTGTCACACCAGAGGTCGATGATGGGCCTTTTTGAACTGGCCAACTTTAAAACAAGCACCAGTTTGCATGTCCTGATGGACTCTGGCCTGCCTAAGACATTTCTTTGCAACAAACACTTGACTGCATGCAATCCCTTTCATTCCTTTGCACTAAAAACACCCAGTTATTATGCTAAAAGTCTCTGGCTTACGGGGCATATTTAGAGTCCTGTGAGTACCACATTTAGGAATGCCAAGAATGAACAGGAACAATTATTTAGCAAACAGTAATGAAGAAAGCACGTGTGCTGTTACAGTTGGGAAATAAGTATTTTCTGGCATTTTAAACCAGCTTAGAGTTCCATATCAAATGTATGATACTCCAATGAAGGCTTTTGCTAAAATATATGAGCCTGATTGGATGATCAGTAAGCATATTGAGGTCAAGTCACATTTTTCTCAAACATATTTTGAATTTATAGGTCCAGTGTGTAAGATTTAGGGGATTTATTTGTAGAATACGACAGAAATGCAAAATAATATTTAGAAGCATGTTTTCATTTGTGTATGCTCACCTGAAAATGAGAACCACTGTTTTCATTGCCTTAGCATGAGCCTTTTATATCTACAGAGGGAGCTGGTCCTCTTTTAAGGAGTCCACCATGTTGCACTGCCATGTTTCTACAGTAGCCCAGAAGGGACAAACCAAGCTAAGGCTCCAAAAGGCCTTTTGCGCCCTTTGCAAGTTTTATGACTACCATAAGTTCTCCTTCACGCTTGGAAGGGGAGCTAGAGTGAATGGATATTCAGTTGGGTGCAATCTGCACCTTCACCACTGGATGTCACTAAATCCTACACACTGGATTTTTAAGTTGACTTTCAAGGCTTTTTTTCATTCTGGAAATGTTCAGTTTTTTAGCAAAACATCTGATAAAAGGATCAAACAAGTAATTTTTACCTGCCATCCTTTTCCTAACTATTAAACTTGCTACTCTGTTAGTGAAAGCAGGAGCAGCTCAACAGTCCCTGTACGTTAAATAAATGTCTCCTTTTATTTGGATTAGCAGGAGATTCTTACGTTTTTGTTTTTTTGTTGGACATCCTCAGTGGAGTAGCAGCAGTGACTAGCAGTAGAGTAATTAATTGTCAGGTGATAATATGTGCCTTACCATAAAAAGCCTAATTTAGAGTTGTTTTGTTGAGACAAAATCAACTCTTCGTGGTTTTTGAGCATATGTTTGTAAGAGAAATATTCACCTTGCAATGTGCATCCTTTAATGAACAGTTTAGTGACATTTAGCTTCACTCCTATGCATGTAAAATAGGGATAGGAACTAAATAATGGTGGTTAAATTAGGAACTTTTATTAGTAATTATAATTCACTCATTTTCTCATGAAAGATTTTTTTTCCTTGAACGAGATGTGAAAATTTAAACTCACTGAGCAACTTACCATGTTTTCGTTCATGTAACTTTGCCTCTTGCTCAGGTAGTTTTGGTTCATGAATTTCAGTGTTTATTTCAGTTTGAGAGGTTTTATGTTTGATTACTTGTAAGATTAAGTCATGTTTTTAGCTCAGAGAAGGTTTTAAATGATGTGTTACTTCACACTATGCTATGCAAACCTAACTTAGATGACACTTGATGATGCAGATGTTTGCATTTGTTTTCCTCTGTTTGTCTGTGTGACTGGTTCAGTAAGAGCTGTAAGGAAGAAAGCACGTGACTGCTGACCTGTTTTATTTTAGATGTATAAATGACCTTGCATGCATCCAGGGGAACATGTCAACACTGAAATGAATAATGAAAACTGATGCCTGCCCACCATCTGTTGTTTGGTGTCCTCTGTTATGCCACATAGCAGTAAGTACACACTGCTTATTTTTCATATTTGTATTTTTTTGTTGATCCAGGTGAGTTAATGCAGTATTTGTGAACATGAACAATGGCTGTGAAGCTGCTTTGTAGTCAGGTAGTGGTACACTGAGGTCAGCATAGTGTTTATTGTGTAGAAAGTTGTTAATTCTGAGACGTATAACAATTAGGCCTCTAAATCTGCTTCAGTTAGTTTTGTTTAGTTTTAAAAAGGCTTATTTTAATCAGCAGTCTAAAAACAAGACACATTAACCAAGGCTACATAGGAATGACATGCAACCAAAAAAAACACTTTTTTTCCTACCAGATTTTATCCATGTAAATAATCTGACATGGAAACAATATAAGTTAGTTAAACATATTTAAAATTCTCATAAAAAAACTTACAGATATGTGAAGAATACTTTCAACATTATTCAACATCTCGGTGCATGCAGCCCTCCAGAACAGCAGGTGGCTCTAATTACTCATTTTAGTGTCGTTGCAAACTGAGACACGCGTGCACAGGAGAAGAGCTGCAGACTGCAGAAGTTTGAGCCCGAAATACAAAGAAAAACTGAAAAAGGTAAATAAAAAATTCTATTATTATGTTTATTTGATGAGCCCTGACCTCCTGCAGAGTTTCACTGCTGAGTTTGGTCACATTACACTTCCACCTCCGAGTGTTGGTTATGTTTCCAAAACTCTCTTTGAAATAAATCTTAACTTCTTGATAAATGGCCCGGTAATGATGATTTTAGGTTTAACAGCTGGAAAGTGCAGAAAAGCAGCCGCGTGTCGTTTGGTCTCATTCGGTCCTTTTCAAACTCCCAAAGGTAAAATATTTCTGACGTTTGTCTGAAAAAAGTTTCATGCAGTGTCTTTATGGGAATTTATTCCGACCTGTATAACTGAAAACATTGTCTCTGACTTTAGAAAATGATCCGTTTGTTTCTTTTTTTTGGTCTTTCCAGATTATGGTGTAAACAAGCACCAGATAATTTATATTTTATTTACGATAATGGCAAAGTACTGCAAAAAATATCTGTCACATTATATTTTGACTGTACCATGCACAAGTCTGGATATACTTTAACATTATACTGAATATATTTTTGTAACTCGTAAATTAAATCAAATAGCACCTGAAACAATTGTTTTTACTTCTATTCGCCAAAATGTTTAAATTAAAAATGAAACATTTTTCAACAAGCCTGTTCAAAACTGAGAACAGATCATTTTGCTTCATGGAGACAGTTTTTAGTTGGTTTGGTTGGGCTGATTCTCAACATATTTACAGTATTTAGTGCAGGACTGTTGCATTAGACTGCATTTTTTTTAAATCTGAGTACCCAGCACCTGAATGTGTGTTTCTAAATCTGAAAACCTGCAAGAAGAGTCAGGACTGTCATGATGACAGTACAAATATTGTATCTTTTTTTTTTGTTTCAACAATAAGCCTAAAATGATGCTAGAGGGCAAACTTTTGCTTCACTGAGAGGAAAAATAGTGGAACAATGTCTGTATTTTTTTACTAACAGTGAAGGAAAATGCAACTTCCACCTCATGAGGGAGATGAGATCTCAGTGGTCGACATGCACACAGGTGGAGAGCCTCTGCGCATCATCCTCAGCGGCTACCCAGAGGTCAAAGGTGACAGTGTGCTGTCCAAACGGCGTTATGTGCGTGAACATCTGGACCACCTCAGGAGGGCACTGATGTTTGAGCCGCGGGGTCACTATGACATGTACGGAGCCCTGGTCGTGGACAGCGAGTTACCTGAGGCTGACCTCGGGGTGCTGTTCATGCACAACGAGGGGTACAGCACCATGTGTGGACACGCCGTCATCGCGCTGGGACGCTTCGCTGTGGACTACAAACTGGTGAAGGAGCCTCAGTCGCCAGAGACTCAGGTGAACATACACTGTCCCTGCGGTCTGGTGAAGGCGTTTGTTGAGTACTCTGATGGTAAAACAGGAGGAGTGAGGTTCCTCAGCGTGCCTGCGTTTGCATTTGCTACAGGTAGGACACTTAAATTGTTCTCAGCTGTTTTTATATCCTGCAGGACTGAATGAATGACTGTTTTCCAGATGTGGCGGTGACAGTGGAAGGGTTTGGCGAGGTGATAGTCGACATCAGCTACGGAGGAGCCTTCTACGCCTTTGTAAACGCCCAGAGGTTTGGCCTTGATGTGACCAAGTCCAGAACTCGAGATCTGGTGGACGCAGCCACAGCAGTGACCAACGCGGTCAAGTCTCAGGTAAGAAGTTCATGTTGTGACCTGTGTTCAGTCACTCAGTGCAGAACCAGAAACACCAGCAGCACTAGAGGTGGTGTTGATGAGCTGTAAACTTTCTGTCAACAGATTTGGAATAAATCAACAAGATGTAATCTAACCGTAAGGCATTTTAAATGGAAAAGCTTTTTTCTTTAATAAATAATGTAAAAATTCCAATCTAACAATGAAAATAACATCTATTATTTAGCCTCAGCGGATGAGAGTGGGATAAAGAGTTGGATTTTCTGTGTTACTTCTAAAACATTATGTAGAGTTGGAAGATCTGTTTCTTGCAAAGCTTTCAGATAAGCCCAATAAAGGGGGCCTGATGTATGCAGACAGTAAATCGTTAGTGGATGGAGCCACCATGATGTTGCTCATTAGTTTGTGGACTACTTATTTAAAAGCCTTGAGTTTATTTGCCCACTTTGTCCATCAAATCGCTTCACAGTTTGGTGTCAATTCTGATATCATGGCCAAAAATATGAGAACAGCCGTGTGTAATTATTGACATCTTTAGAGATATTTGGAAACAACTCAAGGCATGAGCTTTCCAGGGAAGAAAAGTCCGCGAAATCTGGCTGAAGACATTTGTGAGGATGAGTGTGTGGTCAGACACTGCTGTGAGGTGATGAGGCCTGGCTAACAGTGGGCAAAAAAAACATGAAAAATAGTCCCTGACAAGATGCATCAGGAACTACGGTGTATGTGAAGAGGTTTTCCCTTTTGTATTTGGTCACACTGTGTATGTTGATGTAAATTTGTTTGATCCTTGTGATGTTTTTTTTTTTCTGCTAGGTGAAGTTGCACCACCCAACCAGTGATGATCTGGCCTTCCTCTATGGCACCATCCTCACCGACGGCAAAGATGACTATTCCTCTGATCCCACTGCTAACATCTGTGTGTTTGCAGAGGCTCAGGTGATTTACTGATACAGTCTCTTAAAAGATACAACTTTTCATTTGAAGAGCAAAAAGTACAGATTAGGTACAAGCTGATATATTAGTATTATCCGGTATTAAGGATTTAAACACGTCCTCAGGTGGACCGAAGCCCCACTGGTTCTGGTGTCACGGCCCGAGTGGCTCTTCAGTATCACAAAGGTCTCATCAAGCTGAATCAGACCAGGACGTTTCAGAGTGGAGCCACTGGATCCCAGTTCACAGGGAAAGCTGTGGAGGTACCACAGTTTTCTTCCTCTGTGTCAATTTACTCTGTCATTGGAATTAAATTATAAACATTATTGTATAGAAAGTCCACTTTAAAAACTTCCTCTGTAGCATTTAAACTGATATTATAAGGTGACCAGAAAAAATCCTGCTGAGTATTAGTAAAAAATTTAACTTTTTTTTTTGTTTAAGTGCAGTTCAAAGTATTTACTATTCAGTCTTGTTGCACAATATTATCTTTTGAAGAATATATGAGCTGAATTGGTTCACCCATGACCCAGAGCCCTCAGAAATAGATACAAGTGGACAGGTATTCAAGCTGGAATTGCAGAGTTAAAAACTTCTCTTCAGGTGTTTGTGGTTCTCTTTCACGTTTTCTGTTTAGGAGACCAAGTGTGGAGAATTCAAGGCCGTAGTGGTGGAAGTTGCTGGCCGAGCTTTTTATACTGGAGTTTCACGTTTCGTCCAGGAGCCGCAAGATGAACTGACACACGGTTTTCTGCTAAAGTGAGCCTCGATCACAAGTATGTAATGGTATAAATGAAAAACTCTGAACTCTTCAAGATTACTGGATCAAGAATGAACTGTGTTTAAGAGAGAGTTTCACAAATTTTTTGATCATTTTCTAAGAGTTACTTCAAGCCTGATTAACCTGAGAAGCAAATTGGTATAAATGGTGAAATTATCTACCGTTAGCTTGGTTAAAGAAACGGAGCTAATAGAGTAGCAGTTACTCTAAACTAATTGAGAAACAAAAAAAACAAAACAAGAGAAACTACTGCAGGACAAGGACACAACAAATCCAGGCTAACTTATATTCTTTATAGTGTACTGTAACGTTTTGCTTTAAAGCTGTAATACAATGTTAACAGTTACTAAGATGTTAAGTTAGTTTTTTATTAATATAAAGAGCATTTTTAAATTGATTTTCTGTTACATTTGGCTCATGTCATTTCAGATTTGTCATCACATATGTCGATTTTTTTGCATTCAACATCAGGTGGTCTGGGTAAGAGTCTAGTATTGTTAGTACCACTTACTGACCACTAGATGGTGGCATAACGCTGCCTGAAGTTTAACACTTGAAACTTACTTTTGCAATAACTTCTTGAAATTACTGGTAATAAATTTCTTTTTGACCTAAGAAAAGGTTTTATTAGAATTATTTTCAAGTGCCTGTGCTCGTTAACTGAATGAAAAACCTCACAAACTGTTTTCTCCCATTTATTATCATCAGGTCATTGTACAATGGAAGGCAAAATTTAAATTATAAAAGTCGAATGAAGGTGTTTTACACTGGATGGATTTACACAGCTGATGGGACAAATTGAAAATGAAAGGTTTCACATCCACATGAAATGTTTCCTACATGAATGGAAACATCACACGTGGACTGTAAAATAAAGTAAAATTAGGTTTTTGTTTCTATTTTCTTTTCTATTTTTTTCTCTTTAATTTTTTTGTTTGTTTTTTGTTTTGTTTTTTTGCAATGTAAATCCATCTAGTGCACAGAAAACATTATTTCATCTGTTCAATACAAACTTAAAGGAGGGCACTCTCTTCAGAGGGGGACAAATGTATTGCATCTACTGGGTATGGTTTTAATGGCATTTAGCATAGTAATTATGAATTTATATGTGCATGTGTAACAAGCACGCAACCTTATATATAGATATATGTAATCTATGAGTGTCCACACTTGTTGAGAAATTGCAGATTAGGCCCAGGCCTTTGAGAGTACCCACTCAACAATTAAAATCAACAGAGTTAAGGCCAGCTCTTAACAGAAACAAGTTCAAATAAAACAATACAGTGATCAGATATATAAATGTTGCACGTCAATAATGATGAATAGAAAAGAAACCTCTGCCTCTCAGCCGCGTCACTTGCACCGCAGTCGAAACCACCGTCTCTCGAACACAGCGTCTCATTCATGTGATGGTTCTGACTGCGAGCCTCCGTCTCTCCAAAAATGATCTCTTGGACAATTCAGGCTTTTGAAAGCAGCCCCTCTTGATCTATGATATCAGTCCGTACAAAATGGGCCCTTGAGTTTTTATTGGAATCATCTTCCTGTTTGGATCGAGCATCAAGCCCTGAAGGAGTCTGCTAGCTGCACCTTTTTACTCTGTGCATAGATTTTGACGTACAAAAACAGCACAGAACGTTTCCCGTCAAACAACCGTGAGCTCATTACACCTGGAAGCAAACCTTTTCTCCAGCAGGAAATAACGTTCTGCTCCTGCACTTCTTAAAGCGTTTGACCAAACTGATCCTCCGGCAGGGAATTGTCTAATTTGGTCGTTTATTTAGTCAACTTTTGGCTTCTGCTCCGTTTTACATTAAAATCTTAGAGGATGAAAAGGTCTAAAACATGTTGTGCTGTGTGTGCTGCGCTGGCTCTGCAGCGATGAAGCCGAGCTGGGTGGGAATGGAGGAGGGTGCGGAGGAATGTGCATGTCAGGTCGACCCAGAGGGCTACTGATGATGAGCAGGGGGGCGGGGGTCAACAAGGCTTAGAAGTTGAGCTTTGTGACCGGTCGCTCTCTGCTCGAGTCTGTGGTCTGGTTGTTGATGCGCTTGCGGTTGCGTTTCATCTTGGATAAGTCCTTGTCAAAGACCTCGCCTGATCGCAGCGCCGACACCAGGTCGTCAAACTCACCGCCATCATCCTCCCCGTTCGCCTTCGCCTTTCGGGCCTTTCGTTCCCTCTCCCTCTGCTCCTTCAGCTGGTGACAGAAATAAAAACAGTTGTATTTGTAAAAAGAAATGTGTTAACCTTTGCTAAGAATGAGTTAGCACTTTTTTTGTTTCATTGCCTTTTGTTGAGTGATCATTAGTAAGCTTTTGAGATGCTACTAAAATTGATTTTATCCTTCAAAAGTAACAGAGTCTCATTTTGACTCTGAATGAATTTCTAGAATAATTCAGATTACTCTCCCCATTTAAACACAAGCTGTTTTACAACTGCTGGGGTTCATTGTGGGTCACATGGAGAAGAGGAATCGATCACATACCTGAGCTTCCATTTTGGCCCTGCGCTCCTCCTCCTCTTTGCGTCTTCGCATGTTCTCGTTCTCCTGCTGAGCCTCGGTGAAGGACTGCAGGAACTGGTCAAAGATGCCAAAGAACTCATCCGGCTGCATCTTATTGGCATCCTCACCAAAGTGCTTTACTGCCCTCAGGAACTGTGGGACCGAAGAGAAAGGGGCACACAGGATTAGATTTACGGCAGGACACAGTAGAACCATGTTTTACTCCATCTCTGACTGTTTTACAGGAGACTCATTAGGTCTCAGCTCTTTGAAATAAGAGCAGGGTACCAGTGGTTGGGCTTTGAAGCCTGTGTTAACCCAGATCTGACTGGCTACTGATTACAGCCGAGGCCAGAGGCTGGAGCCAGAGCCCAAATGAGGGCAACGTGTTTGTGAAGTACTTTTCTCAATAAGTTAAAAGTAGAGCATCCAGATGGGAGATCATGCTGAGAATATATACAGTCTAAGATGTGTATGTTAACGGCAGCTCTGCCCATGGCACGCACACCGCACCAGCTGCAGCAAAGATGCCTTTTGCTTGCTTAAATTATTTGTTTTTGTATTCTGAAAGTGCAGTTTTTCACTTTCTTACGACAGAAATCTTGTTATTCTGCAACCATTTTATTACATGCACACAGTAAAACCAGTCTCAGGGAGCTCTTTCAAGGTTTACCATGTTCCTCTGTTTCCTAATCATTAGTAAAGAAGGGACCACTTTAAACACTCTCAAGTATTTAACTGTGGGACACCGTAAATGATTCACAGAAACTAATGGTTGCCATGTGACCAGCTGAGCACTTGGGTCAATGTGGCAAACACACCATGGGCCGAAAAACATGCTCCAGATAAAACCTCTTCCTGTCTTGCACTAATAAACGTGGACAGACGCATAAATTTCACTTCAGGGTGTCAAGCTCTCTCTAGAAAGGTGAATATGATCAGGTTTCCAGTCGTAAAAAGCATCTTTCTATTAAATGGCTGCAAAGTCCGGACCTCTTTTTTTTTGCTTTAACTTAATTTTCACAAAGGACGCCTGCATAAACAGCAAGTTTGATAGAAGCATCAAAGCTGATGTCCATCTTATGCCAAATATAATAAATAAAAAATTACATAACCCTCTCTTTTCTCTTTCTTGACCTTCAAACAACCAGCAGGCTGACCATTAAAGCATCAGTGGTGCTGCAGCAGGAAGCAGAAACACTCCTGCTGTTAGCTTTCCTACAAAGGTGACTGATGAGGTCAATAGGGCGTGTAGAAACAGCTGCGCTGGGAGGAAATGGGATGCAAGCTTTCAGCGTTTGTGTCCACAACTGTCCGTGCTGCTCAAACAGCTGAAATGACTTACCAGTTCCTTGGCCTCGGTGAGAGAGTCCTCCACGTCAGAGAAGCTGAAGCTGGCCACGGTGATGAACTGACTCACCACAGACACAAACTTGTCGCCCAGCTCCTGAGGTCGCTTCTTCTGGTAATCCAGCTCCTACAGGAGAACATGATGCAGAGGAGGGATATTAAAGGCAAAATGGAAAGGAGAGCTACAGTAGACCCTTGCTAAACATAGTCTAACATCATGACCAATACATAACATGTATTATGTCATCGATCTTTGTGACTCACACTCTCCACACTTTTCAAGCCGCTGCGCAGGTTGCTGATATCTTTTTCCAGCTCAGTCATGCTGCCGAAAAAAGAAAAGCAATAGTTTAATGCAAAGTGGAAAGCAAACAGTATGTATGTCAGGTTGTAGGTTCTCTACAGCTTCACCTACTTGACTTTGGCTGCCTCTGAGATGCTCTGCAGGTCCTCCTGGAATATCATGACTTTGGGGTATTTCTTCTCCAGGATGGTGATCAGGTAGTGCAGTAGAGTGATGTTTCTACAAACACAGAGATGTATGAAAACATTGAGCTGACGTGTTGAATGTGCATTATATATATATCACTTGCTTTGTATAGGTTTAGATAGAAATAACCATATGGAGTTTCATCTCTGTTCCCAGTTTCCACCAGATGTGACTTTTATAGGTTTCATGCTGTTCTTTCTGTTTGGATGTTAGAGGTGAAAAATGTTCTTACTTGTCGATACTGGATTTGGTATCAGCGATCTTGTTGAGGGAAGACACCTTGAAGCCATAAGCGTTCCCCCTCTGACCCTTGTTCATGAAGTTTCCAAAGGCCAGCACCACCTCCAACAGCTGCTTCAGGTTTTTGCTGTTTAAAATCTCCTTGGACGCCTTCCTCAGAGCTGAGACACCGAAAGAAAGAAAGAAAGAAAGAAAGAAAGAAAGAAAATTAAGGTATCTGACTGATTTAGGTATGACACCACAGAGATGCTTCGACAGAAAATACTTTTCTCAATGGACACATCTGTTGTGGTCTGCCACTATAATAAGAGTAGAAAAAATAACACAAATGAGACTTTTACCACCTTCTACTTTGGGTTTTATCTCGGCTATCCTCTCTGCAAACTTCTTTTTGAAGTATAAAGACTGCAGCCTCTGCTGGTAGTGGTTTATTCTGTACAGAGGATGGAAAATGTGTGTCAGAAGAAGACAAAAATAGACAAAAATTATAAATTATAAACAGGGAAATCCACACATTTAGACAAAAAGCCTCAAACATAGAAACTGAGCCTGAGTAAAATGGGGCGAGACGCCTGCGTGTTTACTTTAACAGCATAAAGTTTTATTTGTGGTTGCAAAGTTTATTTTTGCCAGCATTTTTTGAATTTGGCTTAAAAACCACAGACTCTGCAGCTAATGATCCCCACAGTCCGTCCTCCCATCCATTCTGACCTCTGAGGAAACTCCAACGACAGATAAACTGCAAACTTAAAGCATTAAAACCATAAAACTTTTACTTTCTCTGCTTCTCTTATCTTGCTAAACTTTGTTTACAAAATTGCGACATAAGATGCTGTTATTACATTACAGACTGTTTATTTAATAACACAATTTAGAAATAATGAGTCACAAAAACAGCTATTGTTCCTGCTTGGTAGAAACCCACATGTCATTTCATTTATCTGCTCTGACGAAGAACAAACAATGGCCATTGTTCTCAGCGGGTCTAAACTGCAGAGTACTGAGCTGACCTGAAGCTGAGAGGTCTGACGTTTGTGTATGTTTAATGCAGATTTGAAAAGTTAATACAAGAGGAAGAACTACTTAATGAGTAAAGTACCTGCTCATCTCGTAGAGGAAGCGGTCAGGTTTTGCCATTCGGTCGAGCTCGTGTTTGTGCTCCTCCAACAGATCCACGTCGCTCTTCTCTGGGACAAACTTCAGCAGCTGACGGGGCAGGAAAACACCTTTTACTCAACACATGAACTCATTCATCTGTTTTACACTGGTAAGATTAACAAGGCTGAATCTCTGCTAACCTGCTTCTGCATCTCATCATTTCTCTTTGATGCAAAGCAAGACACTTTCTTCTTTTTGTAAATTGTACTGATATCTAACAGCCTGTGGCACTGAGCACCATTTTATTTCAGAGGCTCTAATAACATCAGGAAGTGCTGAAGTTCGCACCGAGTACTGACATGTATTACTTTATTCTACAGGTAATTAAGTTTTTTACTCAGTGCGACCACTTTTAATTCTTAAATGCTGTTGCTATTTTACTTTAGGTTTAATTTTTTTTAACATGATGATGTGTTGCTACATTTTCATCTTTTTCTTTTCTTGCTGACTATGTTTCACAGAGACTTTCCCATGCATTCATGTAAGAGGCTGAATAAAAACCTGGTTACTGTATAAACGGCCAAGATATTTGAGTTCTCAAGGAGAAAATCTGCTTTGGAAAATCAGATTTCTTTAATCCTCACCCCCAGTTGTGGCAACCAGGTTTCTGGTCTACATGACTTTTATGAAATCAGCTTACTGCAGGAAAGTGACCATAACTTGTTGCACGTATACACACTGTATAAGAGCTGCTGCTGCATCCTGGGAGTCTGATGACGTACCTGCTCCAGCATGTCTTTGGGAAGGTCCTCCTGTTCGTCCATGGTTAGAATGGCTCTCTTGATCTCCTCATTTGAAAGCTTCAGCCTGCAGAACACAACAGATGAATCCATTAAAAACATATATCAGTGCAGGAATATATCTTATTACTTCCTGTGATTATTATTGTTTTGTTTTTTTTAAGTGTTGCAATGCTGAAATAAACACACCGTGAGAGGAGGATGTTGCAGTTTTGAGCTCGACGGCCATCAATGACTGACAGCTCCTTGACTTTTTTAGAGCTCAACGTGTCGTCCTCTGCCTCTTTCTGTGGGCGAAGTGGTGAAGAAGTCAGAGTGCAACAGGCTATTTCAATGTGCACATGTTAGTTCTAGTTACATTCGCCCACCAGACACACAACAATGAAAATAACGCATGCCCTGACATCCCAAACAAGAAAAAAATACAGTACAGAGCCTCTGAAAACAGTCACACTTTCATAGATACATGCAATAACAACACAACTAAAGGCAGCTGACTGAACAAAGGTTTAATATTCTGTTTGACACACATGGAGCATGACATATAACACATAATCTGACTGAATCCACAAGGGGCGACAAACGTTCCAGACTCTATATCTACTGTACTGTAAGTGCACTCACCTGTTTGCTGTTATTGATCATAAAGAAGTCCTAAAATGCAGGCAAGAAGCAGGGAAGATGTAAGCAATCATTAGAATAAGTAAAGCAGTTACGTGATTGCAGCCCATAAAAAAAACAAACAAACAAACAGCAAAATGAAACAAAGCTTATTCAGCGATTCGATAACAATGGATCCATCAGTAATGAAGTGAGCAGCAGTGAGATGTGAGTCGTTCAGTCGATCAATGCGTGCATATTGTTTACATGCTGTGCATTTAAGCAATGTGTCGAGTGTGTCTATTATTTTTATTTTTTGGTTTTAAATTCCTTGAATTGATACCTGAATTTATTCTTCAGGGAAAAATAAAGGCTTTATCTAATGTTAAAGGGAAAGCTCACTCCAAAATCATAAAAGACATTTTTATTTTACCAGCAGTGCTGTTTATCTGTCTAGACTGTTTTGATGCGAGTTGTTGAGTTTTGGGCCCCTTTTTTGCAAGATGTCTGTAAGAATGCCATAGTAAGGCAACGCTAAAAATAACAAGGAGCAGCTAGATGCCACCAAGAAAGCTAGTTAGCTGTATATCAAAAGCAGAGTAGCTGTGTGGCAGGCGCAGAATGTATCAAAACAAACAGATTATGACGTGAGGAATGATGTTTTGACTGACAGGCATTTAGAAAGATTGGCATTGCACTCTAGATTCCATTAATGCATTATTGTTAATTACATTTAATGATAATACACATGACAATAAAAAATAATTGGAATTTGCTGAGGCCTCCTGGCAGCTCCTGGCTTGAAAATTATGCAGCTCACTTCCTTGTGCGTGGGGAATATGGCTTGCGGGTGTAGTTACATGGAAGGAAAATAGAAAATATTCCTACATGAAATAGCTCACACCAGGAACTGTGGATTGGATAATCTTGAGTAACTGGGTCATTATTTCTGAAAAGAGACATTGCTCTGTTGTTTTCTTATATGTATTTTGGAGGGTTTTTGGGCTGAACTTTCCCTTTTAACTGGAAGTATCAACATTGTTGATCTTAATTCAAGGAAGATTTTCTTTGTGTTCTGATTGCTTCATTTTCAATCTTTTTTTTTACATCTTGTTTGTTGGACATGCTGTAGGTCATGTTTTAGCAATGGATGTGTTGATCAGGATCAAAAGTGTCAGCTGACGTCTATAACTCTGAAAAGACATGCTCATTCTTCTACAGAGTAAAAATATCTCGTAAGTTAACTAATTACAAACTAAAGTCAAGAACAAGAGAAACAGATGATTCTGAGCAGCTCACTCATGCATTTTCAATCACATAGCATGGAAAAATGATCACAACCACAAAATAGCAAAAAAAAAAAATGCATTCAATTACAGTGTAAGAAGGTGTTTCAGGTGATTCAAGCATGAAAGATTTGCATCTTCTGTTAAAAACTTCCAAAACTTATCAAACAAACTCTCCCTGCTATTTTTTTTTTAATGTAGGCTGTCTTTTGTGTTTTGTGCTTATCTGACCTCTTCCCTTGTCCCTGCTCAAATTATGATTGAGAAATCAGAAGTTGCAAAACAGAAGAAATTCAAGAAAATGCAAGCCAGCTGAGCCCTCATCCACCCGTCCCTCCCTTCCCCCTTACACCACCCCCAGCCTCTCTGACACCCAACGCTGACATGTTGAAATGAGCTGCATCCCCCTCAGTACCTGCTGTCTCTGATAAGCTGAGAAGGTCTTCTCAATGTCATCCAGATCCAGGACTTTGAAAACCTTGGCATCGTCCATATCCATCCACACTGTGCCCTCCAGTTTATTCTGAGTGGAGGAGAAGAAGACGTTTCTCTCTCATGTTTTTACACAAAGCAGCGACACATTCAGGTCTTTGGGACTTTTCTCACCTCAGATAACTTGACCCAGTTAAAGGATTTGAGCGCATTGGCTGGCTGAGGAATGTTCTTCTTCTTCAGGGATGGTCCTAGGGGAGCTCCCGGTGGGGGAGGGATACCTCCAAAGGGTGGGAGTCCAGGCGGAGGTGGTGGTCCACCTGGAGGGGGTGGAGGTGGAGGTGGAGGAGGCCCCATGCCCCCAGGAGGAGGAGGCGGGGGAGGTGGGACAGAACCTCCAAAAGCTTGCATCGGTGGAGGAGACAGGGGACCTCCGGGGGGACCAGGTGTGAGGGGAGGGCCTCCAGGAACGACAGCTGCCTGCCTCTGCAAGGAGACAACAACAGGAGGATTTAGTGGCATCTAGCAGCATCCCTGCATCCATGCCCCCCAAACACCCAAGCATGCAGTGGGGCCCTTAACATCTGGAGCATCACTCCGAACAGTGTGATGATTACACACAGTTATTTTTTTTTATTCTTTGTGAACTCATCCACCACTGGTTTAATGTTGACTGTGTTTTGAAGATAATGTAAAGTGACTTGATGAATGGGATGACAACGTACGGTGCTGAGTTCATGCAGTCGGGCTGTGAGTTCGGCCACTTGCTGTTTGACATTCTTGTGCTCGGTGCTTTCTTTTTCCAGCTTTTCTTTCATCTTGTTGAGCGTCTGCATCATGTCCTCTTTCTCCTGGGTCTTTGCATCACATTCGCGCTCCTTTTTCTCAAACCTCTGCTGCAACTCGTGGTGCTCTGAGATGGGAAATCACAGCAATATTCAGTTTACTGACAAAAATCTTGATTTGCAACTACTTTAGACAAGCTTATTTTTTCTTAATTATGTAATTCGTAACCATGCAAACCTTTTCTCATTTTCTCTGCCTGTTCCTTCCACTGTTTGACCTCATTTTCATTGACCAGCCTGCAGAAAAGATGACACACATTATTCACTACAGCATCTACATGAATGACTCCAGTCTTTGTTTTTCTCTACTTGAAAGGGAAGTTATTTTTAAGCCTGCACTGTTGAGCACATGGCTTTTTAACAGGAACACAAACACTGCTCTCCATTCTACAATCTGGCAGCAGCGTAATTTGTTCCACACACTCATTCATGTGTCAGAGGAAATCAGAAGGACTCACATCCGGACAACGTTCTTCACGTTAAAATTCTCCAGTGGTGTGACGTCGGGGTCGTGACCTTTGTCATTCTGCAAGACCATCTGCTGGACAATACGATCCAGCAGCAGCCAGTACTGCACCGTGTTACCGCTCCTCTTATCTGAGGAGAGAGGAAGACAGAGTTTCCCATTAGCCTGCTGGCCTGAGTCTCATCATTCATCTCAGTGATTAGGCTTAGTTTCTCTGTTCGAATCTAAAAAAAGTACTGATTGAAGTTTGATCCTCAAGGGCTGTTTGATTCTGATAAAACAAGGCAAAGATATTCAAAAGTTACACCAAAGAGCTAAAAATAGGCTCAATTTTTAAAGGTTACAACAAGAAAACATACATGAATGAGAGTATTTCAAAAAACGTTAGTGTATCACATAATATGCTGTGGTGTTTTTTGATTCTGGGTACCAAACAGGCACAAGCTTACACTTTACATGCGTATAACCGCAACACTTATACTCGAGGCTTGAGAGTTAATTAAACTCTTAATTACCTCATTACAGTAACTCATTAAAAGGCCAACTAAAGGGGAGGGTTAGTTTTACAGAAAAAGGCTACTGCAGCTGTTTGGTGCCACTTTGTTTGTCGTGGGAAAAACTCACTAGCTGCAAACACTTGATGCACCAAAAAACAAATATTAGCCGACAACAGTCTCTGAATGAAAAGGCTATTCAGTTTGGCTGGACTGACTAACCTGGACAGAGTCAACAAACTTATCTTCTTGGCCCCAAACCAGAGGTACCAATGCGCTGTGTATTTTGAGGGTGTAATACTACTACCTAATTTGTGAACTCACTGTATTTCAGACAATTCATTAATGTACGGCTGTCTTAATCACATTTAAAACACAAAAGATTTTGAGCTGCATTCACATGTGACTGTATTTGTCAAACTGTAATCCACTGTTTTAAGTAATAAATCATTCAAAGAGAAACTCACGTGGCATGAGGAGACAGTGATGCAGGACAGACATAAAGTGCGGGTATGCGTCAGTGTGGTTCATCTTCTTGCGGATGAGGTCGAAAACTTGGGTGGCACTTTTGGTGTCTATGTGCACCTGCAGGAGAGGAAGCAAAACAACCGCAACTGTTTATTTCTGCAAGTAATTTTTCATCACAAATTAGGCCAAAAAAATGACAGGAAATTGTTTTTTTTCTCCTTACCGACTCAAAACGCTTTGACAATGTCAGCTCATCCTCGTTCCGCAGCATCTCGAAGTAGTCTAAATGCCTGGAAGTGTGAGAGGAGAGGATTAGAGAGGCAGTCTGCAGATGTGATGCACTCACTGTATGTACCTCAGTTTTACCTAGTATGTCTACTTTCTCTTTAAATTAGTCAAAAAAATAATTTCTATGAGCACAATCTCTGTTGTTTTGTGATTTCTGGGAAAGAATCAGTTGTTTTTGGCATGACTTAAGCTTTTATGGATAAGAACATTCAGAAAAATGTTTTCTTAGACCAAACCAATACCATGTCTCCTTGATTTTATGTTTTTTTTTACCTTCTGATCAAAAGTGTCAATTCTTTCAAAGCTCCTTTCACTTTCTGAATTGAGACAGTCTCTATTTTCTGTTCCATCTCACCTGTCTAATGTGGAGTTTTCATGAGAACGTAATTTATCAATCACAGGCTGGATCCCCAACATGAGAAACTCATATCGCAGGTGAATGCGAAATTCCACACTTGTCTGTTTTTGAAAAAAAGAAGTTAGCAGAAATACAGATTACAAAAAAAATGTTCATAAGGGTCTCTTTTGTCTTATTAAGGGATATGTTGACCTCCATCTGTCTGATGCCTGTAACTCACCTCTCCGCTGCCTTGACTCAGCACAGCGTTTATAAAGGACATTATTGCTGTTTTCAGGTTGACCTCATCTCTGTATCGGCCTGTACTCCGGTCCAGATCGTTTATAAGTGTCTGTGGGACGACAGGTAATTACAGGTGTTAAATATCTCCACCAACTGTGTCTCCAACTGTGCACTTGACTTGCTAAAACCTACCTGGAACCGCGTCCTCTCGCAGGCGAAGCGTTGGTAGTGCAGCATGGCCTCCAGGATTTTTTTGTGCCCACCAGGCACCAGACACACTGCACCCATGATCTCCAACACGGCCACCTTGGTCTTGATGTTTTCTGTTGCCAGGCTCTGCGCGATGATGTTGATGCTCTCGGAGTGAGAGAGGACGTGGGCGCGGCCCTGCGAGTTGTTCATCAGAGCTTTGATGCAGCCGATCAGAGACGTGTGGATCTGCGACTCGGTGGTCTCATAGTCCATGCTCTTCAAGAAGTTCAGGATGCATGTCAGGCCGTCCAGGTCAATAAAACGAGTCACGAACCTGAGAGAAGGGCAGGCACAGAGAGTCATCTGAGTTTATTGACAAAGACAGACTAGTTTTAATGTGGGGTATGATTATATTGAACAAATAGCCGTGAAGAAAGCTGTAATATTACATGCCAAATGGTTAAATGCCCAGTTCTCCAGGCTCCATGTCCTTTTACTTCATTTGAAACATCCCAAGCAAATGTCATGAGTAATTCAGGACATTTATTTTACATTCACAACAATGAATTTTAAACCAACACTGTAGTGACCTTTATGGCTGTTCAGTTCTTAAAGGACTCATTTACATACTGTTGTGAAGAACTGAAAAGAGCGACGGACGAGGTGTGAAGAGGTTAAATGAGAGGAGATGTGATGACTTTACATGTGAAGGACAGAAAGGAGATAAAAAGACAGGAAAGAGCAGGATGAGAGAGGGATTTGCCCACCTCATTGGCTGTGTCCTCAGAGCCGTCTTCAAGCTCTCTACGGTTTTGTTCCTCTCCTCCTCGTCTTCTTTCTCCAGAGCAAGGAGCGTCTTCCTCTATTTAACAAAAGATTAAACATTATTAAGTTCTGAGCCTGAAATTTGAACAAGTTAGAGCCAATATAAAACTAATTTACAAAGATGTGCAAAGATGTTCTTGGTTTTGTTTTGACAAACTGACAAACGATAAGGTTTTTGGGATAAACTAAAGATACAGTGTGTGGCAGATAGTAATCAGAGTATTTTGTCATTTAACAATGTTTTGTTGTCTTCTGTAAATTAAAGTATGTTATTTGTTGGCTTTCAACAGTTGGAAGTTGTCAAGTCAAGCTTTTTCTCTCCAGCTCTAAATCACAGATTTACCTCAAGTCACTTTAAGAAAAAAAACCTTAAACAAGGGAAGGGAAAAATTAAGGAGGACTAAAAGATGGCTGCTTTTTCTAAGATTATTTTGTAACCAATTTTTTAAACAAACAATAAATGAAATTCACGTTATAACTTACAGCTGCCATTGAATTGAGCTGATCAATGTAGTACTCAGGCCAACTAGTTGCACTTTTGTTTTCTTCTTGTTCCTGAAAAAGATGGAAAAAAATGAATAATGCTGTGCAGGGATCCAGGTAGGCTTTGCTTTTTGCTTTTTCAATAAATGTCACATAATAATGAGAAAAAGAAGATAAGTTAAATAGAAAAATATGTGTATGGCTAGTTAATATTAAGTGTTTGTGACTAATTACAAAAGTGTAACATAAGAACGAGGTCTTGGAGGAAAAGTTTTAGTAATTCACATGAGGGACATGTTTTTATTTTGGTTCAAGTCACATGTTTGAATACATCAAAGTGGAACTCTAAACCAGATCAAGAACTTCATTCCATCTTTTCTCTGATCAATTAGCTTTTAAAGACATGAAACATATGAACAGCAACAAACACACTGGGAACAGACGGTCCGGAGCATAAATAGCCAAAAGCCAGAAACAGAGCGGAAACTTAAAGTAGGGCGGCACAGATATTCAGCCCATTTTATCATCTAGCGCTTCACTGAGTTTCAGGAGGTGGTGAGAAGTGCGGAAAAGAGAGCACAGCTGCTTGGGAAAATCTTGAGATTAGCAAATGAATGTTAAAACTTTGGATTAAGGGCTTGGCCTGATTTATACTGGGATTAATCTCCTTACAGGCACGTTTGAATTACAAGTGAAAAAAAAAAGAAAACTGCAAGACATTTCTGAGATGATTTAATATACTTGCTCAAGGGCAAACGCTAAGGAGAAAATGACTTGACCATGAACTTGGCTTGTTCATGAAAGGCCCGCCGGCTTTCATTTTAACCCTCGCTCCATTAAGCACAAGTGAGCTGTGACCATCAGAAACTAATTGGGCGTCAGTTAATAAAGCAGCCTGCAGAGACTTGGCTGCTCTGACAGAAACGGCAGGGCCTTTGGCTGGTCTGCAGGGATCAGCGTGCGGCAATGGGAAGATCTGATCCTGCTGTTCCGCTCAAGGCCAGTGCCAGCTTGACCGGGCGGTTGCTGGAAGACGTTCAGTACATTAGTGGAGCAGACGCAGAGGTGGGACCACTTCCTTTGCAACTTAAAAAGTTCATCTTTCCACTCGGAAGTCAGCACTCTTCAAACACTTAGAGGTCTCCAGTTTATTTAGGGTCATGGTGAGAGAGAATCATGGGGAGTGTATTTCTGGGAGTTCATATTTTCCACATTTGCTTAAGTAAAGATCAAAGACGTTTGGAAGCAGGAATCAATCTTAGTTATTTAGAAGCGAAAGGACAATCGGCTTTAAGGGGAAATTACAGCTCTGTCCTCACAGAAATTCAAGTTGCAAAATCTAACTGCAAAGATAACTGCAAGTTGAAATCTAACTGAAAAATCCCTGCTAACAACCAGATGAGTAAATCTGCTTCTTGGCAGATGATGTGGTGTAGAAGACAGCTGACAAGGAGGAGGAGGAAGATTGATTCTCTGCAGCATGGTTTCATCAGGTCAGGTGCCTGGCCAAAGCAAACAGCTCAAGCTTTGCCGCTTTGATGGGCTTATCTCCTCCCGGCCCAGTCAGGCTTCTGAAGCCAAGATAGGGTTGCTGACAAAGAGCGCCCTTGCTCATCGCTGGCGGGCTCAGAGCACCCTGATGATGACCCCGCCTTCCTCCTTATCATCCCCTCCCGCCTCAACCCACAAAAGCTGCACCTGTGGAAGTGAAGCCTTCCTGTTTGCCTTGGACAACCGACTGCTTCCTTTGCCTCTTGTTTCTCCACACACACACACACACACACACCCTTCCTCTCTGAGCTCAGATGCTGAGTTCGTATCTGTCTGGATCGGGGCCAGAGCCAGAGCCTGCTGCCGACTCAGCAATATTGATTCCTTTCTGTCTCTCCTCCTTCCCCCCCTTCTGCAGGTCAATTTGCACATAAAGAACAGATTCCAGCAAATCCTCCCCCCACTTTCAAACAGATACTGAAACAACCCTGCATGATCTCGGAAAAGCTGGGCAGAGGCAGAGCAACATTTTGGGGGTTTTATTTTTTAGAATGCCTTATGAGGCTGTGTTGGGCCCCAGGACTACTCCTAATGAGGCCATTAATTGGGACACAGAAATGGGAGCAAACATCATGATGTCTTCAAATCCACTACCTTCTTTCCATCACTTGCCCTGTTGCTGTTGGCGAGTGGATGGAGCCAAAATGTATCAAAAAGCAAAAATGGCTTCTGATGTAGAGTCTGAGGCCTCTTTTCATATGGATCAACTCAAACTACTAAATCCCAAAAAAGGAAATTGTTTGGTATTTCAGGAAATTTGCTTATTCCTTTTCTTCTTAAGAGGTTAATGAGGACATCTATACTGCTCTCGTGTCTTTACAGTACATATGAAGCTACAGCTAAATCATTAAACTTAGCTTATCTTAAGTACAGGAAGCAGCATGACTTGGTTAGCTTGGTTTGGTTCCAAAGTTTAAAAAAATCTATTACTTAAATGATTTTTTTCCACTTAAATGAGTGATAAAAAGCACAAAAGAATATAGATTTTTTTTGGATGGTCAAAACATTTTTAAGACAACAAATGCCAAATCCAAAGGTCAGTAATACATTACTATTTTGCAGACCCATACTGTACACTGACACGCAAACTATTCATCCGTCACACCAAATCCCAACACTCCTCACCTCCTATTTGTAACCGGATGTTGGAAAAGATGAGTAAATCTGTAAGCCCTGTGTGCATGCTAGTCATGACAGGATATCCCACACTCATACCTACGGCCTTGAGAAACACTGCAATAAAAATGCGAGGACACATTCAGTGGTAGCTGGAAAGCTCAACTGGAGTTGATCTAAACTAGGCCAGGCGTCTCTGATTTCCTGCATGTAGAGAAGGGATGAATATACAGGCAAAGGAAGAACAGCTGACACTCCTTTTATCAGGGAGACGAGACGTAATGAAATATGACACTGTCACAGAGTGGTAGAGTATGTTATGGCTACATGGACGCTTTGATGGGACAGGTGTCTTATCTAAAAAGAAAAGCTGCATGTTTAAAGAAAAAAATCCTTTTAAGGAATCATTCCAAGCTTTTTAGTTTTTCAAATTCTATAGTTTTCACACTCACAAGAATGTCAAGTCAGTTTTATTTATATAGCACCGAAGCAAAACACAAGTTGTCTCATGATACTTTCCATACAGAGCAGGTCCACGCAGCTCTTTATTATTAACAAGACACCACTTTTAGATTCTGCAGTCTCAAAATATATCTCAATACTTAATAATTCCTCACGCTGCCTTCTCTGTGAGTGGATTATCTGATAGAACTTGCTGAATTTAGCAGTTGTCTTACTCCCTCTACATATCATATTTTTATATCTGCCTTGTGTAACATCCACTTAAGTGAGTAATCTCTTCTGAAGCTCTGAGCTTATTATGCAGTAATGAGGAAGGTGACAGAAAGTGAGGCTGAGGGCATCAAGATATTATACAGCACTCTTGTAGGTACTAGAATGGTATGTTTAAATGTTCAGGTGTTTCTCTGTGAATTATACTGTATGTTTTATTGCAGCATGCCTTCCATTACAATGCGTTACAGAAAGTTTATACAACTATGTGAGCATTTTGACAGCCAATGGCTTTTTATTGTTTGCAGTGCTACAGAAGTAAATGTGCTGTTTAGGAAGAAAATGTTTCTCTCAGTCCTGTAGAGCATTTGGAGCTTTCTGCTAATTTTGTTTGGCCAAAATGTTGTTTATACCCATGTTAGCTGGTGTGGGAGGTCCAATGCAGACACTTCCACATTGGGCTTGATGTTACTATACTGTATATACAATAATATGTTCTGGAGTTAAAGTGTGCTTTCATCTCGAAGGCAATTGTGTGAACCTGACATTTAAGATGAAAGAACAAATCATCTGCATTCCACAAATACACAGACAACAGGCTCATGCTAGAGTCTGTGGTGAGCAGAGAAATTCAGTAATACACTTTGTGGTCGGTGCTTTATAAAAATCACAGCTTCAGGTATCAACAAATCAATGAGGGCGCAGGTTACACAAACTTGGCAGCTGGCGCATTTGCAGATATTCTGTTATTCAGCAAAAGCAGCCAGTCTGCGGCAAGCTTGTGGAGGCTGATGTTGAGTTTGAATTCAGGCACAGTGAGAGACTTTTACCTTCTTTTTGCTGCAGTAGATTTGCCATTTCTTCTCTGCGGGCAGGGCGAACATGGCTTCTCTGTGTTTCTCTGTGAGGTCCAGCTCATCCTGTGAGGTGGGAGAAAATAGCAGAATAGGTTGAGAAACATAGAGTTCAAAGACAGAGGAAAAAATCTGACTGTTGTGTCTTGAACATCCTTTATGGACTATATGGATTAAATTGAAAAAAGGGCATTATGTTTAAAACATAGCTTGCAGATAGGCTGTACAAGCTGTACAAGCTGTACAAGCTATCGAAACATCACACCGCAAATTCAGAAACATCCACAAGAATCACTTCTGGTTTTCTCCAAAACAAAGACATATGTAAGCCAGGAACAGATTCACCGGAGCTCTGCTCTGAGTTTGAGATCAATTTGTGCTAAATTCAGCTCTTCATGAACAGTGGGATATCACCATAAATTCAATATGATTCTGAATCAAATCAGATGTCTTGCAAGCTTTGGACGTGTGAGTAATGGTAGAGTAAGATAAGGCGTGGCGTGTCTGCTGGATCTGCGGTAACAAACATCTGGAAGCAACATGCGTCACAATGTTTAACAGATAATTCACAGGGGCACACAAAGGGTGCTGCTGGGAAGCGTTTGACTAAACAACCAGCGCTTTCTGCAAATGTCTTAACCCAACCAAAATACATCAGCTTTTTATAACACAGCATGGTGCTCGGTTAATGGTGGATCTGTTGTTTCATGTTTTAATCCGTATAAGTCAAATTCTAAGCCTGTTTTGTTTAATCAAGTTTTATGTGAAATGAGTTGCGAAGGCTCTTAAAGATGCTCTAAGTAACTTTTTGGTAACAATTTTATTTATATAGTTGAGCTGGGGAACATGTTCTTTTTGTTCAATTGTGCCCTAATAAACAATACAAATGTAAACACATTGATTTAAAGTACATTTCAAAGTTATAATCCTACAAGTATGTCTTGTAACAAAGGCTCTGTCTTTTGTTTCTTCATAAAAAAAGGCAAAACAAATTGCATAATGCAACTTTGAGTAATTTAGCTCCAGAAAACAATACAGTCGGTAGTCTAAAAACAAGTTTCTTTGTTTTCAGCCACTACAGAAGCAACAAATGCAAGTCAATGCGGCTCACCAAAAGAGTGATTTATAGCAACTCATCATGGCAACTGTCCATAGGGATGTTTGTTGCTAAAGCCATTAAGCCATGTGAATCAATAAATGCAATGATCAAATGCCCTAAAATGGTTGTGTGGAATATTGATTTTTATTGTAAATTAAGGTCTGCACACTTGTTAGTGGGCCACAGTAGGACTGGATTAAAAAAGACAAGTAACTCATCTGTATATTTTATATATGCTTTGGATCATGAAGGACAGCTGCGAGTTTTATGTAGCGACAGACTTGTTGCTAATGTTATGTTTGATTGGTTCTTTGAATTTTAAAAGACGCTTCAACTTGATCAACAGCTTTTTGGAAAATGCTTTCGTCTAAGGTTCAAAGGTCAGGTTTAACTGATCTAACAGAACCCATGGGCAACTTATTTTACAACAGGCATCTTTCTTCCAGCAAGCCCTGTAGCAATTATGCACGCACATGGTGGCTCATACTGGGTGAAAAGAAAAGCACGTGGCTGTTTTCTTTCCATAAACAGAGCAACTGAAGGAGTCCTCGTCGTCACACTAAACGTACTCAATTATGTCTTTATAAAAGGTTGAAGACAAAAACAAGCAATTAGCAGATGGAGGAGGCCGAGACATTAAGGGTTCCTGAATGAGGTCTATTGATGTGCAAAAATGTCATGCTTAGATTACTGTGGTAACCATGGGAGAGAAAAATGGGGCAGGAGTGAGAGGAGAGCACGGCAAATTAGAAGTGACAATAAGACAGAGAGAGAATAGCAGCCTGGCCCCATTTCTCACAAGGTAGTGTAAACTGTGAGGAAGTGACAGCTTGTTTGTCAATGTCTGAAAATGTATCAGAGGGTGTAAACAGTGAGGGAAGATTGTATTTTGAAGACGTCTTCTCAGTTTAATAGAATGTTGAAATTTCTGTTATGCTGGATGATAAACAGCTATTGGAGAAAGACAAATATTTGAATTTTCTTGTAAATTTAGGGCGAAGTTGACCAGTTCCAAGTATTTCAGTGCAATATTTATCTTCCATTATCTGTCATTTATGAGGCATGATGGTTTTTAGATTTTAAAGGCTTTTAAGTTGTTCCTCAATTATCAAGACAAAAACAATCCTTGAACAAGGGGTCCTTAAAGCATTATTGATACTATTCTATATTTATTATAGCCTTAAAAAGTCCAGTCCAGTCCATTTCTCAGTTTTTCCTACAATTCCTCCATGCCAATGTCTTTCAGCCTAAATTAAATCAAAACTTGCATCTTTCAAAATGGCTCACAAATATATTAATAAATTATTTCCTACAACAGCTGGAGGTTGTAGTTTTTGGCAAACATGAGTAACAACAGGAGTAACTAGTGCATTTGTTTGGGACTACTTTCAGCTGCAGATGAATACACATTTGGTGCTGTGGTAAGAACATACAGCAGCAGCATTTTGAGTGGGATTAACTCACAGTAAACTACAGTGGCCATGCTCATAGAAATAAAAAGTCCCACACTGGAACAATGTGGCTCATTTATGTGTTTTTAACAGTTTCTGGACAGCAATGGAGGCCAAAGGCACAAAAGAGTAAGCAACAAGGATATCACGCTTTAGTTACATAGGCAAACCTTTGTTAGCACAATCTATTCATTGTTGGTTTTGATCTTTGCTGACATTAAGAAGAATACAGAATATCACAAGAATGGTCCTTTTCATGAAAATTAAAGGATATTTAATGACAAGAAAGGCAGAATAATGGCTTACCACCAACTCGGAGAACATGCAATCCAGTTCATCATATCCTGGCATCGGCAGCGCCGGCTCCATCGCCTGCAGTGCAAAGTCCTCACGCAGCCTGTAGGTGATCTCTGGGTGATCGCTGCTGTTAAAACAGCATAAAATGAAGGAGAGGCCACCACGGCCACCGCCGCCGCGTTTCCGGGGAGCCATGGCTGTCTGATGAGTGCGGTTGGTCGGGTAGGGAGGGTGGGAGGCTCCTTCAGGGCCTCTTTACAACCTCCTCCACCTCAGAGTTTGGCCTCCGTCAGAGAGTACTGTGGACACAGAAAAGGGACACAATGAGTTTTCACCACAAAACAGGTCTAATATTACAAGGCAGAGGCAAGCTGGTACTTTTTAAACTAGCATTTACAAAGATCCTCTCTAACAGCCTAACTGTCTGCCCCTGGTAATGGTTAATAATGTAGGGGTCATCATTTTTGAAGGGGAAAGTACAATGTGCTGTATCAGTGAGGGTAAGCACATAAAGATTCAATTGTATCGTTTACACAATAGGGCCCCGTGAGAGTGTGATGTTTGAAATGGAGACCATAATTTGCCAGGATTAGTGTATTCAGGCCTTTTCGTCTCCCCTTCCTTCCTATTCAGCACCAGCTTTCCTTCAAAGACCAAAGAGCAATGATTAGAGGGCCGTGTTTACAATGACCATGGTGAGAGCACTGGGAGGCTTTTTGAGGTTTGGAAGACTGATTTGATCATCGTGGGTAAAGAGAAAAAACAGAAGTTCTTGTAAACCCTGAGAAGAGTCATTACAAGGTGTGTAAGTCAGCCTGACGTTGTTTATCACTTTTTGAGTCCTTAAAAACTCAAACAAACACACACTTCCTCGATCATCTTGATAATCACCAGAGTTTCCCTTCGTGGCTCTCTGACTTCTTAGATATGATTAAACATTTGGTTTGGTCACTAGCAGCTGCAACTTAATCAGTAATGCAGAAAATGTGAGTAATCCTGTTTGACTATGCCCACATCTGTCCTGCCTCCATGTCACTGGTAAAAATAAACAGAAATCAGCTGTCATAAAAGAACAGCATTGATGAGGAGGGTTGAGCACATTACAGAAAGTCTTGTTCTGCCAGTTCAAGATTTAGTGGGCACAGAATACATCAACATTTAAGTCAATATTGGATTGCTTACAGGCATTATGGGGTTGGGTTTAACCAAGTTTAACCACGCTGGCAGTTGGGCTCTTTGGTGGGCAGTAATGGGATGACAGTTCAGACTGAGATATCTAATGAAAAAACTCAATGGACGCCATTTAAAAAAAATTGCACAGGCGTTCATGGTCTCCAGCTATGAAATTAACTGAATAGTGATTTTGGTGATTTTCTCACTTTACTTGGTTTAACAGTACCACATTTGTAATGTTGTGTGAAATGTTTTGACAACTATTGGATGGATTACCATTAAATTTGGTAAACACACTCATGTTTCCCCTGGATAACTTTAAACAGCTTAAGTGATGTACTATCTTTACTATCCCCACCATCAGTTCACAATTTTTCAAATGATGTGGAATTTGTCTAAACGATTGACCTATCAGCCACATTTGTACTTCTTGTATTTAGTGCTAAATAGCAAATGCTAGCACAGTTACTTGCTAATCTGTAGTGGTTAAAACTGTCAACATCTTGCCTACTGAACATCAGCGTGTTAGCATTGTAACTATAAGCATGTTGCCAGACTTGCTTTAGAATTTAGCTTAAAGCACTGTTGTGTCAAAGAGCAGCCTCACACACTCTTCAGTATCACTGAAGGCTCTTTGTTGTGTTTTCTGTAAAGCCTTTACTGTCTGCTCTCCAGTAGATATTTTGACCTGGGATCAGAATAAACAGTGGAGCATTTGGTTGTGTATTTATTCAAACAATGGGAGTTACAGTTTATTGTGTTGCTAAAGCTAAAAACTGGAAAAAAGGGAATATTTTAAGACGTGACTGACCTTAAATCTAACTACTGAAAACAAAAACAGATTTGATTTGTAACAAACTACTAATTGACACAAACAAAGAGTGAAAGAGAGGATCCACTGGCTTGACTCCAAGCACAAATAATGGAATAAAGTGCACAAAACCTCTCTACTGTCTGGTGAAATAAAGACATGGTGTGTCCAGATGTCCACGAGGACACTGTCGTCAGCATGTCACAAAAACAGCTCGACAGTCTCCCTCTCTGCTGTGCCAAGCCTTGTGATGCCAAGTATCATGACCACGGAAGCTGCGCTGACCTGCAGGAATTTCTGGATGTCTTTTCTTGGTGAACATAACCAAGTTCTCTGGAGTTTTCCAAAAGTCAAAGGCTTCGCCCAGACAGAGTGCATCATAAGCAGTGTGATGCAGTCTAAATTTACCATGGTCAGGTCACATTTTTTACTGTAATCGAAGATTGCGGCTCACCAGGCTCAGGCACAGCTGATCTATTCTGAAAGGGAAAGTGAGGACATTTCCTATGGCAACTTTGTCTCAGTGGAGTTAACAAAAAGTAAGTTTTGTGGTCTACCTAAATAAAGTCTGATGCCCTCACTGTCCCATTTTTGCTTCTCTTTGATTACATCTATTCAAAATCTACACTTTCTAATTTGGGATAGTTGTTAGACCTGTTGCATCTGATTTCAGATGAAAAATCTTAAAATACATATTATTTTAATATTGCACCCTTAGGTTTTTATTGCGATGATTCAATATTCTAAATAATCAAATTTGTAACTCTTGGTGGCCAAAAAACTTTTAGTAACTGGGCAAACTGTCATGCAAAACTAAGAACAGACAAATTTATCCTTTTTCTACAGTAATCACTGCTACAAAAAATAAAGACAGCAACTGTCTGAATGTGAGTGTAGTTAAGAAAAGCTTCAAGTGTACTGCATAGACACGGTACCTAAGGGCAAAGGGCCACATGTGGGATAAAGTACACAACGGCTCACTTTTACCAACACACTGAATAGTGTATTTATTTTGACACATCCTTGACTTTTCCAAATAGACTACCAGAGGGCTCAGCAGCAGCTGCTTGGCTTCATGCTCACCATCTATTCTAGCATGAAGGGAAGAACAATTCAAAGCCTTCTTTGACCATATTAGTCCACAAAACCACCCATCTTTTTCCATTAGCTAACACGAGCTGTAAACTTTGTATAAACTCTGAGCGAGAGTGGGACAGCGCTGGTCTCGGTACAGCTTCAGGGACCTGCAGAGGTGCCACAGCTCAGCAACATGTGGAGGGTACAAAGGCAAAGGAGCATTTAAAGTTTGAACAAGCAGACACCGTTAAGCCTCTGTGTTTGTGCTGTAATTGTTAACCTGAGAGACCCGAGTGCTCCGACATTAGCCTCCGGAGGTTGTCTGTCAGACGGTCAAGGTTCCCAACATGATAGAGGCCTGTTGCAACAAGAGGACATTCCTCTCATAGCCAGGTGAGTCTTGTGACCTTGAATAACACCCATACAACAACACCTCTACCGTCACATGCTCAAACTGAGAAGGAACACAAATGACTTCAAATCCTAAATCAAGCAAGTGCAAGTCAACAAGTCCAAATGAGCACTGGCCGCCAAATCAGCGAGAAGAAGCAGAAAAATAGTTATTTCCAAGAATTACCCATGTAGTAGGAATGTTTGAAATGTTAACAGACTCCTAGTTGGATGATAATGCCATGTAACAGCTGCACTTTCCACATAATCAAGAAGAATGCTGTTTATACTGGCGTAAATCAACCAAAGAAACATCATGACTTCTGTAGGCTACTGCTTACAGTACAAGGCAGATTTTCTCTGTAATTCTTCATTCATACACATCCAAAAATTAAACCCGCCCACCCATACCCACAGAAACACTTCAGTCTTTGTCTGTTGGAGATTTCTATCATTGGATGGCCTTGTTGTTTTCTTGACCATGTGGTTTGGCGGGTGACTTGGGGGGAGTCCAGATTGTGGAAAGTATCCCAGTGTTTGTAAAGTGAGTGTGAGTCCGTGCACGGTGCCTGCGGAAGACCTCTCCGATAAACCTGCACAAGTGTCAGGTCCGCTGGAGAAAAGGCAGAGGCCGAGAGAAGCATCTTAAGCTAAACAGGAGGAGACCCTCACGTTACTTGACATGTGTGAGAGGAATGAAGAACAGAGCTAAAGAATTCAAAAGATGAACTGACAGTTTTCATCCAGCTGTTGAGTTCCAGCTTTGCCAAGGCCTCTTTTCCTTTTCTAACACTTTTACTCATCTTTCAGCCTTTTCTACTGTTCAAGCTTACAACAAGATTTACATTAATTTCTTTCAGGATTAGTGTTGACAGCACACAGCATGTGGTGGAAAAAAATTTGGTAAGATTTACAAAGTGCTGCCGTTACTCGCACAAGAGCATATCTACAACAATTCTCCCTTGCTCCTTGCTTTTAAGTACAACACCTTAATTGCCTAAAAACTGACTCCCATAGTGGCCCTGCTGAGTGAAATATGTGGTGTTGGTATCCAAGCACTCATTTATGACAATAACAGCAAGTAAAAGTGCTACATACTGACAAACATGAAGGAAATTTGCAAAAGTACAAGACAAACTTGTCATTAAAACAAGAAAATCATATTCCAACCTAAATACAAATGCAATCATTTAAGCTGATAGTAGTTATGTAGGTATATCTAAAATAACTGCTGTCATAGTCAGGTAGCTTTGTGTGTAATTTACACACATACAGGTCAACTAATAGCTGATGCTCATAAGTCAAAATGTGCCTCACTCGGAGCAGGAATTCAACCTTGGAGAGAGAACACAGTGGACAGTAGTGTATTGAAAACAGATGTGTGAAATACTTTCTTCTGCACCAGCTGGCATTTCTCAGCAGTTTCTTGCACTGAGGTGTACCTTTAATTTTTGAGATCTATAGCTGCTTTGGCTACCTCAATGAGCAGCTGCACAAATGATAATGTCTGGGAGAAGAAGTATAATAGCTCTCCTTGCTAATATAGCAAAGCAGTTCTACCGCCAAGGGCAATGGAGGAAACCTTGAATGAGTATGAGAGCAGTGCTGACAATACAGAGAAGAACCCCACATTAGTCAGCAGAGATGCTTCACCTTGTATTATTTTAAAAACAGAGCTACAGTATGTCTCTCTTGGGCTCAAGTGCTATCATTAGCAACGATTTACCTTCCTGAAATGTCCTTCAGCAAGACAGATTCTTCTTCTTCCCTGCACCAGGGACATTGTTCTGTCTGACCCTGACCTCTGACCTCTCTGTGGGGTGAGCAAATGAAAATGAAATCTGTCACGAAAATTTAATCAATGGAGCGTTGTGTTGCTATTATTATCACCCTTAGATTTTGACATTCCTCTCACCCGGGACAACAGAGTATAGTCATGCTTTCAATCATCCCTTCACATTAACAGCTGAACAAAACCCAAATCATTTCATCTGTTGTTTTTTGGGTTTAGCGATGAAAATAAAACTGCTTAAGTTGTGCAGAGTATATAGCTGCAGCTGTGCTATAGGCAGACCAGAAAGGCATTTGGTGCACAGAAATTTAATCTCCTTTTCTGATTTAGGATTTGGGATGGATCAGACTTGCATTTTCATGATCATCTCACCGCAGTATTTCAATGCAAAGCATCCAGACAAGGTAGGTAGAGTGGTTTCATACTACTACTACTACTACATACTTGCATTACATTGCATTGAGCAGGGCAACTCACAATGACATAAAAAAACAAAACAAACTGAAAACCATCGAGCATAAAAGCACACTATGAAAATAAAAAAACCCTGGAGACACAGCATGGTTTGGGGATTGCAGTGTGCTTTTGGAAACCCCCACGACTGTTGTGCACTGCACTTGGTAATTTATTTTGGATCAATCTGGACAGCTGCAAACAAAAGGCTCAGGAGTCACACAGCGAAGGCTAGTGGTAGCCCTTTTCATCAAAACAGCCTGAGCTCGGAGCTGCCCAGCTGAAAATCAATGAGCAAGCCAGTATTTGGACACAACCTGTGAAACTCAAAACATGCTGGAAGCATGAACCACAAAATGCTCAATAGCAGCAACAATCAAAAGTAATAAAACAATCTTCATCTCTCAATGTAGCTGAAAAACATGCAAGTTTTTTCCAACACAGAAAAGTGAAACTCCCTTATGTTTTGCTCAAAGCCAACAAAAATAACTGCTAACTGAAAGCAGCATTAAGAATGTTCAGCCCCTGTTATTTCTTAAAACTGGTATCTATTTGACAGTCATTTTATCTGTAACATGGTGTCTCGCATAGTCTAATTCTCTCTGGTTTCACTGTAGAACAAATGGCAAAGTGGTGACCAACTGCCCTGCACAGGATAGCATGCTTATGGCTTAATGGCGTCTTAAGTACACAATGAGTAAACACACCCAGATTTGGACACACATCAGACAGAAATGCTGACTGGCAGGTTAAGAGGAGATTAAAATCAATCACTTCTAAGCGATGGCCAGTGAGACAACAGAGAGCCATAAAAACTGCCTGTGGTGTGAAAGAAGCAGTGTTATGGTAGCAGAACTGTTCAGCTCCGATGCCTGTGGGCTAATGTGCATTTTCATGACAGGATTGTGTGTCAAGATATGACAAAGGCATTGTCTCTGGAGCATTAATGTCGCATGGATGAGGGAGCAGAGCTGAAGTGGCTCTCAGATTACAGGATTAACATATAGGGACAGAGAAGGGGATCACAGCACAGAGACAAGGGAAGCATTTCTTCCATGAGTTGATGCATTTTGTACTTTTCTGCGTGGCTGAGGGTTGAAAAAGTTCAGATCTTGTAGGACTTTGAAGTGGCGACAGCCGACTGTGACGAAAGTACTGAGAGCTGTGACCGTAAAGAAATGCATATGCTAGAATGTAATGTGATTCTTTGGGTGTGGATGTTTTTCCAGTTTTTATGATGACATATGTCTGTGTTTGCATTGATGTATGTGTTTTGCATCCATGCTAAACCAATGTTATTACTGGCTTTGCAGCAAAACTATAAATAATACAATCTGATGAGAACTACCTAAACTTCTGAACCAACAATTCTACCGACTAAAATAAGGATTCATCATTTAAGCCATATGTCAAGAAAAAAAGCAATACCTATGGGTTACTTACATATTGGTGACACAAGACAAACATCTCCTTGAGCTGTGGAAATGATGATGGGCACATTTCTTACCTTTTATAGACTGACTCACATAACAATTGCCACTTGCAGTCCTAGTCTGTTTGCTACTTGTAAACATGGTATTTTGGAGCTCAGCCCAATTTCCAGGGTCTATTATGACAAATGTTACAAGTACAACAAAAAAAAAATGTTTCACACTGTGATAATACTCTTTATTGTGTTTTAACCACAAATACTGAGCAATGGCATTATAGTAAAATTCTGTTTTACTGTTAAGGAAAAGGTATGACATTTTACAGTGCACAATAAAGCCAAATACCGTTTATGCACTGTTACCAAAACACAGACACTATGATATCTGCTGCAACTGAGAGCACAGAACTCTATTAGTCTTTTCAAAGAGGAGTAATCTCATTGTTTTCCACATCCCTCCTCATTTCGCAGACACTTCACACGTCTCATCTGGAGACTTTGTCATCTGCAGTCAGTCTGTGATGAATCAGATTAGTTCAAGAACAGCCTCTGCCTCCCTAGCCACACCTGTTTTCAACACGCAGGGTTAATAATCTGGTCAAAAATGTTCACCAAACAGGAATGGAAGACAAAGGCACTGATGAGTGCAAGCTGACTAACCTGCCGTGTTTTTTCCTCATGCTAAGGCCACAGCATTATTTCTTGAACAAAGTGCTGATAAAAAGTTGTTTGTCAGTTTGGTTGTTTTGCTGTCTTGGAAACATTCAATCACTGGTGAATCTAATTTGTGGTACACTTTAGCTTTTGCAAGTTTCTATTTCCTTAAGAAGTGGTCCATTTACTGGCAGACCCACCCTATGTTTTTCACTGTATCACTGCGGCAGTTTTTTTCAAAACTCTAAAATACATCTCTAATTTAAACAGAAACTTAAAGCTCTGAACAAATTTTAATGATCTCCACAATGAATCTGTGAGGTGAATTTATGATCTTTTGATTATGTCACAGATTTGAGGGAGAAATAGCTTATTTTCCAGACTGAATGTTATCTGCTCCCTGCCTTAAAATAATTCAGCTGTATTCCCCTGTAACTCTTACATGAATGAAAAATAGCACAAGGCTAAAAAATGCACACTTAGGACTGGGGAGTGTGCGGCTGAAATGTAGGGAGGACAGAGATTAAAAAGCAGGTTAAAGGCTGCTGCTCTTTCCACAGGCATGGTTGTCAAACTTGTTCTGCAAACGGACCCTCCAACCCCCAACTCTTAACATGTAAGCATTCTTCCTCGGGTCAACCCTTCAAGTGGAGGTTAGATTCGGGGCACGGAGGGAAACTACTCAAACATGCGACAAAACCCTTTCCAGGGTTTCAGCTTAGTCATCTGGGTTCACTTTGTTGGCAATGAAAAAAAGAACAGTTTAGTTTAAAAATAGCTTGTACAACACAAGCAGACCTCATTCCAGCTGCTTCATAATTGTGAAAAATCTGAACACAAGGGCAACATAGCATAGATGTTGACGATGCAAACAACTTGCTTATTTGCCAACAGCAGCTGAACTTTTATGATCTTTTATTTGTCATGCAGGTTCATGTTTTGGTTGTAAATTACCAAGCTGCTTTTTACTCATGCTACATAAATTTGCAATTTAGATTTTTATCCGCTGTTTTGACTGTTCTGCATGTGCTGCTTCCCACGAATGTGATGTTATGTCTTAGATCTAATGAGCCAAAACATCACAGTGAGCAGATGGTGAGAAAGTGCTGTGCATTCATATTAAGACTGGAAAATCAAGAAACTTTAAATTAGTATAAGAGAGAAGCCTTACCCAAAATCGCAGTCAGACTATTCCCATTACATCTATGAAATTATAACCATGACAGCATACTTTGGTCATCAGAGAGAGAACATCCAACTGAGAGTGTTTCTGTATTCAGTAAATGCAGATTCAAAGAGAGCAACCATTCACAACCAATGGGACTTAAAACCCAGGAGGAACTCTTGCATTTGCCAAAAGTGGCATGGAAAGACTGCAGACTAACTAACTAACTAACTGAATCAGCTGTAACACCTGAACATCATGTTTGTGACTGTGATTGCATTAAAACTAGTTAGCAAGCAAGTTTAAAATCAATTCGAAATATTTATTTGAAATATGATAAATGGGTTCTTTAACTCATCTGACAGATCTCTATGAGTACATCTGACTAAAAGGTTGGAGACCAATGAAGTAGAGTATCAGTAAGTCAAGAGAATCACAAGTACCATTATCAAATTAATTAAGTAGGTTATGTCTTTGCTTCTATTAATAAATAATTGGCTATTTCAGGATAAGCATGACTGTAAATTGGTAGTAATGAAAAAAAAAAGGAGTATAAGAG
>JAPZDV010000010.1:8475691-8490647 GCA_029814665.1 Acanthurus lineatus | reverse complement strand
CTGTAAATTGGTCGTAATGAAAAAAAAAAGGAGTATAAGAGAAATTTTTGAGTATTAAAAAGAAAAGACCTTCAAAAGTAGGATGTGGATTTTGAATGTCTGAAAACATCAAACAGCATTAACAGCCTTCATCATGGTCTTTCTCTGTGTACCAGAAAGAATAGAAAACATTAATACGTGCACTTGATAATGGACTGAGCAAGGAAGCACCCAATTTTCATCACAAATTATATTCTAAGGAGTGAAACTAATAACCTCTCATAACATCAATAATGGGGCGTGGAGAGCATTGTAAGCTCTTTCAGGATACCCTTAGCTGCAGCCTGTCCTTTAAAAAATCCCTACCTCTTCCTCAGTTGCTATGGTAACCAGGCAGTGGGTGTCGGGTGCAGGCTGGGTGGGTGGGTGATTTAATGTAAGCCCCATCCAACGCACATTACCCTCCTTTTTAATCTGCCCTGGATGTTTATGGAGGAGAAAATAGGATTGTCTCTCTAATTCAGAGCACAAAAACAAATAACAGAACCATTAAGGATTACAGGGTAAAATCTAGTCTGCCATCACTAAAGAGGCACCGCGAAATCCTGCACAGTTACAAAGACTACCTGTCAGGCCTTTATAATACACCAGTCTGTATAGTATTTACATGCATGTAGAGTATACACAGCCTCTGGAGAGAGGCTGAGGTGTGGAACCTGAGAGGGATGGGCAGCGACAGGAAATGAGCGGGGTAAATGAGCAGACCCCTCTCGGCTCAAGGTGACTTTCCTTTTCACTGACTTGATTATCTGCACTCCGCCCCCCCATCATGGAAAAAAGTATGCCATCCCCTCTCTCTCTCTCTCACACTCACTTGACACTGATAACGGGCTGCATTTGCCAAACCACAGAGAGAAGCCAGTGGGAGGTAGCAGCCCTGATGCCTCTGTGTGTATGTGCGCGCATATTTCTACCACAACCTCACCCTATCTACAGACCAGCCTTGTCATTATGGGGCATTCCCCGTACACACATGACAACATACTCTCACCGCGAAATCAACCCTGGCCTCCCCCCCTGGGTTGCTACAGCAACACCATTTTCCGCACAGACACCTCCTAATTAGACAGACATGACACAATCACCAACATCTTGGCGAGAGGAATCCAGCCTATATCCTGAGGAGTGATAAAGCAAAGCAGCAGCCCCGACTCCCCTTGTGCATACACACAGAGACACAGATAGCCTCAGACTATGGTTCGGTCACATGCAGGCTGCACACACACACACACATACACATACAGATACCATTCCAATCAGCAGATAGCCGGCTCCTGCACTCCTTTTCCTTGCATTCATTTGATTACAGGGTAGAACAGGCGGATTCATTGAGCTTGTCTTACCCTGTCCGAGAGTGAGCTCTCCTCTGCTGTGCTCTGAGCATTCCCTTTATATCCTCAAGTCACTGCAGCATCCTGCTATCTGCACTGTTCACAGTAAAAATGATGCTTGCACACAACACGCAGTAGAGCATTTCCTGTGCAACGTGTATAATCCACGCAGGTTCAAAGTCATGTGTGTTCGGGGTCGGAGCACCTTGAATCCCAGAGGTTGTCAGAATCAGCAGTAAGGAAAATCCCAGTTAGATCAAGACTGTTTGATGGCACAGGGACAAATAAGAGATGAAGCTGCCATGTAAGCATGAGCTGCTGTTTGAGATCTTGCTAACAGCCAGCTGGCCGGCGAGAACTTCTCCTCAGCGTATCTACTCCCTCCCTAACCTCCTTCTCTCTGCCTTTCTCTGCAGAATGTGGGGGCAGAGGGGACAGGCACAGATGTTACTGGCTCCAGGCCACACCTCTTTTCAACACTCCCAGTCCTAATAGGATGCAGCCGAGCCGTGGTCGCCGCCCAGCTCACCCCCTCCCCCCCTCTTGGAGTGGCTTTGGACAACTTGTTTAGGGTTTGTTTGGAGAGGGCTTGTTTGAAGAGCTGCAGGAGGGAAACAAAGCTAAGGTGTAAAACGCGTGTGGTGAAAAAATTTGGTTGTGAAGTGAAAGTGTGACAAAGCAACTGAAGAAATGAGGTAATGTCTAAAACATGACCGAGTATGGAAACATGAGAGTTGAACTACCTTCCATCATCTATCTCAAACTGCTCCTGTGTGTAATAAGACACATATTCAGCCGAAGCAACTCAAAACACTGCACTAATCCCATCCAAATAGTGATTATGATGAGACAACTGACAAAATTTCCTAATGATTTTAGTCTACACAATCCCAAACAGTCCCACATGATTTACAGAACAAGCATTACCCCTGAATCTAAGCTAATTACTGACTCACGAGATCCGGCAACCGTAAATGTTTCTTCATTGCAACATTGTGATGTTCTTTGGACTGAACAAACACCAAAGTAATGAAATTGTGAAAGGAATGTAGTTTTCAGGGGAAGGATGCTCATCACTTCAAAAGAATGCACACAACATCCCTGTAATTTGGCTTTATGCTGCAGATGAGAGAACCTGTAATATAATAATGTAACTATTTCAGCCAGTCATTTCATGCAAGTTTCCCAAATGACTTAAATGAGTAAGTGAAGTCACATAAAACAAAACACAAAACCCCATTATACAAATACTGCTAAAGGTCTGTGGTCATTTTGACTTAAACAGACTTTCTTTTTTTCCTTTTTCTTAAAGTTTTGTAATGAAACACTAAAATGTAGAGAAAATGATCATTTCACAACAAAAGAAAAAGTAAATATAATGTTTAAAAACTGTATGAGAAAGGACTTGATTTAACTCTGAGGTCATTCAAGACGCTAGAGCAAGCAAACCAATTACTGCTTTGTCAAAGAAAGGAAACCAGACATGTTCTCATACAGAAGCAGAAGTCATGTACCTGATTCAGGCCCTACAGGTTTGTATGCAGGTGTTGACAAAATAGGTGTCAACTATCAGTCATTAACTTCCTGTTATTAGAAGTGAGTCAGGCATTACAGATGGTTGTTACGCCAGCCAAACGTCACAGTGCTATTGTTGCATATTTTGTTATTCAACGCAGCTTTATTTAATCACCATCAACAACAGCACATTCCCTGTAACTGAGAACGAAACTTAGACTACAGATTTTACAATACTAGCCAAGAAAAGTCTGGACTTGGACACCTCTCTGCCAAAAGGAAGTCACAAATCAAACTTTAAAGCAAAATTCAAATTTTCCCTGAACATCTGTGTTCGAGCTCTTGGCAACTGTCAGTATGAGAAATGCTGCCTCACTGTATGTATCCCTTGACCATGAAGAGGCACAAACTAGCCAGGTTGTTTAATATAAGAACACTGTTAAGAGTTCAATAAAGATCCTTATATAACTTTAGGTTATTAAAACTTAAGTTCTGTTAAAAAAGCTGCCCCTTGCTGCTATTTTAAAGACGCCAAAGTGTAAAGCTGCCTGCAGCTTTAAGACTTCTGGACCACTTCCACGTCACATATTATGCTAGCTGATATAATATAATCTTCTAAAGCATTGCAACTCTCTGCTTGGATTTGAATAGTCCATATCAGAGACTGCACTGTGTTTTTTCATCCCAGAAACTGGGCTTATGTGAAACAGTTTATCTCTACAGGGCTGGTGTTACAGACATCAGTGGAGAGCCGCGCCGGTGCAGTCATGAATGGATAACAGTGGAAGCTGTGCGGTCCTGGGTAGCTGCCTCTAAAAAGAATGTTATGCAGCTGGAATAACAGACAGGTCCTGGTTCTCATGAAGGGCTTCTGTTCTGGTGGGACAGATCATCCGTGTCAATAAAAGCCAGCGCTGATGTTTTGGTGACCTTAAGGGCATCAGGTACATACAACAGGAAATGTATGGGACAGTGTGGGTTGGAAGGTTTTCATAGACAGCGGTATTGTCATCGGGATTTTCGTCTGTACTGAATTTTTAGGAATTTAAAATAATCAAAGTCCCCCTGTAAGTTGATAAGAAAGAGCTTTAAGTATCCTTAGGTGGGGCTAAGCATTATGGACTAAAGACATTAGCTTGGTATTTTCAGACTGAATTGCGATGCACAATATATATACCTCTGTATTTTCTGCAATATGCTCCAACCATTGAATGATTTTTAACACAGGGGTACCTGTTACACAAGCTAAAGCCTGAGACCTTAATTAAATCAAGATTTGGGTATTTCTGACCTCACTGTTTCTGTCTGGATTGTCAGAGTTCGTCACTAAATGGATATTTTGTGTGATGGAGCTTATAACTATGAAGGATTCAACTCTGGATAATATATTGATCACCAAAACTCAATCTTACGAATATTTATTTCCATTTGACACACTAAATGTGGGAACTTAAAGAAGGACCAATCCAGCTTTAGTAACATAATGACAGTGTTTCCATTCAAGATCAGGGTTGATGGTTTGCATCATCAAATTTGAAGGTATGGAGCTCAGCTGCAAAGCATATTTACTTTATTTACACAAACAGCATGTATGGTCAAACTAAACTCTACTGTGCCGTCAAAAAAAAAAAAAAACATAATAATACTTTATTCTAATGATATTTCATTGTATTTTCCTAATTTGAATATTTTATACTGCATCCCATACAGGCAGGCAGGGCTGGAACCGATGAATGGTTCCCAGGAAAGTTGCAACCATTCAACCGTGTGTTTGGCTATAATTTGGTTTTTAATGATTTTGTCATGTGTTGCCCTAGCAAATAAGCATGACAGGGATAAACAACATGACATCATATAAAAGCACAATGCTGATAAAAAATAAACAGGAACAAAAATGACTTGAGAGCTTGACATTAACCCCAAATGAAAGTCACAGCTTCTCTCCAAACATCGCTGCTTAGACATCCTGACAGACAAGAATGAAAAAGCATTTAAAATCTGATTGGCTGCAGATTAGAGATGACCCTGACAACTTCAAAAAGTGACAAGCTTGTTGACCGACTTTCTCCGGTTACCTAGGAAATAAAAGCATCTGGTGACCTGATTATCGTTCTGCGTCAAGTGTGAAACCTGGGATCAGTCAATAGTCCCACACATGGAAACTAAGACACATAACCATTAGCTCTTCAGTGAGGCATCTGAGTACCGCTGAGTCTGTAAAAATGTATAGTAAGTTCTGCTGCATGCTATTGATATTCTCAGCAGAATCATGACTGACAACCCCTAAATAAAAAAACAGTTTCTCAGACTGCTGCAAAGGAATGTGTGAAGGGGGAACGTTACATTATGGCTCGTATCATGTGGTGGAAGGAAACAGGGATACACTGTACATATGTTTCATCCAGGGTGGGGCTATATCTATAAATTCCACCCATGCAGCCCTTCCCTTGCAGGAGACCCTAACTATCACAAATTAAATGCCAGGATTAGAAAGGGTCCTGCTGGTCTCTACCCACCTTCTCGAAGGCTTGTAATTACCCCCTGGAATAGAAAGGTCCATCCCAGAAGGGCCACGTGACTTTCTGCATCCACTGATCTCTAAAACGCAGCCGAGCAACTGCAAACATGAGGAATTTTTCAGTTTTTATGATATGGCTGGAGGACTCACATGATGTTATCACTGATCTCCTTTATGTGAAAATGGGTTGAATATCTGTTTGTGAACAGATATTATTAGTGTGAATTAATGAAAGAGAAAAGTTCAGTCTTGTCCTTCAAAACCAAAATTTGAATCAAGATACAGCAACTAGTGTTTTTCAGAACTAATCTCATGGATTTTCTCAGAGGATGGAGATTATACAGATGCAAAATAAAAATAAAGTAACATGTAAGCACTGCGAAAGGCTGGTAAGAAGACCTTAAGAATTTCTTCTATCAAAGTCTTATTATTTTTTAGGAGGTCGGAGCTTCACAAACTCAGAAAAATACTTTTTCAGGTGGTTTATTTGCTCAGTTGTGCTATAAAAACAAATGATAATTTTAATTACCCCTCATAAAAGATCCTCTCAGAAGAAGATGAAGGCACTGCTGCAGAAATATAATGAAGCAAACGGCTGCAGCTGCAGTGAACGTGCTTGTAACGGATTGACAGAATTTGAGGGTTAAAAGGCTGCGGCTTAACTCGTTGATCCCTCCAGATGTAGGCCAGGCCGATAGCGCGGTGAAACCAGTGGTTAAGTTTCAAGTGGAGAGATAAGAAAGAGGAGGCACTGAGAATTAAAGTAAAGGCAGCATGTAAACAAACAAATCAAATAGAGTAACGTCAGTCCCATTTAATCCTATCAGTCATCAGTCTGCTCTGGGTGTAAAGACAGCTTCATTGCATTGTGCAGCATTTAGCTAATGTCACACATGAATTAGTTCGCTGGACTAAATCCATGTGAAGAGGTCTGAGGTGTCAGACTCATGTTTGACTGCCAACATGCATGTCAGTGTGGCTTATTGCTAACCAGATGCATAGCTGACTGACACAGAGGCAAAGTCTAAAGTGAGACCAGTGCATACAGTACACGGCCATCTTGCATGGCTGGATGGCTGGGTTACAAGCTGCTTATCTCGGAGTGTGTCATAATCTCGGCAGAGAAAAACAACCTGAGATCAGATCAGCCTGAGCAAAAAATTAAAGCCAGGAAAATCTGCTGGGAGCCCTAAACCAAGAGCTGGGCAATGCGATGAGAAATGAAACCAAAAGAGAAGCGGCTGAAAAAGGGATGTTTGGGGACATCAACAAGGACACCTGCTGTTAAACAGGATTGACTTGACAGCGTCTGCCCTGTAGCGTCTCAGCTATCAGCAACTCAAACAACACTGTGGTCAGGGTAACACTGCATTCAACAAGGAAACGTTATGACTCTTTGTTGGGTAGCTATTTAGTTAGAATCTACTGATGTCATGTTAAGTTTCCAAAAATAGGCTGATATACAATTGTTAAACAATCCAAAATAAACTAATGCAAGAGTCAGAGCAGTGAAAACCTAGACCCAGTTGCTCCAAGGGATCGACTCAAAATCAAAACACTGATAAAAGTACAAGTTACATAACTGTGAGAAAAGAATGAAATATGGACATGGACAATGGTCGCCACTAAAAGCTGTAATACAATCACTCCTGAGGAACATTTAGCTGTTGACGCAGCTGGTTGCGTCTGACTGCATGGCTGTTTTGACCGCTTTTCTACTGTAATGTTTATCTCGAAGATATGTTATACTGTGGGAACCTGCTCGTTGTAGCAGCAACCCAAAAACCCAGCCCAAGGAAACCAGAAAAACTTCTGTTCCTGGAAAGAGCAGATTGGTTTCTGCAGCTAATTTTCAAATAAACAACAAAAACATCTTACCTGCGTGAATATACTGCACCAGGAAACAATAAAGGCAGCGATTTCAGTCTTAAACAGCCTGGGATTCATTACTTTTATGAATGTTATTTGTCAGAAGACACAATGTGCTTCACAACTAAAGTGACAAAGAAACAAAGGCGCTTTTTAAACAATCACAAATTCTACAAATTCAATAAGAATGTGCATGACTAACATTACCAGCTCCACAGGCGCCAACTCAGTTAACAGTAAATTACATTACCGTGATAAATATACCAGTGAGATCTCAGCTTAGGAGGTATACAAACAACAGAGAGAGAAACTGATAAACCAGAGTGTTTATTTCTAAATATTATGCATAAGATCATCTTGAGCTTCGCAAAGAAAGTTAACTCTGTAGAATCAAACCACATAGTCCTCTTCTTCTGCGAACTTTGGAATTGTTAGAGTCGCATCAATGCATGAATGAAGGTAAGATAAGGGATATAGCCTACACATATTTTTCTGTCTTTGCCCTTTTGCTTGACTACTTGTCGGAACTTGAGCATGCTTTCTGGAGGGTGGGGCGGCATTTTGAGAGCAGGATAAAGCATGCCGTGCTCTGGCACAGTCTGCTGCATAATCTGATATCTGTCGGCTGTTTGAAGGCTCGCTACACATGCTTTGGTTTGTGTCTGAGGGTGAAACGTGTCTGCATCTGACCATTTCCAATCAAGGAAATGAATCAGACAGGATGCACTGAATATTCTGAAAATGTGCATTTAATTTCTAAAACAGTTCATTGAGGGTTTTTTTTTAAGTGTTATCATGCACCCTCAAGGCTCAAAGTAGAATACTTTGATTTGGAAGGCTGTAGTTGGGCTTCGTCAGGCAGAGAAATCGAAACAAGTTTTATATTATGATAGTATTGAGCTTCAAATCAGATGATGAAGCATGCACCCTCAGAAACCCATACGGTCACAGTTACCTTTTCCATCTTTTAGATGAATCCTCTTGTTTTGTTTGCCATTATAAGATAAGATGTATAAAATGTTATGAACTCCAGCATTTCAAAGCCGAAATGATGTTATACAGACTAAAAAATACTGAACTGTAATGGTGAGCCAGATAAGGTCGGCTTTGATACGTAGAACATGCGTCAGATTTAAGTCATTAAGCTGTTATTACCATAACTACAAGTCGCAGCCTGAACTGATGACTACACAAAATCTGATGTCTGACAAAATCCTGGCATACAACCAGCTGGAACCTCTTCAGCATAAATATTAAATAAAAAAAGGATGGAGGGATCATTTACCCACCAAAATTGCTAATTCATACAAAATTCTCGTTGCTAACATCTCTGCCTTGGGAATCAGCATTAATAATAATGACTTGGAGCAGACAAAGGGAATAGATGCAAGCAGGGATTGAAACATGAATCCCATTTGGCTCATAAAACCCCCCAATCCATCCTCCCTACCAGCATCTTGGTTACGGGACTCCCCCACACATGTAAACACACACACACACACACACACACACACACACAGAGGACAGAACCCACATGCTCCCTTTGTTTGAACCGCAGCATGGCTACACTCTTTCCACATCTTGCGGCACACAAGTAATTAATTTTGGTGCACATTGTCATGATAATCTGAGGTTTCCCTCAACTTTTCTTCAGTCTGGCAAGAGAACAGTCACTTTCTAACTTTTTTAACTACAAGCAAACGCCACTGAACAGGAAAAGCAGGGCGAGGCTATTAATTAAAAACTACACAGGCTGAAAAAAATTAAGTGATTAAAGGACTTACCTCGAAACAAAACCAAGCAAGCAAGTATAAATATAGCCTCTGTCATGTGACATACTGTAAGAGCCTGAGACAATTATGCTATTGACATAACAGGCACATGACCAGGAAAGACAATTTCCCAAAACTGACGTGTTTTAAGGGTGTATAGTGCATTTATATCTGTCTTGAGTTGGAAAGAATTAGACTTAATCTATTTAGCTTCGAGCGACGATCCTTCACTTTTCAGCTGAGTGTGTGCAAAACAATAATGGCTCTGTATATTTAAAGGAGACATAACTTGTTCTGCAATGTGTTCCTTTATGTTTCCTAAGGCAAACCATTTTTCATAGAATAGATTTACGGTTACATAGTTTAAAACTGGTTATATACAGAACAAAAAAGAAAGCGTTGGTTATTTTCTGCTTATATAATAGCTAAATGCACCTGGATATGTAGATGAGAGTGATTTTAAGTGGTTTTATTATTACAACCTCAATCTCAAAAGGTAATATTTTAAGGGTTAGGCTACTTACTAATTACTAGAAATATTATGATATTCTTGAAAATTGTCATGTTGATCAATTTCAAAGAAGAGGAGCTGCACTTAACACATTAAAGCTCTGATTATGAAGTCTTTACCTCTTACAGCCGTCTCATAAAAGAAACTATCTCTGCATGCGTCAGAAGTAGCACAGCTTGTGCTGTGTCCTCAAAGGTGCAACTGCAACAAGTTCAGATTGTCCCAAAATATAATTTCATAGGTCACCCAGTTCTAGATATAGAACCATAAGACTGCAGATCTACGCCTGTTTCTCTGGAGGGATCCTGCTCTGTGGAGATGAGTCTGTGCTGCAACACCAGTGACATGGCAGGACTGTGAAAGAGCTCAACATACCTAATAATTACACTGATTTCAGTGAATGGAGGCTAATGCTAAGGTGCTAACTTTTGCAAATATGCAAGGTTGTGCACTAAACTCAGTTTAGGGCCATTACGCTATTTATATTTTATAATCATATTCATTAGAATGTAAAATGACAGATAACAAAGAATGGAAATGAGTAAACGCTGGGATGATTTAAGGTGTGATTTTTTTGTTATAGATCCAGTTTACATCATTTTGTGGATGTGATGTTTTTTTCTGCTATTAAAAAAGAGTGATTTACTTATTACAAGGATCTCATACTCAGAGAAACGTCTGAAAGCTGTCAACCTAAAGCTCATTAATTAAATATCTGCCACCACTGAGTGGTTGAGCTGGAAACAGGGCGCGCTGCCCTTTCACCTCCAAACAATCAGAAAGGTCAAGAGCCAGGGGTCTTGGGAGGGGACAAGCAGTGTGAAGCCACTGAGTGAGTATCTAAACTCATCTGCCAATGTACGTTTGTTGAGGACATACTTCTAACAAAAATTGTCAATTCAAAAACTTAAAACTTAGGGTTTCCATCAGAAAAGCAGTTAGCTAAAGCAATAACCACAATCATCCTACCTATCTCATCTCCCATCTACCTATCTCATCTTGTGTTTAATTTATGTTATAGATAACTTTCCAAACAACAGCACTTTAACAAATAAAAAATGTGCTTTTTCTCCCTAAAGCTTTACTTTTTCTCACATTGTCAGACGTGGTCCTTACTTTAGCTGAGGTGGCCCACCTCTGCTTTGAACATGGCAGGCTTTTCTCTGTTTTTGTTCGTCTCTCCAGATGAACAATTTCTAGTGAGTCACCCTCAAGCTCAAGGTTTGGGGTAAGTTGAGTCTCATGTTTATACTCAGAAATTCAAATTGTAACAAGATGAGAGGTTCTCCAACTGTGCTACAAAGCAACAATCCTTAAAATTTGAGGTTGGGTCTTGGGTGTGGCCAATAATGCCTGTCTAAGCCCAGCTGTCTCAACAGGGAGGACAAGTGCAAAGCCGAGCCAGACTGGGGGCAGGGTGTGGCATGGCAGGGGTGCTATGGTGACGGAGCATGCCTCGCCAGAGAAGGGATGCTAAATGAAGCCATTGTCTGGCCCAAGTGAAGCACACCGCACAAAGAATGGCACATTCAAACAGTCATACAGGCCTATTGTTGTGGTGGGCCAGCAGAGTGCTGCAGGTCCACAGTTTATCCCAGAGGATCCACCAGACATCATACACACAGAGTCTGATCCGAGAACATGAAGCTTTGACACCGGCAGGAGCAGCAGGAAACAATACTGACCAGGAGGAACTTTCCCTCAAACAATTCTAGGACCTTTTAGGTCACTTCGTTGATGTAAACATCACTTAACTACTCTGACAATAGTTGTCCTCTGTTTAGCTCTGAAACATTTGCTGCTGGATCTGAAGCAGTCAGTGGCAGAGCATTCTGATATGGGCCTTAGACAAAGAACAACATCACAACTTATCAAATTTTTTAAGACAGACCACTTTATTCCTGAACTTTATTATGTATTACATGTCTGAATAAAAGTGGAACAACTAGCAAACCATGAAAAACAATAAGCAACTATTAATCTATGAATATTCAATTAATTTTTTAATGCTTAAATTCCAAAAATTCTCTGTTCTGAGGAGCTCCTTAACTGTGAAGACTTGAAAAAAGTTTGTTGGGTACTTTTTTGACATTTTACAACCAGGCAATTAATCAAACGCACAATCAGCAGGTTTATCAAAATTATACATACCCATTTCTGCAGTGGCATTAATGTAGAGCATCCTTGGAGATAAAATCCTTCATAACTGTATATGTAAAATATATTCAGATACAATTAAGTCTCTGTAAGATCCATTCTGAAACTGCTTGACCAACATTGCCATAGGGCATATCTGCACACACATCATGGCAAATTACCCCAAAACACATTTAAAAGGTAAACTACTGAATACGTGTAATGGCAGATTGACTGACAGTAGATATATCTATTTTGGATTCAGTGCAGACACATGCAGAGTGAGCTGATATTTAAGCCAAGTCAAATAACTATAGTATGTATACTGACTGGATATGCAACTTTCTCATTATATAGCCATTATTTTATTGACAGTGACAAATAATAAATCCATATTCAGTAAGTACACCTCCATCAAATGCGTAACCAAAGTACTTACAGGCACGAACACACGCTTATTGCAGGTAAACATTAAACAGTATTTCACAGTGCATGGCTTAATTTAACCATTACATTTCTGATGTTAACAGGGCTCAGGATGGCTAAAAGAAATCTGATACAAAATCTGACATCTTAAATAATGATATGCATTTATATTATTCCCACTGGGGAAAACAGTCATTATGGGGATGTGGCTCAACACCTGCCTCTATACATTAATGCCACCACAACATCCAGAAACCACGCTGGCATATGGTGGTCTTAAGGGCTCAGCTGTGTTACAACCACTCCTAAATGACACCCACCATTGAAAAAATAATTAGTCTATACCTCCCCCTCTGTTGTTGGTGCCGTCGTTTACTCTTTCACTCTGTAGTGCTTAATGTCAGCCATACAGGGAGGCTTCCCCCCCTACTATGCATTGCCGGTCCTGTGAAACTTAACACTCAGTTCATTAACCTAGTTCCCCAAGAGAGCTTTAGAAGCATTTATGTGTGCTGATGAACAGAGGAGCACCAGGTACAATACACTGCCGCTATTTATGGAGTGCTGAAGCGATTGCTTCACTGCAAAGTGAAACTAAATCAAATGCTTGATTTTAAAAGATTGATATAATCATGAGAATCTGGAGCAGGAAAGGCTGATCAATCAGTCAATATCCCAAAACTTTTTCCCCTCAAAGTCTGTATTGCACGTTGCAAATCCTTATATTTTAATAGAGGAAACAGAGCTCATTTACATGCTCTCCACAAAAGGCAGTTTCTCTGTTAGTCACACAGGAAATGGACTTTGGTCATCAGTCATTCACTTTTGATGATGGAAGGTGGCAAATCAGCCACCAGCCATCAGCTAATAACTAGGCCAATTTTTGCTGATAACAGTTTGTAAAATAAATGGCACAGTTTATTCAGTTTGTGCTATCTCTGTTTTGCCAAGTAAAACCCATAAAAGAGACCTTGGCCAATATTCATCTATGAGCTCATGGGGATGACTAACATAGCACCTTACAATCCTACTTATCGTTAATACTAGACAATTCTGTAGCAATTTTCTAATGCCATTCATTGACATACTTTGATTTCTGAAAATGCCAAAAGAATAAAAGAAAGAGCTGCACTGTGAAAGTCTGGTTTTTTTTTGGTTTTTCTTGGACATCATTACTGCTCAGCCTGCTGTTAGGGGCAGATATGTAGGGACAAAGCAGCTTATATCCCAACGGACACAACTGACCGATGTGTGCTCCAATTTTCTGACGGTGCCAACTGAAACTTAATCACAATGCTGCAGTCAGTTTCACCAAGGAAGCTGCACCAAGAGTTTAAACATATCTGACAACAGGAGAATGATGAGACACATCAATGCACGCCAGAGCCAGTGCCAACAAAACAAGACGGTAGTTGCTGTAGCCAAAGGCGGTGCTTGTGTAACGGAAGCAATGATATAAAACTGACAGGCTTAGCTGGTAACAGCAACTAATATGCTGAACTAACACAGAACAACAAGCTTGTCAAAGTACATGCAATCTATTGTGTTTGCTGATCTGTCAGGCGAGATAAGGACAACAGGCAGCAGGATAAACACAGTCACTAAGACTGGTGTGAGGGTTCACCATGCAGAATAAATAAGCAAAGCACTATACTTGTGTATGGTTTAATTAACTACACCAGCAACCAATTGCAATTCTGCCTATATTTATGCCAATATCTATGATAAGTCAATATACACATTCATACACATTTTGGTCAGGTTTTGCCAGCTTTTAGCATCCAAACCATTTGGGAAATCCTGCAGTTACAACACGGACTAATCATCTGCAGTGCGAACTAATTCAAAAAAACAAGACATGCAATTCAAATGTCAGGGCTTGTCCAGGCTGATCTGTAAGCAGCCAACTCCCTGTCAGAGCATTAACACTGTGGACAAAATAACAGCATGGTACATCTTGTAAGGCTTCACCCATGTTTACAGTGAAAACATGTCTGCAGATCACACCACAGCGGTAAGCCCTTTCACAAGGCAGCGGCCCATTACAAGCATGTACAGGCCCCTCGATAATTTAGAGCATTTTAATTCTTGGGAATGCAAGCCTTTTCTGATAAGTGCCTAACTGGGTATAAGCCTACCGCTATGCTGTGATAATCTCTGTGCTGTGCTCTCGACTGAACTGTAACTTCATGGCTTTCACAAGTCAGCCATTACACTTCTCAGCAATGTGAAACAAGTGAATATTTACTCAGAACAGGTGAAGAATCATGTCTATCTGGCCCTAGAGGAGGTCCTTTTATCAAGCGTAATAAAGCAGTTGGGCCCCATTTAAAGGGTCCAGCAACTATACATTAACTCAGTTCATCTGTTTAGGATAACAATGTTATGGTACTGCGACACCCTGATAAAAATCCAATAAAAACATATTGTTTTACCTAATGTGCAAATTTGCTGTTATCCATATGTTCTACAGCTCACATCAACGTAGAGGTTATCATCGAGCATTTGAGGACCTGTGTGCCTTCAGATTACAGCCTCACTGATAAATCAGCCAACCAGGTAAACTGGTTAATATTAGCTTACTGCAGCTGGTATCAGCATTTGATTTGCGGGTGAGCAACAGAAACCACACCACAGAATTACTAAAGATACAATTTTAGTTTTGAAATAACAGAGAAAGTGTGACTCCATTGCATAATTTATAGACTAAAGGCCACTGAAAAGTTTATTTTTCACAACTGTGAAATGTCCCATATCTGGATCACTGCTATTTCATAAATAATGATCAAAAATGTTTTTTTAAACTTAATGTTTCTTATGTTTTTTGTTTTTTATATTT
>JAPZDV010000010.1:8434926-8475591 GCA_029814665.1 Acanthurus lineatus | reverse complement strand
AGAAACTAAGACAAACCTACAACAATATGATTCAGGTTCTTAAAATTTTCTTTTAATTTATAATCTTCTTTTAATTATCTGATTTGTGCATAGAGTGGTATATACTAAAATCTGAATCTTAGACTGTATCATAGTAGTTTCCCATACAGGAACAAAACAAACCTAACTACATGACTTGAGTTTGGATCTTGTGAGTTTAAACAGAAGGACAATAATCATAATCAGCTGTCATCACTTGTGGTGCGAGCAGACAACAACATTAGCTAAACCTGTGGTAGATCTAAAAGCAAAATGATGATATGGAGCTGATGGACAAAACTGCTAACTAGAGAAAAATATATGTGGTATTGGAGCAGTGAGATGATACTGTAACGGCTTAATGCTTGATTTCTAAAACTCCCCTGTGGTCTATTTTTAAGCATTAAAAGGAGGCAGAAAGAAAGCTTAGAGGATGTGAGAATAAAGCTATATGAGGTAGCTCTAAAAATAAAAGGATCTTAGGAATTTAAAGACATTAAAGAATGAAATTGGGATTTAAAGTCATACAATGATGCTCAGCTTTGTCCCCTTGGCTATCAAAATATTTCACACAGTTTTGAGATAAAGAGAAAAATGATTCCATAGCTGAGTCCTACACACAAGCCAGAGACGGCTCAGGAATGAATCTAAAGGGTTGGGGTATAAACAACTTTATACTTGATCAGTCTAGGTTTTGCTATTGTCTGTCCAGTTTGGTTAGAAATGCCTGGCACATTGCCACTCAAGTTCAGGTGCTCAATGAAAATTCAGACAAAAGTAATTAAATCAAACAGAGGATAGGTCTAGACTGTCTGGACGTACAATAGTAAAATTTTGTAGGGCAACTCAGTGGGGAAAGTCTTACAATTCTGTCTAGAAACAGATATAGAGGCAAGATACCACTTAAATTTATATGAGGAGAGACGTGCCAAATGGATACCTATGCTGTTTTTCCTCCTAGACTGAAACAAGAGAATGGGCCACATGCCAATGTTGACAACTTGTCCAATATTCTTCATCTGACATCATCAGGCAGCATGACTCCTTATATTTTGAAGTCCTTCTTTGACTTTTATCAAACACAATATCAGTCCCCCTGTTGTCTAACCTACCCTCATTTTACACACTATTAGAGCTGCAATGAAGCATGATGTAGACGTTGGCTTGATAATGTTGATATTGCAAGTGAGGCAGAAGATGAAATCACAGTATGTTAGATAGATCAAGAGCTGCAGGGAAGACAGTCTTATTACACAATCTGGGAAAAAAACCAACATAAATAACACCTCTCTTGCCGCACGGCAATAGTTTCACAAAGCCTTCACTATAAGAGTGCAATTGGGGTTGTAAACAGTATGGCGGTAATAGGTCTGACTCTGATGTGAATGCATCACACTTCCACTCTCAACCCCCTGATTTGTCAATTAACTGATCATCCCAGCCTTCAATCCAGCCAACACTGTCAGGAATATTGAATGGCTAAAGCAACTAAAGGGTTGTCTAGGCTCAATTTATTGTCTCTACCACAGTGTATTATCAATATACAATTGATTTTCAATACAGTTGCAAAACAGGTGTCATTTGAGATAGGTCAATTAAAAATTAGCAATGCATGAAATGAAACATACCGCATCATCATTCATTTGTTTTACATGAAATCTTTTAAGAAATATATAGATAAAAATACAAAAATATTTACATCACTTAAAGGTCATTAACTAGATTAAACACATTACTTGATTGATGTACAGGTTCATATTTTTGTATATTCAAAAATACAGAATAAAGAAAAAGTTTAATCAATTCTACTTCCTCTGATGGTTTTTAGTGTGCTGAGTGAGAGACCACTGAGAGCACCTGAATTAGAGAAACAGTCACATAGTTCTTACAGAGAGGAAAGGCTGCTATTGTTAGATTTCATATTTTGTTGCTGCTTCAGGGTCAACCACATCACCAGCATGATCATCACTGTCAGTCACCATCCCTGCTAAACAAGAACAAAAGTAGCTCTCTGCAATGACATCATCACAGTGTGCAACCAAACAGTGGATCACATTGCATCACATCACATATAAACCCTGACAGTAAAGTGAACACATCATTACATCACCAACAACAAACACCCCTCACTAACACTCCCACAGCAAACAATGCAGATACTACGGTAACAGAAACACCTAAGCTGAACCTAGTGAAGAGCACTGTTGACAACTTGTAGCCTATGATGTTATGAAGCTTTGCCATAGAAGAGCGAGGATAAACAAACACATTATGAAACATGTCATGACAAGCCTTTTCTCACGTTTTTCAGCTCACTTTAAAATCTCATGTCATAGCCTGACACTAAGAACTCAAACAACCAGTGGACTCTAGAGTACACTCAAGCATCATTTGGGCAAAAACAACTACTGTTGCGATGTTAGCTAAGAATGCTAATTAGCTCCTAACTTAGCTAGGTCTGCTACATGGCCTTGTCTTGACAATCTGCGCACTTCAATGACAGAAGCTAAGAGAGTTGACAGCCAAGATGCAGCATGTTTGAAGATGCCAAATCCACGGGATGCTCTCGGACAGCGCCGAGCTTCGTCGCTGCAGTTAATATAGTTTACCTTTCTCACGCCTTTGTAGATATAAAAGTACAGTTCCCGGCCCACATTGAAACAGATCCTGTCGCCGTTGCCGGACTGGTCGTTTACATTGACGAAGGAGACCTTGACGGGATTGGAGCCCTGCGAATTGAAAGGCACCCTGTTCGGGCGGCTGTATTCGGAGTGAGCGAGGAGTTTGTAGACGCCTTCTCGTGTGGTGAATTGAGTTTTAATTTCGTTCATCTCCTTCCCTCCTCCCTCCGCCGCCATCTTGGAAATTGGCGTTCATCCTTGTCCGAGCCCCGGATGTTACCAACTGCGCATGCGTCGGATAGTTGAAGTCCCGCAGCCATGTGTACAAAGTCATGTGAGAGAAAACTAGAAAAACAAACAGTGGCTAATTGCAGAAATCCAGAAATTTAAAAATAAGTAAGGTGTATTGGTATCATAATAAACTGTATTCTACCTTACATACATCTGATAGACTCTCTCACCTACTTTTTATCCATGACAGAAAAAAGCTAAAATATTTCAAACTTCTGGCAGAGACCCCACTGTTCAGGACCATTCCCTACTGTCAAAAGCTCAAAGTTTCAAGATTCCAAGCCATTTTTCTGTATGGTGACACAAAAACCTGTTCAACCAACAATATTGTCTTTTTTAAGTTTGAATGGGAAAAAAATAGTGTATTTGAAGAAAGACATGCATCAGGGACCGCTGTTAAGGAATAGATCATTATATTTTTATCCACTGGATTAGGAAGTCTTTGGCTAATAACAACAGTTTAATTTTTTTATTCCTAATTTGTTGTTTGATACAAATGGTGACCATTATATTATTTGAAATAATAAAACAATACTTTATTAAAATTTCTGCTCCTCAGCAAAAATTAAATATATTGTCTTTTAAATACAGACAGTGGAAAAGACATATCTGATTGGTAAAAGACACGGGCTTGAAGCAGGAATGTCTTCACTCGGCTCTCTCTATGAAACAAACTATTTAAAACTACAGAGAAGCTGGATCTCTGCCTCAGAAAAGATCATCTTACAGTGACTGCAACATTTCTCAATGTTTCTAAATCACATGGACAGTCAGCTTCTAGTAGTGTCTACCATCAACTTCTAAACTCTTGATTACATAACTCATCTTCTGAAAGTGCAAAACACTGCCATCTTCTGATGAGCTGAAGTCATTGACACCCACATTGGATCAGAGAGTTCTAGATACCATCTTGCTGTGAGTTTCTATATTTGAAAACCTTTGTGTGTTATTTAAAACCTTTGTGTGTTATTTACATTTGAAGTGTTGTGTGTGTGTTTGTGTGTGTGTTGTTTTTTTTGGGGGGGGCGTGGATTTTGCAAATTTCTTCATCATTATTTTGTATATCTACAGCTTCAATATTTCTAGGGTTCCTCATGAGGATACTTGTATGCAGGAGATTTGTGTTGTTGACCTATGTTACATTTTAAAAGATTCTAAAATTGTTTTATTCATGTTTCTTTCAATTGATAAATATTTCTGAACCATCCATCTTACAAATTCTTATATTGAAAATCAACATTTTAGGATCAGATCTGAAGCAGAAGCAGATCCGGTAGCTTTTTTAAACCCTTTTAGCAAAACCTTATTGGCTCATTTTACTCTAGTGAAAGTTAACCTGTCCTCCATCCCACAACATAGGGATTAGGGATATTCTCCCTTTAATTGGAAAAGATAAAACACTCACTGTGTTGGTCAGCAACCAAACTCTTTAGAACATGGAACATCATAGCAAGAGGTAAAAAAGCAATTATCAACATATAGTCTGTACACCTTCAACCCAATCTCATGGTCTCCCAGCTGACCTTAACGATCACCTCTCTGATTCTACTGATTATTGCCATTTTATCCTGCTGACCTAAGGGAAACTTAAAGCTTTAATAAGTGATGAGCAGTGTTACATATGTGAAGTCCTTCTCTTTTAACTTTTTAACTTGTCACCAGTTTATTTAGTTTTTAAACTGCACTGTAGCTAGCCTGTAGTCCTGGCACAGTAAATGAATAACCTCACATTTTTTTAGAGCTATCTGAAATTTTAAGCACTGTAGCTTTTAAAGAGCTTTAGCCACTTCTGGTTCACAGGGCATCATAGTAGTACTTTAGCTCCAAGTTTTCCTCAGTTTTTTCTCTCATAATAAAGCCATTCTGATGCATACATATTGGTTACAAATCTGTTAGACAGAGAGCCATCTATTCATCAAATCATGTTGAAATTGCTTATCTAACTCATATTCCAGCTTCTTCAAGAAAATTGTGACCTACTAGCTTAAAATTAAAAATAAAGACAGATGGATTGTTTTTGTTGAGTTTGTCTGTGTTTCTGCATATAATAAAGCAAATGCTTGTTACACAATTTTTATAAATTAGGTGTTTGTAGACAGGTCTTCTTTTTTTAAGCTTACATGTAATCCCCTAACAAGTACAAAATGCTTTTTTAACACACCCCATTAAAGAAAATACCAAAATGGAAGCCATGAACCAAATGGTTCTTGTTTCCACCTTTTTCTTCAGGGAATCCATTTTGCATAGTTTGTTCATGTCAAACATCACACAGTCGAGTATAATTAAAGCAAAACGCTTATTTCCTCTCTTGCCGGCTAGAGGTTCAAGAAGCCAACAGCCGGTTAGTTAAGTTTAAAGTAAAGATTGGAAAAAGGAGGTATCCAAAGGTAACAAAATCTGTATCAAAGCTTATTAACTAATACATGATATCTCTTCTGCTCAATCCGCAGAAGTGTGACTTGTTGCAGTTTTATGGGGGAACATTTGTCAGAATGCAACTTGGCAATCTTCAGGTACAAACAGAACTCTGATAAGTTGGCTGCTCCTGATCAGTTTCGTGTTTGCTAAATTGTTGCAAATATGCTTTTGGTCCCAGCAAGAGCAAAAAAAATAAAGGTATTTCTCAAAATGTTCAAGTTTTTTTGACTAGAATGTTTTTCATAATAAAACTCACTTTCTATGCAGCACTACTAAGCCTCATTACTTTGTCCAGCAGCTTGCAAGCTGACAGTGCTACTAACTAGCATACAGCAAATGATCTATTTTTAATGTTTAACATGAGTTTAATCCACTTGTCCAACAGACTACCATTACAGTTTACAGATTATTGATCATAATCACTGGAGCAATCAGAGATGGGGGAAGTGATTCATAAAAATATAACACATATGTCAAAGAGTTGTTTTTATTGATCATAGCTCTGCATTTGTGTGCATGGATTGGCATTTTTGACAGACAGACCTCAGACAGTGGATGCAGGTACCAGCCAGTCAGCTATTGTTTCCTCAACTTGCTGCACCATTGGATTGTTGCTATAGTTTGTTACTCTTCTATACAAACTATATAGAGGCATAGTAGTGTCGTTCACCAACACTGACTGGACAAAATGCAAACAGCTAAGGCGGACAGTAAAAACAACTAAAAAAAATCATTGTAAGGATGCTGCCACGACTTCATAGACATTTATATCCTCCTGTTTCACAAAGACCTATAATGACATCAGCCACCGAGTACACAGCCAGTTCTCACTCTTTCCCACAAGAGAATGTTTACAGACCATCAGGAGTTAAGACCAGTTGCTTCAAAGTCAGTCTTTACCCCTACTAAAAAGCAAACATCCTAAATAACTCCAGTGATTATTTTTTGTAAGATTTCTTATTCCCTTTTTTTAAAAAAAAAAAATCTAATATTCTCTTATTTTAAGGGCCATGGCATGAAAATTTTATGCATTTGAATATATGTGGGATTTAAATTGTGTAGGAAAATGAAAATGAGAAGTGAGTACCTTGCTTTTGTTAGTGCGGGGCATCGAGAGAGAGAGAGAGAGAGAGAGAGAGAGGGAGGGAGGGAGAGGGGAGAAAATGTGCGTCAATAATTGTCAGTACATCATAGACAGCTTTACATTAAGGAGATCACCTAGTAAAGCTGAAGAGACTGTGCTTTTTTTTGCTCTGAACAATGACTGAGGCAGAATTATACAAAGTATACAAGGGAATCTATTTGCCCTTGAATTTTTATCCACCAGGGGCCATGAAATACTTTGAGGAGTTTACTTTTCACCCAGATGATATCCTCATTGTAACTTATCCAACTTACTAGACAGGATACAGCCCACAATATATCAAGTAGAGAATGAGTCAGTAAAATGCTGACAATAATAATTATCACTCACCATGAATCCTGTGAGACATTAATTAGAGATCAAAGCTGTATTTGCATTGTCCATCTCTCTTAAACATGCATTTCTTCAGTACTTTTCATTTATTTTCAGTTGTGCAAAACTGCAAAAGTGTTTGTTGAAATAATATTTTTTAGATAAGAATGTTTAATTTTTTTTATTTTGGTTTTAATTTCATTCCAAGCAAAGTTCTAAGCAAAATTCTATCAAAATTAACATTGTACATGCAGTAAGAACAAAGAATGTACTCAGAAATGAGTAACATTGAGTAAATTTACTTTTGATATCATATAATTTTTAAATATTAATAAAATATATTTAAATTATTAGCTAGAAGAAACATTATGTGCCATTTTCTTAATAAAAATTTGTTTTAACTACTTAACTAATATTCTGTATCACATATAGATGTCTCGGCTTTGTTATGTTTGTGCTATGTGCCTTTTGTCACACAACACAAACAAGAGGCAATAAGATTAGAACTGAGTCATTTTGTGTTTCATCTGGGTTTGTTAAGCCATGAGAGGACAGAGTGGCTGCCATTAATATGTAGTACAGCAGACACAGAGAGGTTAACAGAGATCAGCATATAAATATATGTAGCATATGAAGGCAGAGCAGATTGTCGTGTGATTCATCACACACTGTTTGACTGTAAAAGCATGAATGTTTAAAGCTCAAAGAACAATTAATGGATATTTTGTCATCTCTGCAGGTCGTCTATGTCATGAGAAACCCTAAAGGTGTGTTTACATCCTAACCTTTATTTCCATGAGATGGCAAGCTACCTGGTAAAACCACACCCACAGACCAAGTTCCTCCACAAATTCCTTGATGAAAAAGGTTGTTCTGGTTGTTGTGAATCATTTTTAATATGATAAACCCACAACTAACCTGTATGAAATAAATACACTTCAATTCAGCATGATAACATGATTTTCAAAGACTAGAAGTTCAAGAAAAAAAAACTAATAATAATAACCATGAAAAACATTATTGATTCATAATAATGGAATTTACCTTTCTTTTTATTCTAGTGATATTTGGCTCTTGGTTTGATCATGTAAAGGATTGGCTGAACACTAAGGAAAAAGAGCGCATAATCGCATAGTCTCCCATGAAGAGATGATAGCGGTAAGATTAATCAATAATCCATAGGAATACACAGCCATATTGTGAGCATAACTGCAGGAATATATGTCTCTGTGTGATGCAGGATAGTTCTGTTTGGTTGTGGAAGCATAAGTGCAGAGGAGATTTTCTGTAATACTGACAATTAACTGGCAATAAAACACAAGTTTTCTGTGTAGTGTGTAGTCTCATGATTGAGACCTTCTGATAATTCCTTTGCCACCACCAACCAGCCCAAACAAGTTTTCAAAATATAAACGACAATTTGCATTAAAAGTTACTGAGAAGTTCCATGTTGAAACATTTTATATTTCATACTGCTAAGCTTTCCTCTGGTGTCAGCATCACGACAAATATTTAAATATATCTACTATTAATGCTCTATGAGTAGCAATATTGCAAGCTTTTGTGTTTTGCCAATACTAAAAATCTGCAAAACCTTTTTATATATTTTCTAGCAGCTGAATGCACTGTTATGTCTGCCAGCAAGCTTGGGTATGTTGCTGTTTGGCACTGTGTGCTATGTTTCTAATACAGGAAACTGGACTTTATGAAACATTACAATTTATTTAAGCCTTCAGCAAAGCTAGGTTTAGAGCATCATGCTGCGACTTATTTCTCCAAATCTCACAGTCACATAAACACAACAGAAGTGTTCAACCTGGTAGAAATGCTATCATTGCCCGCACTGTTATCACTGCCCTCTGGTGGTCTGGAGTACCAACAGTTCCTATGCCTACTCTTAGAATATACTGTGTGGTGGGTTTAGAACTGTTTGTTCAAAACAACAACTGAAATGATTGGAAAGTGATCATGTAAAAAACATTTTTTTAAGGTAGAAGAGATCTGCAAATTCAGATAATACCTATTTGTAGGTTAATAACTGGTAACCTTTTTCACAATGTTGTATTGATCTGACAGTCTGAGCCTGTACAGCCTGTTTTACTTGTCCAGTAAAACAAGTGGGTCAGAAATGTATTGTGATGTATTTTGGAAAATTGATGTGCCTTTTAAAACAATCCTGTTTTATTTGTCATGTTCTCAAGCTTATGGCAAATTGCGAATAAAACATTTGAGATTCACACACATTCACTTGCACCAACTAAACTCTTTTTGTATGAAAATATACAACTATGTGCTTCTGGTTATCCCATTTTAATTGAGGGTACGGTATTTTTTTTTTTTTACTTTTTAGAGAAAATAATGCTATAACTTTATGGTTCATCCCAAGGAGTAGTAGAAAGAAAAATAGTATAGTAACATAGGAGCAATTGTAACATTCAGTCTAAATAAAATACCAACAGCTCTGCCAAAAAATCTACCCATATGAGCTCAGAATGTTCCGTTTGTTGACATTAGGCCTGAGATTAATTTATTCAATGTTATGATGTAAATTAAGCTAAAAGTTGTACTGAACTGCATCATACACACGTGTTTCTTTTGTTTTGCCTTCCCATATTATGTCAATGGTAAGGATGGTTATTAAAGAGCAAGTGCAGCTAATGCTAAATAGAGTAAAGCTAAATTACATGATGAATAATGGAAAGGTTTAAGATTACACTGTGAGTATCAGACAAGCACAGATGGTGGTGGAGAGGCCTCAGGTACCACAAGCAGTGCAGCTGGTTGTTGGTGCAGCTGTGCTTTCATCACTTGTAGTGTCACCCCAAACTTTACATTACACTAACATCACTTCAATTTATTTTGTCAAAAAGAGTTTACAAAATGTCTAGCTTACTAATGCTAGCTTTAATCAGCCTTGGGCCTTGTCAGCTGATGGGTTTATAGATGGCTACACACCTTTGAAAAAAATGACAATAACCACATGTTGCTTCACGTTATTGAAATTATTATTGTGAGTATTTTAGAAATTAAAAGTGTTAGAAAAGATGATTCTGTCACATAGTATGTCACAGAACACGTGAAAGCTAGCACTGTCAACTGGACATCCTGAAAGGCTGGTGTTAATGTTAATCACGTTTTAGAATATGATATAAACTAATAGACTGTACACTCACAGACAGCTAGGAGAACATTTCTCTGAGGTATCTCTTTTCTGTTTCCCTGAGGAATGCTTCATCTGAGTTGTGTCTAACTGCTTCATATATATGAAACCTTTAAGTTTCACCACAATCTTGCACACCAAAAAAAGAAATGGGACTGCTGTCCATAGGAAGCCCTGTGGTATGTGTGTGTTGGTGCATGTGTGTTCAATGAGGCAACACGACAGCAGCTGATAGCACAGGCACTGCACAGCTGTGATGCTTACAGGGGGGTATGGGGCCTAGAGAGCCAGACAAGCTATCAGGAAAGCTCTCCTTGTGACTGACAGGCACTCCTTGTGACTCTGCAGCCCTATAAGGGCACATCAACTTTAGGGTTCTGGTGTCCCACGCACCACCCCCTTTCCCGGCCTTTCCTTAATACCCCCCCTCACTGTAGTGAATGTATCTTCTGGAAGCTTCTGAATGGGAGCTTCGAGAAACCACCCCTTAAGTATAAAAAGACACCAACGTGTCGGGGGGTCTGCAGAGAGATAAAGATTCCCACTTGGACTCGCCAAGAGAGACTTATTGCCCATAGGAGCAGCAGCGAAGCACACATTTAGAGCTCTTCAAGAGGAGAAGACAAGCTCAGTGATACTTTGGACAACCATCTTCAAGAAGTAACTGGCAAAAAAGAAGACATAAAAGGTAAGACTTATACAGCTTTGTTTATGCTTTGCAAGTTAAACGAAAAATAAAAATTAAAAGTAAAATAAGCAAATATTTGGTGCTTAAAATGGCAGGAGCACAGGTTAAGTAAGGATACTTGCTACAAGCTAGATTACATTAAAATCAATCAAATACCTGGTTAAACTTGACAAATCCTAATTAAAAAGCATATTTAAAAAAACTGTGTGTTAGCTTTTTAATATCAGTTATTATTAGTATTGGGGTAGAACTCTCTCTACTATCAGTATGCCACATGCTTGCTGCGTGCAAGAAGCACATGGCAAGCAGGGTGACCCTGAGTGTGAGAGCAATGGTGGGTGAGCAGGAAAACCGGTTGGCACAAAGAGCAGATACAGCAGCTTTAGGAAAGACAAGGCAAGCAATTTAATTTGTATAATACATTTCAACAACAAGTTATTTAAAGTGCTTTACAAAAGACAAAAAAGACAGAATATTAAATATAAAAGCAATGTGGAAAAAGACCTTTTACATCAGAAAAGTATCAAAAAAACATTAAAGTTGTAGGGCAACTGGAATATTGCAACTAAATTACATAGTTACCAACTTTTTTTATATAATTTTTAAAAATGTGATAGATGGGCCTTTAGTATAGCCTGAAAGAACGTAAGACATGCCACTATAAGACAGATTTATGTTTTTGTTTTAAAAATTTGGAAATAAAAAGCCTCATGACATTATACGGGACATCAACTACTCTACAGTTTAAAACCAAGATTTAGTTTTTCTTTCATGTTTGAATTCCCAGTTGCTTTTCCTTCCTTTAACATAAAGGTGTTAAATGACACATGCTGGAGCCTTGGGGGTGGGGTAAAGCACCAGAACTCCACCCATCCTCCAAATGGCAAGTGTTTGATTGACAGAAGGAACATGTGTTCATCTACCAACAGTAATAGCTGCTGCCTCGATGCACAGGACTGTCTAACAAGCCACAGAGCAGTCTTTTATTAGGGAGGGAATAAAATTTCAAACACAAAAGCAGACAATATCATCAAAGATAGCTAATGCCCAAATTAGAAGTTTATTTTAGAGCAATAAACTGGATTGTGAATTCAGAGGAGATTTGATTAAACATGGTCAAATGCTTTCCCTTAGATGCCTGAGAAAGCTGGACACACCATGGAGGAGGAGGTGGAGACCTTTGCCTTTCAGGCTGAGATCGCTCAGCTTATGTCCCTGATTATCAACACCTTCTACTCAAACAAAGAGATCTTCCTTAGAGAGCTCATTTCCAACTCCTCAGATGTAAGTCAAATCACTAGTTTATCCCAACATCTTCTTTTTTCCACATGCAAGAAGTCCTTATATGCATGCAAACAGAAGTATTTAACAAGATTTTTCCCCTCCTGACAGGCTTTGGACAAAATCAGATATGAAAGTCTAACAGATCCAAGTAGACTTGAGTCCTGCAAGGACCTGAAGATTGAAGTCAGGCCTGATCTGCATGCTCGCACCCTGACCCTGATTGACACAGGTATCGGCATGACCAAGGCTGACCTGATCAACAATCTGGGCACCATCGCCAAGTCTGGCACTAAGGCTTTCATGGAGGCTCTGCAAGCTGGAGCGGACATCTCCATGATTGGTCAGTTTGGTGTGGGTTTCTACTCTGCCTACCTCGTGGCCGACAAGGTATCAGTCATTACCAAGCACAACGATGATGAGCAGTATATTTGGGAGTCTGCAGCTGGAGGCTCATTCACAGTCAAACCTGACACTGGTGAGTTTGATTTCCCTAATTGATAGTATCGTTATTCCGTGATTTGAATGATGACTGATTTGACTAAATACCAGGCACTGCTCTCTTCATCTTTTAGGAGAGCCCATTGGGAGAGGTACAAAGGTGATCCTGCACTTGAAAGAAGACCAGACAGAATACTGTGAGGAGAAACGCATCAAGGAAGTTGTAAAAAAGCACTCCCAGTTCATTGGCTACCCTATTACACTATATGTAAGTTCTAAGTTCTATACGCAACAAGATATGTGTCTTAAAAAATATAACAAAAACCAATAATAATGACATCCTTTATTTAAATCCAAGGTTGAGAAAACAAGGGAAAAGGAAGTGGACCTTGATGAAGGAGAGAAGGTAGAGGAAGTTGAGAAGGAAGCTGCAGAGGACAAGGACAAACCTAAGATTGAGGATGTGGGCTCTGATGAGGATGAGGACTCAAAGGATGGCAAGAACAAGAGGAAGAAGAAGGTTAAGGAAAAATACATTGATGCTCAAGAGCTGAACAAGACTAAGCCTATCTGGACCCGTAACCCAGATGACATCTCTAATGAGGAGTATGGAGAGTTCTACAAGAGTCTCACCAATGACTGGGAAGACCACCTGGCTGTCAAGGTAAACCAAGTCTACTGCCAAAAAGTGCTACCTAACTACCTCTTTGCAACTTTTCATCACCTAATACAAGTTTTTTTTTTCCAATAAACTCATTCTTTGTATTTGTCTCTGCAGCATTTCTCAGTTGAGGGTCAGCTTGAGTTCCGTGCCTTGCTCTTTGTACCCAGAAGGGCCGCATTCGACCTATTTGAAAACAAGAAAAAGAAGAACAACATCAAGCTGTATGTGCGCAGGGTCTTCATCATGGACAACTGTGAGGAGCTCATCCCTGAGTACCTCAGTAAGTAATACAGCATTGATTTTTGCATATTAACAACAACCTTAAAACTAGATATCTAAGCTTTGGTATGTCACAGTAATTAATAACTATGCACTGAAAGGCTAAACATTTTTATCCTCTTATTCAGATTTTATCAAGGGTGTGGTGGACTCTGAGGATCTGCCTCTGAACATCTCCAGAGAGATGCTGCAGCAGAGCAAGATCCTGAAAGTCATCCGTAAGAACCTGGTCAAGAAGTGCCTGGAACTCTTCACTGAACTGGCCGAGGACAAGGACAACTACAAGAAGTACTATGAGCAGTTCTCCAAGAACATCAAGGTAGGCTGATCAATTTTAATGTATTTCCTTAACTCAAGTCTTAATTTGGAATTTTTGAATTTCATACATTTAATGCTCCTTAATAACAAAAACTTTCATGTTTTAGCTTGGCATCCATGAAGACTCTCAGAATAGGAAAAAGCTGTCTGAGTTGCTGCGCTACTACACCTCAGCCTCTGGAGATGAGATGGTTTCACTGAAGGACTATGTTTCTCGCATGAAGGACAACCAGAAACACATCTACTACATCACAGGTCAGCTATTATCTCACTTTCCTATTGTTTCTTCAGCTTAAATTATTTCTTCAAGTGATTTAGTAATTAGAATATTAATGTAATTTTTTTTTTTGGTTTTTCATTTTCATCAACTTTCACAGGTGAGACCAAAGACCAAGTGGCTAACTCTGCCTTTGTGGAGCGCCTTCGCAAAGCTGGCCTTGAGGTCATCTACATGATCGAGCCCATCGATGAGTACTGTGTCCAGCAGCTGAAGGAGTTTGATGGCAAGAACTTGGTTTCAGTGACCAAGGAAGGCCTGGAGCTTCCTGAGGATGACGAAGAGAAGAAGAAGCAGGAGGAGCTCAAAAATAAATTTGAGAACCTTTGCAAGATTATGAAGGACATCCTGGACAAGAAGATTGAAAAGGTAATTGCAGGATATGATCTTAATTAATCAGTTGTACCATTACTAATATGTTAATACAATAGGGTTAATTTTATCCTAATATTGATATAACTTTTCAATATTGCCAGGTTACAGTCTCCAACCGCTTGGTGGCTTCCCCCTGCTGCATCGTCACCAGCACTTATGGCTGGACAGCAAACATGGAGAGGATCATGAAGTCTCAGGCCCTGAGAGATAACTCCACCATGGGCTACATGACAGCTAAAAAGCACCTTGAGATAAACCCTGACCACCCTATTGTGGAGACCCTGAGGGAGAAGGCTGAAGCTGACAAGAATGATAAGGCTGTAAAGGACCTGGTCATCCTCCTGTTCGAGACTGCTCTGCTGTCCTCAGGATTCACACTGGAGGACCCACAGACACATGCCAACCGCATCTACAGAATGGTCAAGCTGGGTCTTGGTACGATTTTGTCTTCCTGATACTAACATTACATACATTTACAGGAATAAGGGTGTTTATCATACATAAATTAGTGAGTTTGGTTGCTAATAAAGGCATTCTCATTCACAGGCATTGATGATGATGATTCTGCAGTTGAGGACCTCATTCAGCCTGCTGATGAAGATATGCCAGTCTTGGAAGGAGATGATGACACATCAAGAATGGAAGAAGTCGACTAAAACACTTTGAAGACTTTATCCCGCTTTCCTCATTTTTATTTTTTTAAGCTATAGTTCTTCTTTAAACAGACATTTCATTCAAACGCAACTCTCATCTCCCAAATAGTATTAACTATGCAGTACAAGTTAAATAATTACATAAATGTAGGCCACAGTGTGGCTTAGTCTACATTGTATAAGCTGCTAACACTACTAACAAACGTTGAGAGTAGTATGAAGTCACTGGGAATTTGACATGTCTTTATTTTTAACTGTTACATTTTTTATTTAAAAAAAAATCAAATTTGTAATAAAATATATTTACAAATAAAATCTGCAATCTTGCTTTCTAAGTCTATTGCATGCTAATTGCCATCAATTTTTAGGTTGTTGAAATAGATATTTATAAAATAGGTAAAACACATTTTATTTCTCAATATCAATCTCTGCTTCATCCGATCTTCTGGAATTTTCAGTGAGCGCTGCATAGTTCATTTTAACACAGTCTTCACACGCCTTCCTCGTCTGGCTCAGCCTCCCCTCCCTTTAGCCCCGCCCCCGCCCACTAAGAAGAGAGAGAGGCGTGTGCGCGCACAATGATTGACAGCCCGCGGGGCCCATCAGTAACCACCACCGAGCCGTTGCGAGGAAGATTCCAGATGGTTCTGGGAGCTCAGGTCAGGATTTCTCGAAAGCTCGGAAAGAGTACAAAAGCTGTCTAGCTACCCTGCCTGTGATAGACTTCGATTTAGCTGAGTGGTGTGCGACTCAGAGGCGACCTTCAAACAATTCACACCGGAGTTTTCGTTACACGAAGGACCAAGGTAAATACATAAAATATCATCCTTAATAGAATGTCAAGTGGAATTGACATCTGATTAACGTTACATGTAATATTACTTATTAGGACAGTGCGTTAATGAACGTTAGCTCACTTGTAATATAGCCCTAGCTTAACGTTGGCCGTTCTTCATCTAAGCTGATAATAGCATTGACAGTGATGATTAACAGTTACATATTATAACATGCCTGGCTCCAGATAGTGATGTCTTAGTAGAATATAGCACTAAGTCTCGTCTATTCGACGTTGCATCGAGTTATAACAAAATTATGACAGGTTTGTCATTTTTTGACATTTTTACTTCATGGTTTCTGACAAAGTGGTTTTCCTTGGCATATCAGCCTTATTAGCACATGTCAGAACTTTATCCAACATTATCTGGGCAACTATTCCACCCACATGAACCTTTTCTTTGCATAAGTCAAAGCTGGTGGCAGCAGCCACATGGTGCGTTTGTGGTGCACTTGTCTGGCAAGAATTACCGGAATGCTAAGCAGGCGTTCACACTAATGAACTTGAACCAGATCTCTAAAGTGGCGAGATTATTCTCAGATTTTCAGCCCATGTCGTTTATTGCCATTCCTGTCATTCAGTGGATGATCAGTTAAGTACAGGGGTATCATTCACAAAATCTCCTCAAATGATGGTTGAGAGGAGGAGGAGCTTTCGATTCCTATAGAAACTGCTAGGAGCTCTGTTGCCTCTTGGTACCTTCTAGAAACTTGCATTTCGCCTGGGAAACCGGCAGATGGAGTCACTTGTGCTAAAGCAGATATTTAATTCTGGCCATGTGCTCCTCTTTGATCAGCCGAAACTGATCATGTCAATTGCAGGATGAGAGAATAACAGAAAATGTCTTCAGTTTCACTGTCATGTTTAATCTACATTTGGGGGCTTAGATACAGTATTAAGTCACTGTTGCTTTGATATTGGAACAAAATAATCTGAATTGTTTGTTACAATCTACATTTTTAAAATCTGCTCAATCCAATTGCTTTGTGGTTTTCCCATATACCTTTTCATTTAATTTGCAAGAAATAAAATTTTTATTATGTAACTGGAATAAAGGCAGAAGCGGAGAACATGGATTATAGGCAGGTGGATCACTGAGCAGAGCTCTACCGTCTGTCACACCACCTGTCTGCAATGCACAGTGACACCAACACATAAGCTGTCATTACTGATGCATACCCCACAGCTACTTCAGATAAAACAAATAATTGTCAACTAAATGTCTTGCTACTTTTTTGATAGTTAAACTTACAGGAAAATTAATAAATATCAATTGTGTTACTAAATAGTTATGTAAAAATAAGATTTTGTTTAGAGGGCCTGATTCAACTCAAGTATAGTTTTTGAGAATTGTGGTTGCTGGTGGTTTCTTCTAAATGCTATTCTATTTTAAGGTGTAAGTTTTGGTCCTTGCAGAGTACCAGAGGGTGATTGGCATTAGTTCTTGTAGATGTGACAGCTTAGTGACTCACTGCTGCAGCTGATCCACAGAACAGTCAATATAATCATGCACACAGGTCCAGTTTGCATTTATAACTGCCATAAATAGATGCAGACAAATAACACTGTTGGGTCAGACTTAAAATATATTTAAATGTTTAACATAATGTGTAATGGCAGTTTGGCTTTCCAATTCAGATAATGATGTAGGCCTTTTTGTATAGTGCTTTAGGGAGACAACCGATGTCAGCTTGTTTGATGCATCATTTCTTTTGTGTTAAGATTTGTACTCCATGATAAATGGATGCAGGAAAAGCCAGTATTAATTTGTTCCTTCTGCTTAGATGCCTGAACCACACGACCAGCCAATGGAGGAGGAGACTGAGACCTTTGCATTCCAGGCTGAGATTGCTCAGCTGATGTCCCTGATCATTAACACTTTCTATTCCAACAAAGAAATCTTCCTAAGGGAGCTGATCTCTAACTCTTCAGATGTAAGTTTGCCATAGTGTTAATCTAAAGTTGCTCTTATTCTCTTCTGCGTCATTCTACTATATATATTATATAGTAGTAGTACTATATATTTTGGCTGAAATACATAGTAATATTCTGATAATCAATGAATTGGAAAAAATAACCAAAAAATAAATATACTAGTTGTCCAACCTTTTCATTATGGAATTATTTTTGCCACAGGCTCTAGACAAAATCCGCTATGAGAGTCTCACTGACCCCTCCAAGCTGGACACTGGCAAGGACCTTAAAATTGAACTTATTCCCAACAAAGAGGAACGCACCCTGACCCTGATTGACACAGGTATCGGCATGACCAAGGCTGACCTGATCAACAATCTGGGCACAATCGCCAAGTCTGGCACCAAGGCTTTCATGGAGGCTCTGCAGGCTGGAGCTGACATCTCCATGATTGGTCAGTTTGGTGTGGGTTTCTACTCTGCCTATCTGGTAGCTGAGAAGGTGACAGTCATCACCAAACACAATGATGACGAGCAGTACGCCTGGGAATCCTCTGCTGGAGGCTCATTCACAGTTAAAGTGGACAGCTGTAAGTAATGTAAAAGCAATTGCGTTGTTTATATTTACAGTTCAGGATTATTATAAGGATACCTAAGGGAGGCTAGTTGCACTGACCCATCTTTTCTTTATGCAGCTGAGCCCATGGGGCGTGGTACCAAGGTGATCCTGCACTTGAAAGAAGACCAGACAGAATACCTTGAGGAACGCAGAGTTAAAGAGATTGTGAAAAAGCACTCACAGTTCATTGGCTATCCCATCACGCTCTTTGTAAGTTCATTGTCTAAAATTAATTCATAGTTGTCATGTAATCTAAAAATTATGGCCACTGACTAAACTGTATTTTTATTTATTTATTTATTTTTTTAAATTAGGTGGAGAAAGAACGTGACAAAGAGGTGAGTGACGACGAGGCAGAGGAGGAGGAGAAGGAGAAAGATAAGGATGAAGAAGAGGACAAAGATGAGGACAAGCCTGAGATTGAAGATGTTGGGTCGGATGAGGAACACGACCATGACAAGTCTGGTGACAAGAAGAAGAAGAAGAAGAAGATCAAGGAGAAGTACATTGATCAGGAAGAGCTGAACAAGACCAAACCCCTGTGGACACGTAACCCAGATGACATCTCTAATGAGGAGTATGGAGAGTTCTATAAAAGTCTTACCAATGACTGGGAAGACCACCTGGCTGTCAAGGTTGGTTTCATATTTATTTTTTTAAACCTTAAAATGTATTAGCAAAATTAAATACATTGAATATTGATCAGGTTTATAAACTGACCCTATAACTGACCTGATAAACCTTTCTTTCTCCACTCAGCACTTTTCAGTGGAGGGTCAGCTGGAATTCCGTGCTCTTCTCTTTGTGCCTCGTCGTGCTCCTTTTGACCTCTTCGAGAACAAGAAGAAGAAGAACAACATCAAGCTGTATGTGCGCAGGGTCTTCATCATGGACAACTGCGATGAGCTCATCCCTGAGTACCTCAGTAAGCACTCACACAAATGTGGCATAACTAGCTTATACAGTAGTGAATGAATGAAATAAACAAATCTTCTAAAAGAATTAAAATTTTATTGCTGCCCAGGATATCAATAACTTTCCGGTTGAAAATTCATCAATGTGTGTAGATAATCTATGGTATTAATCTCTTTAAAGCCATGCATTTTAGCTCTCATAAGTGTGTACGTAATTGTGTGTTTGACGAAAGAAAAATGTACTTTTTCTGAAAACTGAGAGCTAAATAGTCTTTATTTTTCCTATTCAGATTTTATCAAGGGTGTGGTGGACTCTGAGGATCTGCCTCTGAACATCTCCAGAGAGATGCTGCAGCAGAGCAAGATCCTGAAAGTCATCCGTAAGAACCTGGTCAAGAAGTGCCTGGAACTCTTCACTGAACTGGCCGAGGACAAGGACAACTACAAGAAGTACTATGAGCAGTTCTCCAAGAACATCAAGGTAGGCTGATCAATTTTAATGTATTTCCTTAACTCAAGTCTTAATTTGGAATTTTTGAATTTCATACATTTAATGCTCCTTAATAACAAAAACTTTCATGTTTTAGCTTGGCATCCATGAAGACTCTCAGAATAGGAAAAAGCTGTCTGAGTTGCTGCGCTACTACACCTCAGCCTCTGGAGATGAGATGGTTTCACTGAAGGACTATGTTTCTCGCATGAAGGACAACCAGAAACACATCTACTACATCACAGGTCAGCTATTATCTCACTTTCCTATTGTTTCTTCAGCTTAAATTATTTCTTCAAGTGATTTAGTAATTAGAATATTAATGTAATTTTTTTTTTTGGTTTTTCATTTTCATCAACTTTCACAGGTGAGACCAAAGACCAAGTGGCTAACTCTGCCTTTGTGGAGCGCCTTCGCAAAGCTGGCCTTGAGGTCATCTACATGATCGAGCCCATCGATGAGTACTGTGTCCAGCAGCTGAAGGAGTTTGAAGGCAAGAACCTGGTTTCAGTGACCAAGGAGGGCCTGGAGCTTCCTGAGGATGACGAAGAGAAGAAGAAGCAGGAGGAGAAGAAGGCTCAGTTCGAGAACCTGTGCAAGATTATGAAAGACATTTTGGAGAAGAAGGTGGAGAAGGTGAGAATAAGTTACAACATTAAAACAACCATGAGGTGCTTTATAACTTCATATTGTATTTAATTGTTGTGTAAATAAAACTGAAAACAGTCTATCCTTTTGCTTACCTCCTCAGGTCACTGTCTCCAACCGCCTGGTCTCTTCCCCTTGCTGCATCGTCACCAGCACCTATGGCTGGACGGCAAACATGGAGAGGATCATGAAGGCCCAGGCTCTGAGGGATAACTCCACAATGGGCTACATGGCTGCTAAAAAACACCTTGAGATCAACCCTGACCACCCTATTGTGGAGACCCTAAGACAAAAGGCAGAGGCTGATAAGAATGACAAGTCTGTGAAGGATCTGGTCATCCTGCTCTTTGAGACTGCACTGCTCTCTTCAGGATTTACATTGGACGACCCACAGACCCACTCCAACCGCATCTACAGAATGATCAAGCTGGGTCTTGGTAAGTTTTTTGTGTATACTGACTTAATTGAGGAGTGTTTTTTTAAAGGCATCTTTAACTTTGCTTCTTGTACATTTCTGAGGTAAAATTTATTAAGTTTACCGTGCAACATGTCTGTGAGAAACAGTTTTAAACAAACCACTCTCCGGCTTTACTGACTCAATATTCCCCCTTTCTGTTTCAGGTATTGATGAGGATGATATGACACCAGATGATGTCACCTCTGCTCCCACGGAGGACATGCCTCCTCTTGAAGGGGACGACGACGACACATCCAGGATGGAGGAGGTCGACTAGTCCTGTTTCTATTGCTTGCTAGCGTTCAGAAGTAGTGTTATATAAAATTTATGATTCAATGTTGTAAATGAGCCTGGAGTGCCCCCTCCCCAAATCCCGTTTTGACCAACTTTCACTCATTTTTTCCCTTTGATTGACCATATGCTGTTCAGATTCATTCCTTTTAGAACTTTATTTTTGAGGTTGTCACTTTTTTTGTAACTTGAGTTTTATTATTAATGTATTTGTTTTTGTATTTTTTGACATTCCAGTGTTCTTTGGGTGTTCTTTAACTGTAAATATATCAAGATTGATACTGTTGTTTGAAACAGGTGGGACCCATAAATAAAGATTTACCCTGTTAACAAGTCACGTTTACGTCCTTATCGATTGTCTTTTTATTTTTACAGCAAATGAGTTACCTAACCATTGTTTCTTCATGACAGGACAAAAGAGAACGTGGGTAAAATTATATTCATGTTAAATGAATATTGAATCACTGACTTCAAACTGTCATGGAGGAAGCGTAAGACCATCTAAAAAGTACAAAAGTTGTAGCTATGACATGCTTGGCAGGACATTTGTATAGTCTCAAGAAAACTTAAGATTTGCCTCCACAAAATACTGGAATAGGACACAATTGCAAAACTGTATTCATGGTCAAATTATTTGATTAACTATTATTACGATAATGATTTTTTTCTGGCTGTAGTCACAGTTAAGTTGGTCGTTCATTGTAGCTTTGGTGATGTGGATCAGGCAAAAAATTAGATAATCAAAACTCCTGATAGGGTCAGATTGATTCTACCAAGGGCACAGCCTCACAGTGACCCAATAGATCATTCCATTAGGATGCACACTAGTCTGTGAAGGGGTGACAAAAGAACAATGACAACAGCACACAAAAAGCCATAAAATGTGGCAAAAAGAATATTCATTATACAAAACAGTTGTTATCTTGTCAAAAAAACGAGCATCCAGCAGGAAGAGGCTTCTCCACTGGGTCTTATGAGTCCATGTTTAGTGCAGAAGCCATCAATGGAGACATGAATTTTATTTTGGCCACTGCATAACGATAGGCCTGACACTCAGATCTGTCGGTCTTTTTGAAGACCTAAGAATTATATTAGCTTTGGCCAACAAAAAGGCTCTTTTCAAGCTGTGGATTGCCAAAGTAGGACAAGTGCATGTGTTACTAAAATCACAACAACAAAGGCTCTGTTAAATTCAAGCGTTCCACTAAGCCATGACAGTGAGTCATCATGCATGACTAAAGAATTGAGACATAATTTTGTTATTTGCACCTGTGCTTTTCCCTATTGTGTGACATGCCAAATTGTTACAATGTTACAATTGTTAGAGTTTAGGGTTGGGGTCTTATTACCCATCGATTGATTTAAAAAAAAAAAAAAACATTGAGGAAATTGGGATTGATTAATTCGGGAGGGAAAATAGATTTAGTTAGGAACAGTAAAACTCCAGTAGATGGCAGTAATGCTACATTAGAGGTGCCAGCTGCAGCTGAATGTGAGAGAAACAGACTAACACTCAGTTATGCCAGAAAGATACAAGTATTTAATATAAGTCTCACAATGTTCACAATAAATAAAATCTTTTCAATTTCAGAAAATTAAGAAAAATGGCCTGTATTCTTTCCCAATGCCCAAGCTTATGTATTCAAAGTGTTTGTTTTGCGCAGTTTAACAATCCAAAATCCAAATATTTACATACAGGCTTGCAGACTGGAGGAGCCAGGAAAGCTTATGATAAGTGGATGACCCCCTCTACTTCTTGAGTCACAGCCGACCAGAGAACGGACCACAAAAAAAATCATTGAAACTTTTGGTGAAATAATTACTACTCATTGTTTTTTAACACTCAAAGTTGTTCATTGTTTATACAACATAGTTAAAACATAGCATACAAAAAATTATTTGTTCAATGAGACTTAAAAATGATAAGCAGGGATGATAGGTCAGCCACGGATACATTGAGGAGAACATGATGATCTCTACCTCTGTTATGTGTTGTAATAACCTGCCTGTCGCCAGCAGGGAGCTCCCACTCTCACAATGCATCAGCCACAGCGCTCAGCATAGATCAATGTTCTTTATGTGTGGTGCTCAGCATGTCAGTCTGAACCGTTGGGGTCAGCTGACGGACAGCAGCCAATCACATGGCGAGGAAAGACTGCACCGCCTACAGTGTGGTGCCCTGACAGTAACCAAGGTGTTGATTGTGGAGTATCCGAGAAGGGAGCAAGGGCGGCTACGGTTGTAAAATGCCGAATAAAACGAAAAAAGACAAGGTGAGTTTGAGAATTGCCAAGAGCTTATGACGGTTTGAAACTAAATTTGCATGAAGTGCATTACGATGTATTTATTGAAAACCCGGCCTCAAAAGAAGACATTTTTAAGTTAGCTATCAGCGCAGTGTCCCAGCAAATAAACGTTAGCCAACCAGCAATAACCACCAGCTAGCCGCTATCCTCGCAACATGTTAGCGCTTAGTACGTTCTGCTGCTTATCTTAATAAGAGTTACACAGAAGTGAGTTTGGTAAGTATTCTTTGAATGCATATGGTACAACAGACAATGTGTGCGTGTGTTAGGTGAAGAAATTGAGCTCTTCGTATCTTTTTTAAGCTGAAAGCTGGGGTCGTGATAATGCTGTTGACTCTGAAGTAACGTTTGCTAGCAAGCAAGACTCACCAATAGAGTCAAACAGGAGTGTGAGACTGGGTGGGCAGGCATGTTATATTTAGAAAAGATTGTTGCATGGCGACATTCATTGATAGACTGCTCACTGACTCATTTAATGAAGTCTGGCTGACTGAAGCCCCTTTACCTTTTTCTTTCAGGAGACCTCTAAGTCTGGCAAAGTTGGCAAGAGTGGGGGTCAAGAGAATTCAGAGCATGAGGTAGGCTAATCCAGGACACTTTACCAGGAACTTCCTAGTATAAAGCACCAAGTTAGGACTTTGTCTGACAGGGGTTCAAATGCCACTGATATTATATCGTTGCTGATTGATAGTGAATTACTTTGTGAGTGACTTAATGAATTAACGAGCTCAGCCTCTGCTTTATCAGTACTAATTGTTGTCCTTTGCAGTAATTAAGTGGAAGGTCTTTGAAAAATTTGTTTGAATTGTTTTGTTGTTGTTTTTTTAACATTCTTTTTTTATTGAAAAAAAACACATCACAAACAAGAAAACAGCTCAGTAAAATGTACAAATTACTTTCATAGTAGATCCAGGGAATTACATACAGCATTTAAATAAACATACATGAAAACACAATATTACTAGGCAGTGTCATGAACAAATCGATTCCTTAATCCAGTCAGCTAGCTTCATGCCAATCTGCACTGTAGTCTTAAATTGTGTAATTTTTATTGAAATGGTCAACGTGGTGTTTATACAACTAAGGCAGTTATTCAGGCTGATGTGCCTGTTCTGTTATTAAGAGCTGGGTCCTGCTTGCCCGTAATAAACAGGAAGGGAGATGGCTTACCTGTCCTAAAGTTTCTTCTATTTTTCCTTTCCTTGTGGAAAGTTTTTTGGGGGATATTATTTCTTATCTCATTTGTGATATAAGGACAGAGGGCGTTGCCGTTCAGATTATAAACCACCTAAGGGCAAATTTATGATTTGTTATATTAGGTTATATAATTGAAATGTACTTGACTTGATTAGCAATGCAGGTACTCACATAGAGGTCAGAAAATCTCCTGCTTAGTGGAAAGAGAAAAGCTTGACTTCACGATTTTTAAACATGTTTAGGTGGCTACATAATTCCACTTGTGTCTAAGTTTTGTCATATCATAGAAAGTATGGTTTTATCACGTCAAAGATTTGATGTGGAGATCTCTGGTTGACGAATTGACTGGTTTCTATTGCGGGGTGTTTATTGCAAGGACCGGGCTAACTAAGGGCTGGGCTATAAGGACAGAATTAAATATCATTATATTTTAAAGCAAGATACCTGAATATCAATTTTACAGCAATATTGTAAAAACTATTACTTGTGCTTTCATAAAATACAAAAAAAAAGATAAATTGTATAAAATGTGTATATAATATATACACAATGACCAAGTGGGTGAAGGCAACTATTAAAACACTCTCGTATGTTTAAAGATTAAATAACAGTACTGTATTGCAGCCTTTAAAACTAGAAAAGACAACATATACGCCATGTCACTATAAAAAGATATTCATAATCTAAAAATAAAAGAAGATATCTTGTCTTAATTCACAATATTAATATACTTTATATACTTTTATATCATCTAACTGTAGATGTATCTGGATTGTAGTCACCCTTCTTGGGACCCTTGCTGCTTTTTGTTGAAGACCTCATGCTTATCTCCTTGAAGATGTCATTAGTAGAGTTCACCAAGGTTGCTCCACTATTTAGACCATTAATGTCTAAATCATGCTTAAAAATGACAAGCTTTTAGTCAATATTAATTTACTCCACAAATCCCTTCTAATACTGTGATGTACATTTACTTTTATTTTGCAGTATGTTGTTTAATAGCTGATATTAAATAATATTAGCAAAATATAATTCTGGCCAACAACGTAAAGACTGCTGAGGTTTCTCTTTTCTGTTCTCACTGACCAGTGGCATATTTTGTCTGGGCTTTTCAGCTTTCGAGATATAAAACAAGTTCATTTTTGGCACTCTAGCAGGAGAGCTGTGAATAGCTTTGTAAAACTAACAGTTGTAGATTAAAAAGGGGGACAGCAAGTTACTGTAGGCTACTATGGGAAGATGTCACATTTCTGCAAGTTTTTGTTCTGCTTTTTTAACAGTTGTCTGATAAATCAATCACACTGACTTGTTATTGTGGCACCTTCAGATAATAAACATTGCCATTGTTGCCTCCAGTAAAATTAAGCAAAAAACCTGCTTCATTACCTCCACTGTGATCTCTACTCTGAAGTTACACTGCTATCTAGTCTATATGTGAGAGGCATAGCCCCCCAGCCCCACCTTTGACGTGTAAACAAGTATTGACACAAACATGAAAGAGAGCAGAAGCAGAATGACACAAGTTGCTTTTTTGAGTTTTTGCAGTTATACGCATTATATTTCCTCTCTTTAGAGGACATCAAGTTTCATACCCAATGTCTTCACCGGTTGTTCAAACAGTGTTTTGTGGTAGGAAATGGTAGAGTTCTTTGATGTGCAAGTCCTAAACTGCAAACTGATTAGCTGTTTTCTTCTGTCTTTCTTGTTTGATAATATCATCATCAATTTTATTGTGTTCCCCAGTCATTATCTTTTTATCGCTTAGGCTGACCTTTCGATATTATTATTATTATATGAGCATATAATGAGGGAATTGGTTCAATTCCAGGGGGACTTAGTCCTTGTCATATATTTATTTACATTGATTACAAAATTAATCTATGTATGCTGTGGTAGAGAAAATAGACTCAGGGGTAAAATGTGAACAAATTCCACTCTGCAGCATTGGAACCTCAGAAATTAATAGGGATGTGAATCAAAACGACTGTCTTTACTCAACCAAAATAGTGTATTGTGAGCAACATAATGGAGAGATAGTCATAAGAGAGAGAAACAACTTAAATCAAAAGTTAGTATACCAATTTACAGAAGTTGTCCAGGTGTACAATATAATTGTAAAATGATTTGAAATGGTTTTGTAGCCGTTTAATTTTGCTTGCATCTGGTTGTGTTTCACATCTGTAAAGGCCAAAAGGGCACCTTTAGCCTAAGTTACAAAATGTAAACATAATGTTGTTTCTGTAATAACCTACATATGAACAATATTATATTTTTACACTGCATGGTTATGCACTGTATTTTTAACTAGTATGAGGGCAGTCACTGGGACCAAGTGCTCAATCTTGTTTTAGACAAAATCTTAAGACTTTTACTTTATTTTCTAAGATAGAATTTTTCAAAGTCAACATATAACAGATCAAACTTTTTCCATGATCTCATCACCATATCTAAACAAACACAATAATCAGTGAACCTTTGTGGAAAGAGTTGAACTTCATTCATTCCTCTTAAGCTGGAAGCCACTGTAAGTCAAAAAACTCGATGCATTTATTTTAGGCCTTGTAAAAAAGCTGACATCTGTTTAAGCAGTTTGAACACAAAAGACGGCCCCCCTCTTTGATATACATTTAATATTTATATTGTTAGGGCTGTTCACCACCTGTGTATATTTACAAACTGCTGCAATACACTGTCCAGTTAACTGTTACATGCTTGTCGTTTGAAGGACTTAAAGGAATTATGTCCCTCTTATCCTAAACCAATTTAAGAAAAAACAATGTATATTTTGTCACTTTTTGGTATTTACCAAAACATATACTACATTTCCCACTCTTTGTCTCAAAGCAAATAAGTTTTGTTGTGTGAAGATATGCAGTATGTTCCTCGACTGTTGATAGGACTGAACTAATAGTACAAAGCTTCTTTCATAATGTTGCCGAATAAATTATGAATTGGCATTACAATGAGTGTCGCACATATCATGGTGCTCTGCAGAGTATTTCATGGGTTGGATCAGTCAGAGGGGAGGGACAGGAACAGACAGACAGCTGCTGATGCTGCTGAGCTGTGGAGGAGAGACTGACACACCCAAGCTTCTGGAGGAATAAACACCTGGAGTCACGCTGGATTATAGTCTAATCTGAAGCGATTTACCAGCTAGGAGTTTATTTTTTAAACTTTAGGCATTAAAAAGTGGATTTATCTTCAGTTCAGCCAGTGTACAGCAGCGAGCCATGGGCTGCCAACCTGTAATGTAATTAGTCTCTCTTCATTGGCTGCTTACTGTAGGGGGAAATGCACTTTACTTTATGAATTTATAGAGAGGAGAGGAGAAAAGAAAAGAATGGAAGGAAATAACTTAAAGACCCAGAATCTGGTAAGTGCTATATTCAGTCTGAGACTGAACTTAAAAAACAAATACAGACAGTCATTCACTTATGGGTAATGTAGAGTGTTCTGGCTGCTTGGGTGGAATAAACAAATGAATCTATGGTCAAACTTGCACTAGAAATGCTTGTAAACAGAAATTATCCCAGGGTCAAACTCCAGTTTTTTGCTGGAGATTGATGATGTTGTTTAATTTAATGAGGGACATTCAAAGCTAAATTTGAAAAAAACCTCAGAGAAGCTTTTTCTGTAAAAATAAACAAAACCAAAACCAAAAAACAAACAAAAAAAACCATTTGATACAGCTCTAAATGTCAACCTTGCAGATTCACTTTTTACTCAAACTGTGGTTTTCACCTTGCTTTCATCCTTTGCTAGATAGTATCAAGCAGTAGCAGCAATCAGCATTGCTGGTGTGTGTCTGCAGCCATGTAGCCGATCTGCTACTACACCAGTCTTGTGACAGATTGAAATTGCTGGGCTGCAAGCTGTTAGTGTTACCCCCTGCCCTTCGTTTTGTAACGTTGAATTGGTAACTAGAATTGTTTGAAACTGAAGGCAGTGTTTATAATATACAGCAAGCCTTCAGACCCTGCCTTGGTAATAAACATATATCAGTAATAAAGTATAATCAAATCATTAAAAATGTCACTGATGACAAATGTTTCTACTTGTTTTAAAGAACCTGGAAGTAAAAGAGAGTTTATTCCCATCTTTGTATAATGTGAAATATTATTTAGTTTTATATAATATATCTCAGCTTTATTTCCCACCTTACTCTACAGCTTATCAGTGGCCCAGCCCTTAAGCTCTTGTCTTGTAGGGCAGCAGACTGTGGCCAACTTTAGCTGGATCTTAAATGAATTTAATAATTCCCCTGTGACTGGGGCTGACATAGCTCCACAGCTGCATCTGGTGAAGTCAGCTTTGTGCCATCAAATGTGTGTTGATGAATGGATCCCAGCAGGCAGGTGGGACCAGCTTTTAAAAACTTGCCACATTGAGTTAATTTCACATCAGGATTGTTTCCAGCACTACTGACCCTCGAGACAAATTCTTCTAAAACACAATTTTGTGACTTTATGAGTGATGATTAGATATAATAACAATGATTTGTATCTTTCATGTGAACTCAGAAATACACTAGACAAGTATGCTGTTATTTATAGTAATTGTATATCAGTGTGGTTGGTACCATCTACTGCTTGCTAGTGGCTACATGCTGACAGTTTTATCAGATTCCTAAAGAGGTACTTGCACTCTCTCTTACACTCTGTGCACCACATGTGCTTGCTTCAGTGCCACTAATGTGTTTTTTTTCTCTTGTTTCAGCAGAGCTCTAACAGGAAGGCTAGTAATAGTGTTCCTCCCACCACTCAACTGCTAAAGGGGAAGCAGCCAGGTTCCCAGACACCTGTCAAAAAGGACAAGAGGCAGAGCTCCTCTCGTTTTAGCTTGAGCAACAACAGGGAGCTACAGAAACTGCCTGCTTTCAAAGGTATTTACTGACATAAAGACTTAATCCTGCCATCTAATCACCAACTAACTAACTAAATGCCAAGTGCCCCAGGTTTTGGAGTTCTTGCATATACATATGTAGATATACAATATCAATAGAGCAGCTGGTCTCAGGTTGGGAGACTTTTGCATTTAGTAAAGGTGTTGTATGCAATTTGCCTTTTAGTAGGTGAAAATGATTCATTTAAAATGTCACACATGTTACAAAGAAATAACCCAGAAGTTATGAATGGAGCAGAATTTTCCTCCAGGCAGGTGTAGTAAGGAATCCCTGTAATCTTGACACAGACATGTGCAGGCCTCACAGATATGCATACTTACAGGTGCAAACTCAGTTATTTACTTGCATTTTCCAAGCTGAAATATCTATGAACATCCCCTGCTGCATCACCCTCCTTTTAATACCAAGCTGAGCACGACATTATGCAATACATGGAAACAAACAGAGGACGTACATGGCATGTACTCTGCGCTGGATTTAACCCAAGCGTCTATATTTAGTAGTAATCCAGAGATAAAGCTTTAATTCCATGGTCCTTGTGTTTCAGGAGGTTGCCAATGACCAGCAATGCCTGGTAGCTATGTTTCTATTCCTTTTCTATTCCTCCTCCTGTGGAAGAGAAATTGTAATCTTTGCAGATGTGTATTGATGTTTACTTTAATGTCAAAGCTTTGTGCCAGGATAGCACCAGATGGAAAAATGAGAGGTGGATGCTGTTGTTCAGCCTCTGGCCATATTATCTGTGCATGTCTCTGCACATGCATGCATGAATACACACCACAGTGTTATCTGCTGCCTTTCTCCAGCACTTAAAAAATAATTATATAACTTTGTGGTTCAACCAGGGTTACATTGAATGTTATCTCACTATTTTATAATGTGAACAATTGCACATGTGCAGATGTGTCCCATTTTTCTGCAACAAGTCTTAGAAAACTTGAACACTGCATCTTGTGCGAAGTCTTACTGTGTGACTGTACACCATTCACTACACCAACATTAAAATTGCTGTCAGTTTAAAGAAATGATATTGATCATTTCATTATACTGCAATGTTTAGCTTGGAAACAGTGTGCCCTGTCAAACTGCAAAAACTGCTCAGGAACGTCCCGAGGAGGGGATCAAGAGCTCATGGTATCAACCTTACCTCCATGTTTCTAAGGACACAATCCACTCGAGCATCCAAGAGATGTGCCACAATAAGTTCCCTTTTCAATTAAGTGTCAGACTTGGCTTCGACCCATAGATACATATACACAGGATCTCTGTAGGTGTCTGTCATCAGGGCATTAGCAGCAGATCCTGAGAGTCCTGCTGCATTTAAGGTGGGACCACCATGGATCGGACTCGATCCTCAATCGAATTGGACTCTGGGGCATTGGGAGGCCAGGTCGACACCTTGAGCTCTTTGTCACATTCCTCATGGGAAATCACACCACCACAGCTGCCTGCTGAATGTTGGCTGTCAGTTGGACATTGCTTTTCCAAAATTAATTGGCTCAAACTGTCTCCTGTTTCATCATCACGGGGCTTTACAGGGAACAGTTTTCTGTGAATTTGACAGGGAGATCAGTTGGTTGCGACTGAAATTGCTTTGGAGGAGCAGCATCCTTTCAGCTGAAATGCTTTGTTAGCTCTTAAGTGGAATACCCACGAATATAATAGTTAATTTATGTGTTCAAGTTCCCATTTTAGCAGATAGTGTTATCAACAATTACCAAATGTACAAGTATCAGCACAAGGCAGAGTACTTGCACTGGGTGAAGGATAGGCTAAAGCATGCAGGGAGAGGGGGTCAGATCTTCTGGCCTTTATGGGTTTATGAGATTTTGTGTAGGTGAGGGAACATCAGACATGGATATACAAAGTAACAGCAGTATTGATTTATCCTCCATTGTCATGTTGCTTTGCACTTGTACATGTAGGATGTGACTGTTGATCTTTGTGTCATTTGTCCTGCTCCATCTTTCTCTGTGATGAGACACCTGGCTAAAGGGACATGATTAACGTAACATTTACCCAAAGTTGAACATTTTTCACTTCTCAGTTTTTAAAAAAAGCAAAATATATTGTTAAGTGAAGAAACATGAAGAAGGTATCTGTACATTGCAAACAACTGAATACATACACTGGCATCAGAAAAAAATGCTTTGCTGTATACAGTTTGTTCTGCTTGAGATTCCTTCCTGCTAAAGGGAAGTTTTACCTTTCATGCATTTATAGTTTTGCTATTACATGCCCAGCATATAGCAGAGAGGGAGGGAAAACAGCTCTGTCTAAATACCCTCCTTGCAATGACGATCTCGCTAATACACACCAGAGCAAAGGCAGCATTCCTCTTCAGGGAGAATTTACAAATGTTTTTTCTTCTTGGAAGACTTGGGACAAATAATAGGACAAAGTGAAGTTACACAGTTGTGAGTCAAGAAACCAAAAAGGATAACTCAAATTCTGATAAAAACTGCTCATTTCTTGTACCCCAATGAAAGCTTGACAACATTCTGTAAAATATTATCCCATCATGGCCTGGTAGATGTTATCACTTAAGTCTGTCCGGACATGCTCCTTGCTTGGCCTGTTTTCTCTCCAGGCATGTTCACCACCTCCAGATTGAAACGTGTCAAAGTGCTTGTCCTGCAGAGCCATAGGGCTGAAGGGAGATTGAAAACCCTGACCAGAACGTGGCCCTTTTACACTCTTCCCAATAAAATGTGCTGGTTGTGAATCCAGAGTACATTTTAACTGTCTCACAGTACAAAGGTGAAAATACTTAACGTTAAAGACATCATTCATGGCAAACTTGTTCACTAGAAATCTGTCTACAGCCTTGTAAACAGAAGATAAATGCTCTGCAGGGGCTTGTTTATTTCACTGCGGTCTTATTTCAAGTGTGAGCATAGTTGTCGAAAAGCCCAGGACAACAACAGTTGTTGCCTATGTATGTGTTCTCCATTAAAGGTGGAGCTATCCTGTCTAAGGCATCTGTTCCACAGGGTTTGTCACCATCTGCTGGTTAGAGCATCAAATATTTTAGTTACTGTAATGTTTGTAGCCTGGAACATTGTCAGGAAAGTTTTGTAATAAAATTACCCCTGATATTTTGGCCATTAAAAAAAAAAAGCAAACAAATAATTCCTGTAGAAAATGTAAGTGAATTTTGCAGATAAATGTGTATTGCCTGTGAATAAGTAAATAAGGCAAGCACCATATTCTAAACTAGGACAATTTTGGAACAAACTATAATATACAAAACAATTAATTAAACAGTTCAGCATGTATTTAATTCTTGTCTATTTTTTGATAAACAAGAAGAATTATTTATTTCATCTACTGGGCCTGTAGAGATTTAAAAAAATTGCTACTCTGACTTTTTGAAAACTTAAAACAGCAAAAAGTTTAAAGAAAGGGTTTGTGTTTTTATTAATGAAGAAATATTACCCTGTTTGTTTTTTAACTGCTGGGTTAAAAGTTTAAGTGTCTGGCAGGGTAGAAAATAACTCTTAGTGACATTGAAACTCATGTAGATCACTTTTTAAAATGGTTGGCAGATACTAAAAACAGGATGGAAAAGTGCAAGGCAGAACTTTGGGAAGGGTTTCCTGTCCACCTCCTGCAGGTGGTGGAGGAAAGGACTCCAGCACCTCTTGAGAGAGACTTCCTTGGTTAAACATCTTGCCTTGACTAATAAAAAGCATTTAAGTAAAGAAACAAAAATGTTTGAGACAATATTTAATTTTCTCAAACGCAAACACATTATTTGTTTTAAGTATAACTATAGAATCCTATTCTGCAAGTTCCCACCCTCCCAGCATATTTGAAAAATGCAGCAGAGGACTACACAGGACAAACACTGTAGAGCACGTGGCCTTTTGGCTCCTTGTTGTCTAACATGAGAGGTAATGAGATGCTTACCAGAGTGACCACTGCTTAATGAAGCAGGATCAGCAGTGCAGAGCTGGTAATCGCAGCAACCAACCATGAGCAGCCGCTGTGAAACTCTCCACGTCTGCTAGAGCTTTGAAAGTCACTAGAAACTCATTCATGACCCTACATTTCGGTGCGGCACCTCTGTTGTATCTTAGCTAGCGGCTCAAGACCCTGAAAGACTATTTGGTTTGTGTGTGTCTGTGGGGGAGTGTCAGTGTGTAGTTGTAGCCCTGCTGTTTATCATGGGTTCATCATCAAGTAAATAAATGCAGTCTGGTGATACATCTACAGCGATTAAAGGCCCAAGTATGAACCTATTAGCTGCAATTAAAACTTATTAAGTAGATGGTTGGCAAGAAATGGCTTAAGTCTCAATCATCACGCATTAAAAATGGAGTGCTGTTTAGAAATGTTGAAACTAAAACCAGTTGATAAGTATTTTAATCAAAATATGGTCAAATTATTTTGTTTATAGCTCAAAAATAAAAAATATTCAAACTGTGCAGTGTCTCTTTAACGTGCAGTGGAGTGTTGGTGCCGCCCTGGACTGTTTTTTCAAACTGTTTATTAAATTCTCTGGCATACTTCCAGTATACATTGTATACATCTTACAATAGCAGTAACAGGTCTCTCATTATATCACAGTGTTTGTGAACAATAGTTGTGTTAACAAAAGTTCTTATTATCTACAGAGGGAAATTGTCAACAATTGGATAAAATTATGATAAAATGCTCCTGAGTAATATAACAAGTTTCAGAAGCAGTGCTTATGGTGATTTCTCCTGTGAGCACTCATCTTACAGTCATGCAGCCACAGGTGTTTCCACTTTTCATGTCCAACTTTTGTGACCTAAAGTAATACTCCCAATGTAATTGTAGCTTAGAATCAGAATTGCTCCTCAATTTTTTGAATCTTTATATGAAAGTAATATAGCAGTTATGACCATGACATCTCTACTTTGAATTGATCACTTTAAGAACTGATGGAAGATGCTGACAGGACTGTGTTTCTATTTCTGAAAACTGCTTTAGGGCAAGGTAATGTTTTGCCTCTATGAAAAAGAGCTTCTGCTTGGTTGATTGATCTTTTTCTCACGATAAATTTGAGCCCTAAGGGCTTATTGCAGAGGACCATGACACTGACAATCAGCTGCAAATGAACCACTCAGCTGTCCATTTTAGGCTGACCTGTTGCTATCAATGATGAATTAAGAGAAAGCTCTACTGTTAACCAAAAGAGAGCATTCTCCATCCCATCTAAGATCAGACTCATGAGGCCTCACAAGTTTGCTCTTTTTTTTACTGCCAGAAATAGCACAGACAAGACTCGAGCCTGACAGTTACTTGCGCCAAAGGATCATTTAGAGAGTGTTTGTAACAAGTGGGTGTGTTTAGTGTTGTCTTGTCTTGGTCAGAACAACAGATCTTCTGAAGGGATGTTGCCCCATGACTAGGGAACTGTATGGGAAGAAAGAGCCCTTTATACACTCAGAGTAGACCCGGCTGCTGAAATACCTCACTATTGTATATATTAGGACCAACTAGACTTAATATCAGGGTTCAGTCACACTGCAAAATTCAAATCAGCTGTTATCTGATAAGAAATTTTGGCAAATTTGATGGTTGTTAATTTAAAGAGCACAATAAAGCATTAGTATAAACGCACCTTTAAGAACTCAATTCATTTTGTTGCACAAAAATTGAGCTGCAACTGGAACAGTCTCTGAGAGAAAAGTCAAACTGTCATGCAGCTGTCACATACAACAACAATAAAACAACCCAACTCAGCAGGAGATGAAAAGCTATAAAGCAGATGCTAACAGGCCGCAGAAATTGAATGGTCTTACCACATGTGACATTATATCCTTGAACCTCCCCAACACCTCCTGCATCGCTCAAGTAGAAGTAAAAACCCATAAGGAGGAGGTGTGACTTGTCATGGTTTGTTAAAATATTTTTTCTATTCGAAGACCGAGCAATGAAAGTCTTTTTTCACACACAATACACATTGCAATTGTTATTTTTTTCCCTAGTGCCTTGCATGCTCTATTTCATGAAGTTCCTTTCTAAGATTTATGAGTGCAGCAAATACTCCAAATTGATAAAACAATTTTTATATTCTGCCCTATGTTTTTTCCTACTCCAGAATGCAAAGATCAGCCATTGCATTGCATCTGCATGGTTTTGCAGGTCATGCATCTGAGCAGTGTGTGTATCTGCATAGGTATGCATTGCCCATGATCCCCTGCAGCACATTGACACAAACAATACAGATGAGGATTGGTGATTGCATATATCATCATTGTTGGTGGATGCACACTATAATTCAACCCTCTACCCTGGTTGAGAGAATAATGATCTTGTTACTTGTTTCTGCTAAACTTGAAGGGATTGATTAATTACATTAATTTTTATGCATACGATTCTATCGTGTTTAACGGTCTGCGTCACTATTGGTTTGCCTTTTTTTTCCCAGCATTACACTGCTGCTGAGACATAGTGCTGCGGACTACATATGCACATCCTGTGTTGCTCACATTGAGACTTCCTGCCTTCCTGTTTCTCTGTCATATACACCTGGGCTCAGGCTGTGGTCCTGGAGAGCCATCTGTCACGCAAATCTCACATATAGGCACAAAGACAGCACAGAAAAAAAAGGCTTTTGTTTGCTACACAGTGTAAGACAGCCTCTTATCTTGTACAAACCACACCTTACAGTTGATGTATATAACTCCTGCAGCTGTTATATCTGTATGGCACAAATCATGTCTAAACTTGCCCTGTGGCATGTAAGCTTAACACTTGTGGTTTCATGTAAGTCATCAATGAAATTAACTTTTTGCTCAACAATAGGTATTGTCAGTTGTGGGTCTTGGGTTTGTTGTTTAGTATTTGACTCTAAATTAGAAAATAGTACTTTCACTTTACCCATCTTTTAAATCACTTCAGCCTGCTTGTTAGGTAAGAAGGTATATGTTGTGGTCTTATTCTTGAAATTAAATAACAAAGCTGGCTTAAATAATTGAAGGTCTCTAGTTTGTGCTTTAAAACTCTTGACAGATGTAGCTGCTCTTGCTCCAATCAGAGTTGCAGTCCCTCCCCTTTCCCCTCAGCCCACCAGCCAATCCTTTCCCTTATGTTTATGTATTCTGACAGCCAGCCCATGTGATTGCAGCCAGCCAACTGGGCGGCTGCAGAGAGGTATGACATCACTAACTAGCTGGTTCCCTCCAGCAGCAGGGAAGCTTCATTTTCTGCTCCGAGTGTTCGTGCTAAAATGGAGGCTGGCTCCTCGCTGTAGCCTGGGCTGCCCTCTTTTCCTCTGTCTCCTGTCTCAGCTCACTGATGTTGGCATGTACTAGAGCTGCCAGTGGGATGGTTCTGGATGCACCGAGCTCAAATGGGCCTTTTCAGCCTGTGGCCCTGATGCATTTTAGAGGTGAGAATAGGAAATTTACCCCCTCTGCTTTTGTGTGTTTGTGTGTTTCAAGGAGATGAGCAAGAATGTTTTTGCTATCAGGCAACTGCAGCTGCTACTTTGGATTTTTGCATAAGAAAATATTTGTCATTTGACTTTCATAAAAGTTGTTGCGAGAGACTGGGAGCATATATCCTCTTAGTGCTGGTGGCAGAAGTATTTCTGGAAGAGGAAGCGGGGGATTGTGTTTGTATGTCAACGAGGAAGGGTTTTACTAAGACATTGCATAGCTCAGCTTGAGTCAGGGAGGGAGGGCAAGGAGAGAGAGAAGGAGTGCTAGTTTTGTGTCTCCCATCCCCCATCAAGACTGCTGATGTCATAGGAAGTAAGGTCAAAACTTATTGTCAGTATGTGCGTCTGTATTGTATGGATATGTGGTGTCAGCTTACACACGTGCAGGCTGAAACGCTTTGCTTGTTGTTGTCAAATCTCAAGTAAGCTACTGAGCTACAGTCTAAACACACAAACGTAAAGCAGGGACCATCAGCAAGTGCTGAGCATGTAGACAGAAACTGACTATAGATAAATGCCAAGAGTGCCTCTGAAGAAGTGCTTTAGTGTAGTGTATTCAGGACTGATGTTTGTTTGTACATTACCCTCTTTATAACCAACCTTTCTTCTCTTCATCATGCAATGTACTTTTGCACGTACATGCTGCTAGCAAGGAAATGTCAGTCTCATGTTGTAACTTGCAGGGACGTTAAAATAACAATATGACTTTTAAAGTATATGAATAATTGCAGCCACATAATACCATATGCACACAAGCCCTTATTTGCAATGGTTGCCTGTCAGCATCATTGTTGAAATCGGATGAGGGTTCCTTCAAGTGACTTGTGCATTCTAAACTTTAGCAGCCACTTGTGTTTCTTACGAGCCACCATTCTGCACTCGCACTACTTTGTAACTTTTTGTAACCTTTGTCTTGCTTTGGTTTTGAAATAACTTAAACAGTCTTTCAACATCAAACTTTGCTGTAGCCAATCTCTTTTTTTAAATGTTGCACCCCACCCAGGCCATGATTATTTGAAACACAATAATGGACACTGATAGGTGCATTGACAGTATATAAAGTCTAATATGTTTAATCTCAACAAAAGGCAACCAGCGTAGCCAGCCAGCCAAACTCAAAACTTGCTTTCCATATATATATACTTGTTGTCTTCTGTCTGACCACTTAAGCTGCAAAAACTTCACTTACAGTTGAACTGGTTTTGTTGGGCTAAACAGCTTCTCCCTCTGCTCTCTCTCCTCTCTGCTGCCAGTGTCTTAAGGCTCACTTTGCTCAGACGACTTGTAATGGCTGGTAGTTCTTTCAAATTTCCCTTTCACCTCACAAATTTACCTGCATTTGGTCAGTGGTGGGTGCTAGTTTCAAACTCTGAATATATTTGCCATTGGTGCCAGCTCATTGATCAGCTTGATATATATTAACCAGCTTAATTTTGCTCGATTTGAGATGTGTACTTGGGTGGGAGCAATCTGTTTTTGTGACTGGTTTCCTGTGTGAATGCTGGAGCCTTTAGATGAGTAAAGGTTATTTGCCTATCCATGCAGAGAGGCTTGTGTGTGAAGTCTGCAGTTGCACAGCATGTCTATTAATATTTTAGGCCTGTTCAGAAACCCTAGTGCTGTTGTGTAACAGTAGCTGGTAGACCTCTTGGCTCTCAGGGGTTGATGAGATGAAGTTCTCATTGGTAGCCCAACTCATCAGTAACATGCACAGATCTCCAAGGTACTGGTGAATTTAACATCAAGTTAATTGTTACACTCTGATCTGAATAGATGATCCTAATTTACTTAAGTAAACTTAAAGACTGCCTTCGGGGTCGTTACTATAGAGGGTCAAACACTTCCTTGGTGTTAATTCTGTTCTTTTTGTTCATTTGTTTGCATGTAGACTTTTAAGGTCATGTCCTTTCCTGTTTGGTGTACATAAAGGGCTGACTATTTTTCATAGTCATTGTGTCTACCAGAGAGGGAGCAGAAAAGACACACTAAAGGATATAGAAAGAGGGATTAAGTTCTACTTACAGCAGTCATCTTTTCTCACTCAGTGGTGGAAACTTCATGGTTAAAAATGGACTTTTTTTGGAACAGGAGAACAAAGAATATACTTATGTCTTGTCTTACATAAACACAGTGTTGAAACAAAAACAGATCCCCATTAGAGTTCTCCATGGAGGTGGCAGCCAAAGCTCAGGGGTGAAGCAAATTGCCAGCTGTTTGACCTTTGATGCGGTTGATTAGATTCTGTTTGTGGCCAGTAGTTTGGATAGAGGGAATAAAGTATGATCTTAACGAAAAAAAGCTGCTTGCAAAAATGCCATTATTTTACACTCTCTCTCAATATAGATTTAACATGTTTTGTATTCAGTTGGCTTGACTACTTGTTCCCAGGTATTGTACTGCACAAGCATGCCCTGAAGGCAGATATACAACAGAGGAGAAAGTCGCACAACAACTTGTCTACTACCTCAGGAAACCCAAGTTTTAGATTAACTGTATGTTTTACGAGCATGCTGGTTGGGGGGAAAACAAGAAGTATTTTTTTGTTCAGGGAGTCAATGATAGGCCACTGAAGAGAAAATATAGCATTTACAGATAGCACACCAGGAGCTGCATTCTGAGTCTGTGTGTTGAGCACCAGCTGTGACTCATAAAAATAGGGAAAGTCTGTGTTGATGTTGTCATTCCCAAGTCAAGGTTCTAGTTTTTAAGTACGTAATCTCTCAAAAGTTGACTCATTTAAGCAGTGCCAAGTAATTACTCCTTTAATTGTTACAACCTCTGATGCATGCACCTTTGCACCCACCTACTGTAATGCAATATCCAAAAGAGGGCTTGTTGTAAAATGCTGCGAATTAATTATTAAAGATCATAAGGTTGCATGTCGTTTGCAAGTTTTGGAACAGATCAGCTATTGGACATGATGACTAGTAGATAATTTTGAAATGCACCTTAAAGAGGTTGTTGATTAAAAAGGACATTATTGTTATTTCTGAATGAACTGAATATCTTAAAACACATTCTGTGTTTGTTTTACCAATGTTTGATTTCGTTTTGAGGTTCAATTTTGTAAATTGAAATTATCTTGTCCCTTGTGAATCTGTTGCATACCTAACCAAATTCACACAATGTTAAATTTATTTTTCTTGATTTATATGAACATAATAACATGAAATGGTTCCTAATTAGTATAAGGTATTCTCTTGACTTCCAGTGGGTAATATTGGTTTGAATAGCGATCTTGGTTGATGCGTCTCTTGGCTACAGCTGATCGGCATATCAGCAGCATATGACTCCATTGTAGCAACAGCAGCCTGCATTCACCTTTGATTATCAGTGGTCAACCTCTGGTCCAAAGTCCCATTTCTGCCTGTGGTCACCATAGGGACATGCAGTGCACATAGAGATTGGTAATGGGGAGACAAAACTGACTCATAATCACATACTGTGATGAACAAGTTAATGCTGCCCTACAGGTAGGTTTTATGAGGGACCAGTATAAGTCACTGTAAACTGCATGTTGGATGAAAATGAATGAGCACCAATACATTTCTCTTTGGTTTCAGGGTAGTTTAATTAGCTTGGCAACCTGACCAATTGAAGCTTAATGATCCGCAGGGGATGATTATACCATGTCTTCTTCTTTTTTTTTTTCCTTTTTTTTTTTTTTTTTGGTAAAATGTTTTTTAGTTTAAGTTGGCAAATTTGGTATTCCCATTGTAGAACCAAAATCAT
>JAPZDV010000010.1:8377211-8434450 GCA_029814665.1 Acanthurus lineatus | reverse complement strand
TGATCCGCAGGGGTTGATTATACAATTTATTATTATTTTTTTTTTTCCTTTTTTTTTTTTTTTTTGCTAAAATGATTGATAGATTCCTTTGGCAAAGTGGGTAGTCCCATTGAAGACCCTACATCATGACAGACTGTATATTACTACTATATATATAGTAGCAGTAATGGTGTCTTATGCTGTCTTCCCAAAAGCCATAAGTCAGTAACACTTGATCCTCCTTGGTGATTCTGCATTTAGCTCCTGTGCTCTTGACTTATTTTGGGGTTTAGTGAACTTTGATATATTCTAAACATGAACTCAAAAAATATTTTTTGGTGCAACATTTTAGTAGTTATATTATTAATACTTCTCTTTAAAAATAATGTTTGGATGCTTGAATAACTGATTGGGTATTTTGTTGCGTGAAGAGGAAGAAGAATCGTGTTACACTTCTATCCAAAGTGATTTGAGTGAGAAAAAAAAGGGAAGTCAATCAAACAGCGATTAATAGTCAAAATATTCCACAATTAGAAGTCAGTCTGTGACAGCTCTGACTGTGTAACAAACAACTTCTTAGATACAGTCTTATTATCTTAAATGTGGAGTAAGGACTAACATTCTGCCTTTTAAAAAATTGAGGTCTTGTTTTCTGTTCAAGAGGGTTCTTCACACACGCACAGTGGAAGACTTTTTGACCCCAACCATCCTTCCATTTCTGTCTCGCAGATGTTCCTCCCGCAGAGCAGGAGAAGCTGTTCATCCAGAAGTTGCGGCAGTGTTGTGTCCTCTTCGATTTTGTGTCAGACCCACTGAGTGATCTGAAATGGAAGGAGGTGAAACGGGCAGCCCTAAGTGAGATGGTGGAGTACATCACCCACAACAGGAATGTCATAACAGAACCCATCTACCCGGAGGTGGTTCACATGGTCAGTATTTTAACACATCTGAACTCCAGACTTGGATTTGTCATTGACATTTGCATTGAACCAAGTCAATAGTCATCGCTGTTATTTCTTTTAGTGAGTATAAAATGTTTTTTTCAACAAAGGTGAAAATGTAAATTTCCCAGTAGTTTGATTAATAAACTGGTTCATCTTTTGTACTGTTATTATATTATATTACAAATAACAAATAATGATACTGAAATAATTAATAATGGTATGTGTTATGAAATGGTGTCCTCTAAAATATCACTAGACCAGGGATTTAAACTCGGCAGATGCAGCCATGCTCACCGATTTGCTTTGGTTTTCTGTTTTTTGATTTGAATCCTAATGTTTTCAATAAGAAATAAATGTTATACTCTAACACCTTTTTTTTAAATTTAAACTTAGTGAAAAATTTCTGAAATCCCAAGTATATCTTTGCCCTTTTAGAGTGCCTTTTTGTGGGTTTGGTATCGTTGTGCTGCTGAGCTTTGTGAACCTACTCATGTTGTGATGTGCTCTTATTTTTTAATATTATATTTAATTTAACACATATTAAGCCAATATAATTAACCTGGATAAAACAAATCACAGCTTTCTGGAATGTATCTGGCTCAGATATTGTTCTGCTAGGCTTGTGTAGATCATTTTGGTTTAGATTTATTAATTTACCTTGATTCCTCAGTTACATGTTCCTGAGTTGTCAGGTCTGACTGAGGTTAAAAGGATTTTCTTGTATTGTGAAGCTCTGTGAGGTGTTCTTGTGAATAAGACTCTGTTGTATGTCACTAAATGCGTGTGACCATGAAGAGCACTGTGACTCAATAGCGTGTAGCTATTGCTTTGTATTCCATTGACCTTGGTTTAAGGGTCTGCTATTTGTTAAGAAGCTAAATCTTTATTGTTCACGTGGGCATCTGCACCATGAGAAGAGAATGTACTGCCAGCACTACTTACTGCTTTCATGCCTATTTAGTCTTTATTTTTTGGCTTCTCACTGAGTCATAGGAAACTCACATGAGCATCGCTGACCTCAGTTTAAACCTTCTTCTTGAAACTTAGCTTCTATCTTTAGTCATTGGATAGCCATTATGCAATCCATACATTTTGTTGCCATCAAGTGACGTTTGTCTGAAGTTGACCAACAAAAAAAAGAGTCCACTATACCTAAGTCATGTTTGGCTCCTACCTCTGCAGGTCTACAATAGTTGATCCTGTAGGGCTGTAGACAGTGTTGCTTCTATTGAACTGTGTATTTATTAGTAACGTGTTCCTCTGAGCTTGTGGCCTGGATGTGTTCATTCTGCCAGGTTTGCTCTCCCAAGCCAAATTAAAAGCCTTTGATGTTAATAAAAGCCCTGCCTCAATGCCACATGGTAAACTGCAGGTGATCAAGGTGCAAATTTGCCCCCATCCTCCTTGTACTCGCTTTATTTGATCAGTGCAGCAGAAAATGCAACAGAGCTGCCAAATCAGCATGAAAATATACTCTTATTCCTTGCAGCCCCTTTCCCATCCCCCCTTAAAGACAAAGACTCTTTGAAGCCCACCGATGGCTTTCATGATCAAAGTATGGAGACTGACATGACAAATTCATTCATAGCTATAAAGAGTGTATTCTAATGTTAAGGCTGTGTGTATTATTTTCTCCCATAAGCCCTTGTCCTTTCAGAGCATGTTTGAAGGCTCAGTGTTCAAGCTTTAGAACAATATTTTGGCAGACCTTTGGATGACATGACAGTGGTTGTTCCATTAATCCCATTCTCTGGGGGAAGTAAGAAATGGTTTCTGCTAAGAATATAAACATGATGGTGAGTGTGTGTTTTGACCTTTGGTCGACTGCACTCGAGAGGGACTGTCTCAAGTGTGCTGTCTACAAAGTGAGAATAGCCTGTGAGGGAAAATAGATGGATGCCTCCAAGTTTAGGCAATGATATTGATGGTGAAAAAGACTGCTATGTAAGGCAAGGAAATGTTCAATCATCAATATATTTTTTTATTCATTCTTTTTCAAAATAAATTTACAATCCGAGTCTGATCACAAAGATGGAGTTAAGTTATGGAAGCTATATTTGACAAACATTATTCTATTGAAAGGTATCATGAACCAGTTTTTGGTTGAGTTAGGCAAATAAAAAATCTCAAAAACTAAATAAAACGTTTGCAGATACGAAAGTTTGCAGATACAACATGACATTGTACAAGTATTTTTCTGATATGTATTTGCACCATGATCTCTGGTAACAGCCAGCATGCATATCTCTTATTTAGTTTGTGGTGGAATGGCAAAGCTGTTGCAAAGAAGCTTTTTTCCTATGTAGCACTTAGGTGCCGACTCCTCCGACAACACATTTAATGCTTGTTGTTATAATGTTGCAATATTATTAAGGATAAGTTAACATTTATAAACAGCCTTGTTTGCTTGTCAAATACTGTGGCTGAAGGATCTCTAAATCCCCATATAAGCTGTCAGATTTTTTTTTTTAAGCAAGTGTTCAATCAGCAGCTGTCAAAGTGGTCAGTAGAGCAGACAAACATATCAGCCAGAGCTAATGTTTACAAGGTACGACAATAGAAACTGTTATTTTATCATCCTGGCTAAAGTAAGCCTTAAGTGCACCATGGGTAAAAAGAGGTATGTTTACCTAAACCCACACTGATGATGCTCAGTCACCTGTTGAACATCCTAAGTAAATGATGATATAAAGGCCATTGTCCACTGTTATCAATGTAGGCATTCATTTTCTGTATAGACCGTGACTTCTTAGGACCACAGATATAATCCACCCACCTGCACTAAGAGAGAGAAACAATTGCAGAATTAATACTGACATGTTTTTATTCAGTTCTATTTGTTATTCATTCTTAGGTGAGCCAAATGTCAACTGATACAGAACTGTTTTTAAAATAATTTCACTTATCTTGCTCGATTTATTTTGACATCCTTTCACTGGCTTTAATTAGTGGAGCAAGTTGCACATGTTGTTATCTGAAATAAGGCTTAGGCTGCACTGAAAGATAAACCTTGATCTGTAAGTTAAATTTGAGTAAGTGCAGTTAAATTGCTTGCTTGTTGTGCTTTTTGAAGGCCTCATGAGATTAAAGAGAATCTGGATTCCATATTAATACTTGCATAATACTACTATATTAATAAATGAATTGTATTATAAAATGAACTGCTTGAATCGGTTATTAACACGTGTGTCTGTAGCTGAAACACAGTATTATTAATCCCTTGTGTTAACCGAAAGATGTTGAAGTTTCAGTGCATCATTGAGCTGACTGACTTTCTCTGTTTCTCCCCAGTTTGCTGTGAATATGTTTAGGACATTGCCACCATCATCCAACCCCACTGGGGCCGAGTTTGACCCAGAGGAAGATGAGCCCACGCTAGAGGCAGCATGGCCACATCTACAGGTATAAAACAGACAAACAGACAGACTCAGTCAGTCTTGCTAACTTACTCAGAACTATTGAGAATAAATCAGCTGTTACTGTCAAGTCTTTAAACTCTGCTCCTCTTTCCTCAGCTCGTCTATGAATTCTTCCTACGCTTCTTAGAGTCACCTGACTTTCAACCAAACATAGCCAAAAAGTATATTGACCAGAAGTTTGTAATGCAGGTGAGCTTAAGTTTTTATGAATAGTTAAAAATGTTTTAAAGTAAGGGAGCTGTATGTATGACAGCTGGATTCTAATTTTATAGATTTTTGTATACTTTGATCTTTTTATTTGGTACCAAGTTCAAACTCCTCTTAGTTTCTCATTAACTGTATTTTTATCCTTGTGCAGCTCTTAGACTTGTTCGACAGTGAAGATCCCAGGGAAAGAGATTTTTTAAAGACCACTCTTCATCGCATCTATGGCAAGTTCCTGGGCCTGCGAGCGTACATTAGGAAACAGATTAATAACATATTTTATAGGTGAGTGAGAGGCTCAGTCAGCTTACATTAGTGACACTTGTCTTGTCTTTGTGACCAATGGACTCTGCTTTCAAGTTGCACTCCTGTCCTGCCTGTGTGTGAGAAGCATACTGCCATTTTTAAAAATTTCCTGAGCACATCTACATTTTTTTAATCCACTTCTTGTATCATTAGCTTAAACAGTGTTTTGCCGTAAGAAATAGGCCAATATTTTGATAGCCGAAAATCCCAGACTGACTGGCTGTTGTCGCAGTTCTGTCAATATCGAGTCAAATGTGCAAAGCTTATTGTTGTTATCTATGTAATTATGTATTCCAGTCCCCTATTATAAACATTTACCGCCCACTTATAATGGAGTATGTTGTGTTAATGTAACAACTTAATGTATCTGTGTGTTGTGATTTTCCAGGTTCATATATGAAACTGAACATCATAATGGAATAGCAGAATTACTGGAAATATTAGGCAGGTAAGATATCTTCAGCATTTTCTGTTGATTCAGCATATAGTTTATTTTTTGTTTTGGTTTTCCCAGTAACAGCTTTCAGTTTCTAAATGATTCGATAGGCACATTTGGCCTGATTGTCTTCTCTCTGTTGTTTCTGGAGTCCATTAGAATTTTAGAAAGTTTAACTCTAGGGCTCATTATTTTAATGACTGTCTTTCTCATGACAGCATAATCAATGGATTTGCATTACCATTGAAAGAAGAGCACAAGATATTCCTGCTGAAGGTTCTGCTGCCATTACACAAAGTCAAGTCTCTTAGTGTGTATCACCCACAGGTAACTACTGCTTCAATCTTAAATACTGAGTTATACTTGTGCCCTGCCATAAACATAACACTCTTGTTTAAAATACTCCAGTGTTTTTAGATGTGGTGACTTTACATTGCGCTTCTCTCTTAGCTGGCATACTGTGTGGTACAGTTCCTAGAAAAGGATAGCACCCTCACTGAACCGGTAAGAAATGATTTATTACTGATGTTGTGTCGTTAATATCGTTGATTTAATTATCCTTCGATATCCTGCCTGCTAAAGATTAGTCAATGTCTAAATGAACCTAAGGGCTCCTTTGCCAAATCTAGTTTTTCAATATTTCTTCTCTATGCTTGCCATTTTGCAAAGTAATTTTTCAGATACTCGTGCAGTATATTTTGCTGCCACCACAAAAACAGAATGATATTTGATTATGATTTCAGGGCATATTGGATCAGAGAAAATGCATAGAAATTATTTTCATCTCTCTAACTATGCGCCTGTGTAAAACTGCTTACCTCAGTAGATTATCAGCTGGACAGATCAGATGTCCCCACATACTTTTAAGCCTCTAACATGCCTATTGACCTTTGTGTGCAGACGGTGATGGCTTTGTTAAAGTATTGGCCAAAGACCCACAGTCCAAAAGAGGTAATGTTCCTTAATGAACTGGAGGAGATCCTGGACGTCATCGAGCCATCAGAGTTTGTCAAAGTCATGGAGCCCCTCTTCAGACAGCTGGCCAAGTGTGTGTCCAGCCCTCACTTTCAGGTCTGACGCTCATCCGAGGACACATCTAATATGATTTAGGACTAACCCTTTTAGGTTGTTGATGTGGCTTTGAATTCTTAGTCGAGATTTTGTCAATACACTTTTTAGTGCACTTTTCACTGAATCATTGTATGCAGAGCGATGCAGAAGCAAGAGCATGGCAGGCTGTAAACTCCACAAACTGAGCCTCAAAATGACCACAAACTGTGCTGTAATCTAAGTCATGCATGACGTCCTACATAAACAAATTTCTTAGTTCAAGGGTAAAATGGGGCATGGGCAGAACGAGGACAGTTTAGTTAAGTCAACCTTCTTGAAAAGAATCAAGGTAGAACAACAGTGGAGTTAAACTGCCAAATCCAATTTGACTGGCGGAGTTCTCAGTCATGTACGGCCCTAATGTGATTTACTGTGTTTGTTTTAAAAGTGTTCTTTTCTTTTTTTTTCAGTCAAAAGTTGCCTGTCTTTGTAACCCTGTTATAAACCAATGTGTTGTTAGGTGGCAGAACGAGCTCTGTACTACTGGAACAATGAGTACATCATGAGTCTGATCAGCGACAACGCTGCCAAGATCCTGCCCATCATGTTCCCATCCCTCTACCGCAACTCCAAGACCCACTGGAACAAGTGAGTCACCAGGCAGGCTCTCCCTTGTGTCTACCTCTGTTTCTCAATAGAGTGCACTAATCGAGTGACCTGTGGTATTCCTTGTTTGTCTGCAGGACGATCCACGGGTTGATTTACAACGCTCTGAAACTTTTCATGGAGATGAACCAGAAGCTGTTTGACGACTGCACCCAACAGTTCAAGGCGGAGAAAAGCAAGTGAGTCCCAAACTAGACATCACATCCGAGCTTCCTGTGCAGCTACAGCTCTCTTGGCCTTATTACATGGTTACAAACAACATAGAAAGCATCATACCAAAATCATTAGAAATGGAAAAACTGACTAAGAAACTAAATAGACCAAAAAAAACTAAAACTATGAACTTCTGAAATGCTTTGAACATAAGAGATTTGTGACCTGAGTGAAATTTTTCTTTTGCTGCAATCTGTTATGGTTTTGTCTGTTTTGTTTTAGAGAGAAAGCCAAGTGGAAGGAGAGAGAAGAAGCGTGGCTGAAGATTGAGAATCTTGCAAAATCAAACCCACAGGTGAGTTAAAGCATTTTTTACAATTATGGACAAAAAAAACCAAACAAACGAGTTGGAATAGTGAGGTAGAGGCTCAATTTAGATTCAAAAGGTCACTGAAGGTCCAAAATGAGTCATTGAATGAAGTCAAAACATATTCAGAGTTATTCAAATATTTAAAATCAAAGGCAGAAATTCATTAGCAGACAGACAAAAAATTATGTCAATGGTGTGGTAACTGATTAACCCTTCCCACCCTGCCTCTTCTCCTCTCTTCCTCCACAGTTTCTGATGTACATTGACTCAGTAGGCACAGACAGTCCAGTGGACATGGAGACTGACGGACCGCTGCTAGATGATGTCAACATACTAAAGAAAAAAGTTGAGGAGGAAGCAACACAGGTCAGGAGTGTATGTGTGTGAGTGTGTGTGTGCAATAAATATCTCTTTTTGTTTATGTGTGAGGCAGGTTTAGTGGCAGATGATCAAAGACATCTCTCCATGTGCAAGACGATTGCTTTAGATTTATTAGTTTGGAGAAACAGTTTGCTTTTATTCTTTCTTAGTACCTGAATTACCATAATGTTATTGAAGTTTGCTTTTCATTAATGAAGATTGGAAGCTGCATGATGCTTTTAAGTTAATGTACAACTTGTACAAAAAGCATCCCAATGTCCTTTGCGCATATAAATGTTGTATCACTGAGGCATTAATCAAACAAATGAGACAAATTTCAAGTTTCACCTCATCTGTATCTGCTTTGTCTCGCTCTGTCGTAAGCTGGCACTTATAGATGTCTTGCTGTGGTTTTAGGCTGAACATTGCTTCAGTAAAATCATTAGTATCCTTACATTTGAATACTTTTTATTTTTAACTGTTTTTTGTGAGTGTATGCTCAAATGGTATCCTTGAAACCTGGAAACATTAATCTGAAACTTTCTGCTCAGACACAAATAAACTTTTTAACCCGGCACAGTTAAAACATGAAGCCATTTCAGGTAATGTTACACACAAGGAAGACAAACGGTCTCCTTCACTCAATCCCAGAAATAACTTCTCCTCTCAAGATGATTATTCAAAGCGAACACGTGACTCCTGAAGTATCATCCCAGCTCTCTTCCAACTTTCAAGTGAGAGAGGGGAAAACCTGTACTCACCCTGTCATGCCATGTAGTGATTTATTCCCATTTGTCTATAGACAGATCTGCTTTGGATGTGCAGCAACAGTGAGACATTTGAATCACACTTGATCTTTCTGTAAAACACTTTTTAGTTATGTGCGTGCTGAAAGTGTGAGAGCAGGTTGCGTCAGAAAACAAGGATTTTTTGTATGTCTGGATTGAATTCAGACATAGATTGCAGAGCTTTCTGTTCACTTTTGGAAACACTGTACAGAAGTGAGGTGCCTGAGAAGCAGGACTGGAGTGTGTTTCAGCGTTGAACACTACTGATCCGTCTCATCCCCGTCTGTTTCCATGTGTTTAGATCCAAAAAGATCAGCGTAGAGAGCGCCCATTGATGAGGAGGAAATCGGAACTCCCCAAGGACATCTGCACTGTCACAGCCTTGGAGTTGCACCGGAGAGCCGAGGACATGTTAACGACACACGACGGCCACTAAGAGACCACCAGTTCCACCGTAAACCAGCAGCAGCATCCACCTCAGAGGAGCTACAGGCCCTAAGAGGCCAGCACAACCACAGAAATCTGATATCTCAGTCCAGCCCAGCACAACACAGACCTGAACAGTCCCAGCTCCACCTGACGCAGAAAATGTCTAAAGCCTCACATCAAAAGCCTCGTTTGGCTTCCCGGGACAAGCAGTGTTAGGTCCCCACTGACCCACCCCACCCCCATGTTCTTTTACCCACATGGTTGTAGTCCAGCAGAGATGCCTGCGGTGCTGGACTGGTCCTGCATGACCATGGCGTGCACCGTGCCCTGAACTTAACCCAAGATACTGTAGTGTCAGTCTCTTCTTCATCCTCCTGTTTTCTCTTTTCCTGTCCTCTCAACTTGTGTCTGTAGTTTCTTTTTTTTTTCTCGGGGTGCTGTGCTGCCCCCTCCTGATCATTTCTCTCAGGTGGTCTGTTCTGTGTGCGCGAGCTGTCTTCTATTCTTGCCACTCTGTCTCTCTCTCTCTCTCTCTCTCTCTCTTTTTTTTTTTTATAGATGTCAGGTGCTTGTACAAAAAATATGAGCCCCCAACTATAACCTCCACAGAGGATGTTTCTGGTTTATTTTTATTTTCAAGCAGCACTTGATGAAAAAAAAAGTCAGTTGTTTCTATATATTTAATATTAGCTGTTTCTCTCATAACGTTCAAACAAGACAGCTGTTTATATTTTTTCCTATATAATATAATATAAGCTCCTCTCAGAGTCCAACACACTTCCTATCTGTATAACTGTTCTGTTTGGAGCTTGCTTTTTTTTTTCTCTCAGCTCATGTGTCCATTTTCCTGTGAAGATTAATTGATAGTTATTTTAATCACAACAGAGTCATCTGAGACTCCCAGTGGAGTGTGTCTGGCAAAAAGTGTTAAAACACAGTTCTGTTGATGAAACAGTGCTGGCCTGACAGAGGTACAAGATCCAGGTTTTTCACCAAACAGATCTCTGTTCCCATGTCGATGCCCAGACCGGTGCCAATTTCCCTCGTTGATTTAGCTCCTTTCTTAAAGATAATCTTTTTAACTTTGTAGGCAATAAGTTAGCACAGGTTACACTCTGTGTCAGTGCTCAAACTACGGTCAGATAGTTTATTACATGTTTAGATCTGTTTGATTAGACCTTGGGATGAGTCCAGCACAAGCCTGGAGTGCCGCACCAGATACATGAGAGAGGATTGTGAGATTTATTTTTGGTCGCCTGTGTGTGTTTAACATGGTCATTAGCATTCAGTACAGGCTGCTGTCATTCATGTGAGGCTTACACGAGGTCAGAGAGATGTAGTTGCTCATCTGGGGTTTACACAATGTTGCTGTGTGTTGAGAGAAGTCAGATAGCGATCGCTTTTTTCTACTCTTCTCCAGCAAGACCCTTTTATTTATAAAACACTTGTTTTGAGATTAGACTGCTTCATAGATGAGGTATGTTTGGTTTGAAGAGGTCAAACATTAAGCCTTTCTTTTCACAGTGCCTTTTATAGTCTAAGGGGATACTTGCTCAACTGAGAATCGAGTAGTAGCATTACTGAAAATGCAAGATCTGTTTTAAAAACAACAAAAAAAGTAACATTGGTTTCCAAAAACAGATGCGTTCAAGTCCGTACTCAGCACACTTCCAGCCGCTTGCCTTGTTTAAGCCAGCGAGTCAGTTTTTGTAGTCAGAAGCTAGAAACGAGAAGCAGAGTGGTCGCCCCAAACCACTTTTAGCAATGAAGCACTTCCTGATAAAACTTGAAAGAAAACAGATACACAACTAAAAAAAAAACAAACAAACTAGTAAGGAGTTGAAATCGGTGATGCTGTCTGTGCTGGTGTGTGGGGTCACCTCCCCCTGGGTGCCTGTCTATGAGAGGAAATCACCTCCCGTTGTGACTTTTCCATTCTGCGCCCCCTCCTCCCCCTACTGTCCCATTCCCCTCAAGATTCGTACCACAGTATGACCCCTCTGCCCAGACCTGCACACTGGCTGTAACCCCCCGCCCCTCCCTCAGTGAAAACCTGCTACCCTGTAGGGCTTGTTATTTGGACATCTGTTTGATCTGTTTCTGGATGCTCGCAAGTTGTTTCCGTTGTGGTTTTTATCCTTCTTTTGCCTGCAAAACCTCCTCGTCAGTGTTTTTAACTGAATGTGCAAATTGTATATAATACTGCTGTCGCGTTGTTCTCTTCTCTCCATGTTTGTCTTGAAGAACAACATTCACCAAAGGATTTTAAATGAGCCTCATCTCCTTCCACCTTTTTTATATATGACAGTGGGTATGATGAAAGGAGAGTGATCCGCATCCTCTGATTGTTGGTCTGTCTGGGTCGTCATGCAGGAGTGTCCCATTGTTGACTGTTGTTCTTCTCGAAATGGCTTTAATATTGGCTTCTTTGGAGCTCTCTGTATTTTACATAAGCTTTGTTTTCTTTTTTTCTTTGAAAAGAATGAAGTGTCCTTTAGTATTTATACTAAATGGCTTCATCTAATATTGTACATATAATGTACTTTTATGTTATAACTATTATTAAATGGTAGATTTCATATTTTGTATAAACACCCGTGTACAGAATACAGAGGTTATTAGCAACTGCAGACAGTTGGTATGTGGCACAGACTTCAACACATGTGACTATTTACATTTAGAAACCATATAGAATTTGGATAGTTTTTTATCTATTTGTAATCCGAAATCTTTTCCGTTTGTTTTTTCATTTCCAGACATGTGCTGAGATTCTACATACATGAGCTTTTTGTGTGTGTGCTTTTATCCAAATCTCCAGTGGTGTACATCTATCTATATACAGCAAATAAAGAGAACATGTGAGTTTTATATTTTCATCCTAAAAAAAAAAAAAAAACTGTTCTGTGAGTCCTCATTGGTCATATTCAAGGTGAGTGATGAACACCAGCCCGTCTTCGGCCCTGAAACAGTCTGTTAGAGGGGTTTTATTCAAACCACCACATTTGTTCTTGGACAGGCGACACAATGCAGCTTTTTGTGTCCTTGTTATCAAGTTAGCATGAACATCAGTTTATACATCTGAGGAGAGAAGGAAGGATGATCATTTGGCACTCAAAGTCTATTCTTTCCAGTTTGTATAGTATAAAAATAAACTAAACTGGTGCTCTTGCTCCTCAACCACTTCATCACATTTCCACATATGAAGCTTGCTGATGGAAGCTAACAAGAGCTAATGCAGACAACAAAGATTCACGGAGGTGCGTCCTCTATAGGTTACTTCCAAAATTTTTTGCACTCAGGTGATCTCAATTTCACTATTTGCAGGACTGCCAGCACCAATTGGCTGGACCTCTGTTGAATTAGGTCAGCCACTTTAAAGAGGGTTCATATTTATGCAACTACCTATTTTATATCATATATTTTTGATTAATTGACATTACTTTGTAGAAATCTATTTTTACTTTGACATAAAAGAGGTTTTTTTTAATTTTTAAAATTCTTTTCAAAAGAGCCAAATTATATTGACCATGATTCAATAAATAAAACCAATAAGAGGGGTAAACATTCCAGGGTGTGAATACTCTTAATAGGCACCGCATAACTGTGGAATCAAATCTCAAAATTTACTTTTTAAAACTGACATTTTCAAGAAGTAAAACTGATTTATCAAAGTTTTAGTCAATCTGGAAGATGTAAAACTGAGACTTGAGGTCGGATTATGTGTCAAAAGTCCCCAGAGTTTTTTATATCACTTCCATTTTGGATTATCATCCATGAAGTAGCAACAGGAAACTATAGAAATAATGTAATATGAACCATGTAAAACTACTGATATACTGAATAAACAAGTTTATGCACTGAATATTAATTTGATGAGCATCTACCAGCAGGCATAATACTGCAGCAGAATAAGTATACAGAACATATTTGCCTTAAGTCCTTGACTTTCAGTTCAAGCATTAATATAAATTATATAATTTACATATATACTATACACACCAAATTTGTATTCATGAAATATGGCATCTTGGTTAAAATTTCCTTCATCCGTGGAAGCTAACATTCATCATTCATTAGTAATACAACAACATTAAAACCAAAGGAACTGAATCTCTTTATCCTAAAAATAAACTGGACTTTTTGTGAAACTGAATTCTCCATCCCTGTGGAATTAGATGCATTTAAATGTAAATGCGATCCTTTGCTGCCACCCACTGGACATAGTAGGTAAACATTTAACATTCTTGAGCGACGGATGAGTCATCGCAAGAGGCTTATCATTAATATTTTTGATCACTGCAGGGTTGAGTTTCACTATTACTGTTTCACTGTTCCGTACTGCAACACTAATATTACTTAAGTGATGTAAGTAAGTTGAGTGTGTACACATTTCTGTACAGTCACCATTTTTCTACATTATAATACGAGCCTTTTAAAGCTTATTTATAGTTTTTAAAAAAAGACATATAGTTTTGCAGAGCCTAACTCTTGATATTATTTCAGTGAAGGCTTTTTTAAAGTAATTATTTAATGTTATACAAACATATACAAGGTCTAGTCAGTGTTTCTTCCAATATAACTTGTTGCATTTTCTCTGAAATATTTGTCATGTAGTTTCTTACTGAAAACTAATATGCTGCTGTGCTTTTGTGTCTGCTTTTGTATGAAATCATTAAGAATTCAAACATAACTGGCTTAGCCGACATTTATATTCTGAGTAAATTAAGAAGCAGCCATATTTTCATGCTGTATTATTTGAAAAACATTGCTTTCAGAAATGTTGCTAGGTGCTGCCATCAGCCTATTTGCCCTAATGCCGGCTTGTCCGAGGTCGCTTAAGTTCCTCTATTCATTTGAAGACAACAGTGAGGCACCCACTCACCCTCTTGTGTCTCGCACCCCTGCTGGGATCGGGGCTGAACCCGGATGAACCTGCAGGGAGATTCAAAGACAAATAAACCAACACATATTTAGCCTCTAAAAAAACACAAGTGTTTGGCTGCTGCATCTGTGACGGTGGTGATGACGCAGTGGATTTATCTGTTCGAACTTATTAAAGATTCATTGCTGCGTTTTCCTTTGATGGATTCCCCCTCGGTGCATTCCACTGATCGCATTTTTTTTCAAGGTAAACATAAATATATTTATTTACTGTAAGCGAACGAAATATTGTAGCATAATAGCCTTTGTGTCTAAATGATGGTCCTAATGAGGATGCAAATTCTCTCCCACAAAAAAAAAAAAAATTTGCCTCATTATCAACACATTGTACCCCAATTATCTGAGAGGAATATTCCTCTGGGCTGGATGCACCATTGAAAATCGAAGTACGTCAGTGGTTTTTGTGCGTAGTAAAAGGACTGTGTTTATCTCTCTCTCTCGTCACTCTCAGATGAGGTCACTTGCGTTCATTGTTTTTGCCTGCAGTGTGGTGTGTGTGTGTGTGTGTGTGTGTTGCTTTCTCGTTCCGATCAGGCTGTTCTGACAGCCGTCTGACTGTCAATGTTCAAATCTTGCCGTGCAAACCCCCCCTCCCCCGGTCCTTGCAACCAAAAAACATCTTGTCACGACTGGAGATGTCAGAACCTATCGCCATGGAAACAGTGCTCAAAAGTTTGGAGCGTCGACCCCCATTGTGACTATATCCAATCAGATTTTAGGAAAAGCTTTCAGCGCTGCATTACTTTACTCTGAAGTGCGATGTGCGTACATCTGTGTGGACCTGATTGTGTGTCTAAGTCTATGTGTGTGTGTGTTTATGTGTGTTAGTGTATATTAAACCCTGGTTGGTGGATTGTTAGTGTGTGTGTGTGTGTGTGTGTGGTGGTGGTGGTGTTTGTGAGTACTGGGAGCTAGAGAGTGACTCATCATTCCACCCAGGGGGTCTGAGATCCGACTCAGCTCAGCGGTCTTGTATCCACCTCTTCATCTCCTCCTGTCACACTGAAGCTCTGCTGAACCTGAAGTTCTCTTGAGAAAAGTCAGAAGTCACACCTTGGGCTTCACCCGGTCTCACCCACCCCCCCCCAAGGGCAGAGGGTTGGGGTGCAGCCCAGTCGAAGCTTCTTTGATGCTTGACGCTCGGCTTCAAAGTCCTTGCATCAAAGCTGGGGACTTGGGATCAGGCCCAACAGCGGCCCGGCATCATCCACTCAAGAGGGAGGAAGAAAGCGTGTACAGAGCTGTGGTCCCTTAAGGTTCATCCAGATTTACTAAAGCTGTCTTCCAGGGGGCACAATAAGAAGAAGTTGGTCAAATTTCACTTAAGAACTAAAACATGGAGTTTAACACATGGTGAAAGTTTTTTTTCTTGGGTTAAAAAAAAAGTTTAAGGTATAAAACTGTGAGAAAATTCAATGAAGATTAGAAATTGAATGCTAGTTTGTCAAACTAAAGCATGGTGAATTATTTGCTACAACTTCTCTACTGTGTTTGTGTCAGGGTCTTTGTGGTCCGAGTTGTAGGTTGATGGAATTTTATTTAAAGTATATAATTTAACAAAGATACATAGGAAACACTAAAAAGTAGATTCTGCCAGACTAGAAAAAGTTTAGAAAATAGCAGTGTAAGAGGTGCAGATAGTTAAATAAAATTATTTATATTTATATTTATTATTTATATATTTAAGTAAAGTAAGTTGATTATTTGTTGATTATCTTTGCGATAATTCTTTAAGACATTGAATATCAAGAAATACTAATTAATGTCCATCATAGTTTCAGGATTAATCAGTGTATCAATATGGTTGCGGAATCAAATTGTCCATCAACTCATAAAACTTTTTACAAATGATTCAAGCTCTTTTTTAAATATATTTTAATTTCTATATTTGCTTAGGGATTTTCCTGAAGAGCCGCAGACGTTTAAGGAAACATGAAACTGAGGGGCCCATGGAGCCTGTATGAAGAGAGGCATATGCTAACTAAGCCAGCTAACTCCAGTTTAGCCCTTTGCTAACTGAAATTTGAATAGATTGATTTAAACTTTTTTCAGTTTTTATGGTTTTTCTCAGATAGAATGGAATTAATCCTAATAGAGCTTCAGTCATTTTTAATGCTTTGGCTTGACGCTCAAAAAAACCTTCCCACAGTTTTTCAGACTGTGTACAATGTTAAGCCTATGGAAAAAAGTTTGGTTTTGTCCGCTGTACATCATGTGACCTGTAATTACACAGCTTGGCCACTGTGTCAAATTGGTTTCAAAGCTTGGCGCACTTCCTGGAGGATTGGTAACACAAGATTATTTGTTAGCAGGCAGGTGTTATGTCGTTTCCCATCTCAGAATGGATGAGCCGAAACCAATCAGCCAAAACCGAGCACTGCCTGAGGCGAGCACTTACTGTTTCAGAGCAGTGCATCCTGGTTGTTTAAGGTTATCTATCTTTTGAGCAAAGGGAAATAGCACAACTGTTTTTTCATGGGTTTATTTTTGATAAGTAGTGACAATTTACAAAATATTTGTGTCGTAGCAGCGAGGTAAACTCATGAGGACCACCTCTCCAGCTGTGAAATACTTATTTAGGTGTAGACTCCATCATAGCCAGTCTGTGAAATAGATATGAGAGAATTTAAGCAGAAAAACATGAGCTCTCTATAAAACAGAAAAACTGAAAAACAGAAAGTGCTGAGTTTGGGCAAGTGAAAACCCTTGAAGTACACAAAAATACCAACCCCTATTTTTTCTTAAGGACAGTTGACAGAAAAAATGTGTGTTTTTGTGGCTTTTGTTTTCACAGTGTTGAAACATGAAAATGAAATACATCAAAGGTGTTAACCTCCTGTGTATCCAGGTGATGTTGTTAGATGAAACTTCTCTTAGACACACACACAGCAGCTCAACTGCATTTAATGGGATTTCATGATCATTTTATCTGTATTTTGGTACCAAAATGACACAAAAATGTATTTATCATTCAGTGAACAGAGAATCACTTAGAAACCATTGTGAAAGTTAATCAATCATTCGATCATTTGTAAGCCTGAATGACCATCAAAAAAAACACTGGGTCTAACTTGCTTAATGCAAATGTTCTCTTCTTTTCTCTGCTCATTTTTCAAAATTGTCCGTCAGTTTATAAAACAAAGGGTCAATCAGCTGTTCAAAATAATACCAGCCAACTCATGTGGAATTTATCAGTTAGATGCTGTGGTAACTAATTAATGGATTTTATAATGGCCTGAATTCTCAGTAGGCTCAGAAATGATTTAAACACACTTGAACATGGCAAAAGTGTAGCAATTGCCAATTGCTTTTATTAGACAGATTTTTCCTTAAGAACCACAAGTAAAACAACATGTTCTTATCTTTGGTCATCAATCATTCAAACTGCTTTGAGCGTCAAATATAGACAGGAATGATTTTACATTGAAACACAGAAGGGAGTGACAAGACATTTTATTCTGACAACCTGCAGAGACACCAAACTCAACACTTTTCTTTGTTATATTGAAAAATTGGGATATTTTAAAGTCCAGGGCTAGGATTACAAAAAAAAAAAAGAAATCAGTGGACCAACATCTGGAGCTGCGGAGGACTTTGTGTCACTTCCTTTTTATCCATCGGTGTGTAATCCTTTACGACCAAGTTCTTGCCTAAAAACCTACATGTCATATTCCAAACTATAAAATATCTGGAAAAACATTATTTTGAGTTGAGTTGAGGTGTGAGCTCAGACGAACCCAAATGTTTCCAACAGTGTTCAAACTTCGATGAAACTATAATTTATTCAAGGTAACAGTGTTTTATTTATCATCTGTTACCACCTTCCAAGGTAACATCACCCGCAGAGATCAAGAAGAGAGTCGGCAAACATGACAAAATGTGAATATAACTTAAATTCACGACCTCGCCTGTGAATATTTCTGCCTGCGTCATTCAAAAAGATTTTAATCTGCGATGGTGGCTGTTTGACTGTGAAATAAAGAAATCCCATGACGCTACTTCCCTACCTCATCTAACTACACCTTGTATTTTAACTGATGTGATTTGGAGACCTCTAGTGGCAGAAATTACATATTGTGCATTTAAGCACAGTCTCTAATACTGAAGAAATTCACTTTGGTGAAGCAACACATCTTCCTCAGCACACGGGTCCAACTTTGATTGTGATTTTGTCACCTTCAACAGTTTTTGTCTGACTGGACTAAAAACTCTGGTTTTCAGATAAATAACAGCATCAGACACCAAACTCTAAATGCCACTTCTGCCTGATCCAAACTACATGTAGGAGCATATTGTCAGTCTGTTCTTCAAACATGTGTGTGGACATGTGGTCTTGTATGTGCATTTGTGAGGAGCTAAAACTGTGGTAACCTCTTCAGCAGTAATCCTGCAACCTGTCAGTCTGGGAACAACAGAGATGTACCAGGATGCTCCTCCACTGTGACTGTCTGGAACATACACACACACACACACAGTTACACAGTCACACACACACAGTCTCACACACACTCACACACACACACAACCTTTATTTTCCTCCAGTATCTGGGGCACTTGGGGACAAGCCCATTGTCTGAAGCCATGCAGACACATAAGCCTGCGTCTGTACAAGGGACACAGGTAGCTGTCTGACTATATGTGGAGCAGATGAACTAGAAGTGAAGTCACGGTGGCCTCACCTGACTGTCTGGAGCCTCGCTGAGCTCAGCACATAAGGTCAGAACCCACTAAGGAGACATGAGCGGCAGAAAGTACTGAGAGCAGAGCACGAGCTTGTGTTTGGGGATAAGACAAGGAAGATAAAGGGAATTGGACTGAGAGGGAGAGAGGGAGACACGTGCAGAGGTCCTTTACACTCTTTTGCTCTTTTTCTGCTCGGCTTGGCAATAGAGGGATGCGCAGGATGTGATGGATGCAATCTTTTGTATGCGAGGATGTTCAGATGAGAAACTACCTAAAAAGCATGTTTGAGTGATTTTTCCCAGCATGTGCATGGATGTCTTTATGGGTGTGTTACAACCTGAAGAATATGTATTAAAATAATTTGCACATAACAGGAATTTCATCTCATCTGACTCCCTCTTCCACTCTGACAAGCTGCAAGCACACGTGTATTCTGCAGACCCAATTTCAAGCTCATTTCTCGCATGAGCTTTTCTTTTTCGCTCAGTATTGTCTGGTGTGAATAAACTGATTTTTTTTTTTTTTAAGAAATAAATGCTTTTAAGAGTCCAGCGAAATGAAAGGAAGCATGCAAGCCGAAGTAGAGAAAAACAAACCAGATAATAAAGAGAATGTTTTGTCATGGTTTGTAAATGATTGTCCATGAAAGTCACGTTACCACACGTGATGCACTCCATTGATAAAAAAGCAAATAAAAAATGTCCTCCGAGTTAAAATGTCAGGGTTCAAGTAGCAGTCAGGCTGGTTTAAAGCTGCTCATCTCCACAGTGTCTCACACCAACAGAAATATCAAACAATTGATTTTGTTGTAGGTGATAAATAATCTGCTGGACATCCACCTTCAGTGTCAGGAGGAAACCTGTTGCTGTTACTTGCTGACTTGTCAGGTTATTTGAAGGCCATGGCTGTTTGCTACACCTGTCTGTGTGTGTTGTGTCAACTTGAAAAAAAACACTTGAAAACACGTTGGGTTATGTTAGGTGTCTTTTGAGAGGAGCTGCACAGCATTAGCCGAGGCTGCTGTGCTGCCTCTGCTCTCCGTGGGAGCATTGCCTTGTTTTAAGGACATTCAAAGCGTCACTGAACTGCCTCCTGTTTGTGAGGTGCATCCCAGCTCTGAAAGAGAGTCCAGTTAATTCAATGAGTGAATCATGCACATTGAAGACACAAAAAAGAAAAATTCCACCGGTAAAAATTGTTTTCTAGGTAGGTATGCTCAGTGTACTTGCAGACAAAGAAGAGCATGAATGCACCATCCAGTAAATCTGGTAAGGTTTCAGTATATTCACACAATGTCTGATCACATTCTTAGCATGACATTAATGTAACAGTTGCTTAAATGAGATAGCTGATGTATGTACGAGTTCATGTTTGAAACATCTGAAAAATGATCTTTTATCAAGAGAATATGAAGAGTTGAAGGCCTAAATGCACTGAAAGTAATAACTGATACACATTATTCAATGCTCCCATGATGCATTGCTTACATCAGATTTGAAGCACCGACACCACAGAACCAGCAGTATTTTAGAAAAAGGCCATTATTTATGCAAAATTGTTTCTATTGCTGATAACAAACAGCCATGTCAAACCAACAAAAAGACACATTCAGCTCTGATAATATGTCTGACTGACAAACATTATTATTAACCTAATCATTACAGAACTCATATAAGTATAATAGCTGAATGTGATAATTTACTGATGAGATTTGTCACAGTACCGTGTCATCACAGCGTGCAAGGCTTAGCTTTCTATCTCTGTCTTACCTCAGTTTTTATTCATATTCAGCTCTCTTCTAACAGAATCTGTGGCTGCAGAAAAAAGACAGCTTTGGTTGCTGGGTCCTAATTTTACCTTCCAAAATCTAAACAGTGCCTGCAAACGACCTACATGTTTCTGCTGTCACAAACCACTCTGACTTTTCCAGTGTCCTCGCTTGTTGTTGTTTCATAATCACTGGAGTCAGAGTCTATGTTGGAGCTGCTGTAAATCATTTTTGTACAGTAATCAATGTTGTTAAACTGTCCTTAGTTGGTCTTTTAGGCTGCGTTCACTGTCCGCTGTGTAAACACTAACACCCCCCTGGTTCTTAGTGCTCCTTTATTACAACCCTTGCTTATGCTGTTACAGCTGCTTTATTTGTAGAAATGAACTGCATCCACTTTTGCTTTATTTCTTTATGAACTGTTTTCTCCACAGAAAAAGTTCAGGTGGTTTTGCAGAGGGAGAGTGGAAAAGCTAGGACTATTGATTTTCAAACTGTCAATTTTAGCTTCTTTCTCAAGGTGGCTAGGTGGCTCCCTGAAAATTTAAGTTTGTAATGAGATAAATATGAAAAGGGCCTCTTTCTGTGTGTCCTCCCCACTTTGCTTGTTTGCTTGCTTTCTTCAAATCTTGTGGATGATTTTAACCAAACGGCAAATCAGAGGGATTTCTCCCACCGTCAGGCTCCGTTGCCTATTCAACATGCTTTACTGGCCAAAAAGCCGCTGACAAGGGCCAACCAGAGCCAAAGGTACAGGACACACGGCAAAAACTACACGTCCGCCAACGGCCCAGCGCTGGCTGACGGTCGCCCTACTGTTAGCACGCCTACTGGCATCTTGCAGAGCAGTAGGGTATTTCTGAGGGTGGCCATCTGGAGTGAAGTGGCTTCTGCTCCATCTGTGTTCTTTCTTTCTACATTTGGTGTACATTGTTTTGAAGTCTGCCACTGACACGTTTACTGTCAGAAAAAACAGCAAACTGCTACCCTGAGCGATAGCAGCTTAGCAGTGTTAGTTTTTAAGCCTCAAAGTATGTTCAGAACAAATGTGAAGCTAATTTTGGAGGCGCCATGGTTGCATAAAAGTCTTTCCAGAGACACAAGGATGCGAAATTGCCTTGAATAGAATAAATTGAGGCAAACAAGTAACAGCACAAGTTTTTTTGTCACACTTTAAACTTCTTATTATGAGATGTTTAGCTAGCCTAGCTAAGAATTTTACTTCTTTCTGATACACCTTTGATAGACTCCACATGAACAAACAGCTTTCCTGCAGCTCTGTGTGCTGCTCCTTCCAAGCTAGCATGGAGCTAAATGGAGCTCAGCTCTTGTTAACAGGCAACAGGTGGGTGATGTTAAGAGGGTCATCGTCTAATGGGATGCACCCAGACCTAGTCTACTCAAGACGTTAAATCCTGAGCTGCTGCTCTCTCTTTTCACACACAGTTGCACTACTATACCTCTGAGGACATTGCATTGACATACAATAGGCTAATACTAACTTAAGTCATATTTTCAGTCACCCTTATGCTTGCCATAATTATCCAACACAAGCAAAGTCTTAAGCTTAATGTAATAAATAGCTAACATATTTTTGTTCCTGGGCAGATGGGAGTCCCCACATGCGATGATTCCAACAGATTTCAGCCACTTTGTAATGAAAGCAGAGCAGCAATAAATAGATTTTCATATGCAGCTCAGGGGTATTAATGACTGGAAAGCCAGTAGGTGGTATTCCCACTTCTGCACAGATCCCCACGTCAGAGGTGCAGAGACATGCGTCATGCAGGGGCCTCACTGTACTGCTCAGCACCGAGGCACAGGAGGAAGGCAGAGAAGAGTGATGCTGGAGGAGGAGAGACTGTATGTCAAGCTGCACTTTGATCTTGACTGGCATCTAATGGTATTCATCTGATGTACTCAGTACTTCACAGTGTGCGTTTGACTCAGTGTTTTTTGACAGAATGATCCGGAGAAGGAAGATGCAATAAACTGAAGGATTCAGGACACCAAGATATCCACGCTGTCTGATACTTGACTGACGTTTTGTGTCATTATTCGAATCTTTTCCGTCAGTCGGGGTCAGAATAAGAAAAGAGTGGGAGCCTTAACTGTCTGTAATCTGACCGAGGCTTTGTTATTGAGAGCGGCGCCCAGTGACATCTGCAACCGCCAGATCTCCAGATAAATTGATCTCATAGCAACCACATTGCCATAGCAACCGGGATACAGATGCCATGCTGAGGTGATATGAAGAGTGACTGGTTGCCAGACTGACACTTTTTCCAAAAGAAAAAAAAAACATAACTGAATGATTCATCTAGTTTCCGTCCTTAAATTATTGTCTGCATCACTGGCCTCCTACCATTTCCTGCCTATTCTTCTTACATTAATTACTTTTCACCATTTCTCCAAAACAGCCTCCTCTCAGCATAATTGCTGATCGTCCTCAAAATGGTATTTGTAAAAGTTGGCATAGGTCACACTTGCACTTTATCCCTGCATATTTAGTTATTTGAACATCAAGAAAATTAATTAAGAAAAAGACTGTTTTTAGTTTCAGTGGAATCACTATGTTTCTGATTGAACGTGCACATGCACACGAGTATCTTGCAAATATTCACAGGGATAAAAATACTGCTCAATTATTTTTAGATTATTTGCTTCTCTCATCAGTCACTCCGACTGAAATCTGGCTTTAAGAAAACATAATAGACATAACATTACAGTTCTCTTATATAGTTCTTATATTTTCAATTAAAAGATAATACAGTTTTAAATAGTTTGATTCAAAACAGTATATATTTAACTTCAGTACTATTAGAGTATGGAACTGCTTTTGAAAAGACGTGTTTCCATGCACCACTTTCCTAAATTTTGTATATTTTTTCATTCATTTTAATCTATCTGTAAAGTCTGCTTCATCCTCACATGCTAATTTTATGTCCCCTACTGTTTTTGTATGTTAATTGCTTTCATAATTATGCAAACCCAAGTCTGCATTCTTTGTTATTAGTGTTGTGGACATTTCTTTTCTGCAGACTGTAGGAATCCCCTCACAGCAGGACTCTGAAGTGAGAGATTGGGGATAATATCCAGAGACTTCATTCTGTACAAAAATCCTTTCTAAGTTAATCTGAAGCTAATAGGATTCACTTTGATATGTTAGTGTTCCAAATTCTCCCTCTGTTTAGAACAAAATTCCCTCTTTTTGTAACTAATGTCATTTTTTCACACATAAAAAAGCACGAGTGGAAATGCTGGAAATTCAAAAGAAAAAAACAAAAGCTATCTTCTCAATTTTTGTTTGTATGGTTGAGGTTGAAAAGGTTATGTTTGAAGAAAAAACTATGAGTGACAAAGTACAGTGAAAACAGACTGAACCAATAAATCACTACATACACTACTGATTTGCTTAAATATATAAATATATATATATATAAAGCATATGATCAACTCCCCATCTGAAATGAGTCCTCACTGTTTCCATGATTATTTCAGTAATTTTATCATAGCTTACGCTGTGTGCATTGTTTATGAAACACACTCCGGCCCCCCTTATGTTACTGTCTAGCCCATTTTATTCATTATTACAATGTGCTGTGTTCACAAGTTATACTGTCTGTACATTTCTTCGCACTATATAAGACAAATATGCTTCAAAAGCCTCAGACTTCATTTTAATTCAACGCTGCTCTGTTCAGTGCAGATGTTTTGTCTGGCTTGAGTCTCACAGCCACTGAACATCTCCTCTCACCCGTATGCTGTTTATTCTACTTTTAGAATGAGGTGAACCTGTCTCTGATGAACGGCCAAATTTCCTACTTCCTCATACCTAATAATAAGCTCCTGTGCTAAAACGGTAGAGTTGTCCTGAGGGCACTGAGGTCAGGACATTTAAAATTGTAAAGTGTGTTATAGAGTGGATACACTATCCCATGGTTACAAACCTTGTTTTCGACATCATATGACTTCAAGGGCTTGCAGCTAATTGGAAAGTCATGGGATTGGCTAGATGAAGAGATATTATTTCAACAAGGCATTTTATGTGCTGTCAAGGAGTCTTCTGAGGCAGACTGGCCACATTTCTGTGAACCACAAACCCAATTCCAAAAAAAAAGTCAGGCTGCTGCGTAAGAAATAGTGAAAACAAATGAGATCATTTCCTAAAACCTTTTAATACTGACTCAGTTGAAAAAAAAAAGAGACAATATATTTAATTTTTTTTTTAGCTCATTAACTTTACTGATTTTTGTGAATATATTTTATTCTAAATTTGATCCCAACAACACAGTTTGAGTAGGTTGGGACATGAGCACTAAAGGCTGCGAAAGTTGTGAAAAACACCTGTTTGGAACAGTCCACAGGTTCACTGGTAACAGCTGATAGGATCATGATTAGGTATGAAAGGGGCATCCTTGAAAATATGAACCTGCAGCCAGGTTCATCACTTTACAGAACCTACAGAAAAAAAAACAAACATAAGAAATGGCTGGAGGCCTTCTTTCTCACTTTTAAATCCATAAGGAAAAACTGATGGAAACTCTGTTTTATGAGAAAAAGTGAACTCTTTAGGTGATGGATAAACTCACTGATTTTCTGAGGCCCTTTTCACATATGAACTCATTAATCACGTCTGGACATTGTTCCGTGTTGCCCTTTCACATTTGTGGCCCACAGGGAGATTGTTCGTGTCAGACATGTTCTCACACACACAGGAAACACTCAGCTGGGTTAGGTGAGGGCTGGCGCCAGGACTGAGTGTGCAGGAGGTGTAATGTGCGCTTTGTTTACAGCACAGTGATGAAGGCAGATGAGACTACTGACTTGTAATGATGACTCTTTATCATCAATTACTGATGGGAACTCTGTCTGTTTTTAGTGAGTCACATCATTTGGCTCAGCAACAAGAGCTGGCTCCTTCGACACCCAAACAGTTTTGTACCACCTCTGGCTTTTATTCAGACAAATTAATGCTTTGACCTATTAATTGGTATGTGTGCACCCACACCAGTTAGGATATTCAATGTAGGCTAATTTTACTGAGTCATATTACTTCCAAAATACCTTGATTTACATTATGTCTAGTATAAAAACATTAAATAATTTAAGGGCATCAAACAATTTAACAAAGAACTCTTTGTTACACAGTTTTAGATGTTTTATTTATACTGACCTACATTTTGTACGTTAACAACCAGAGCAAATCTACTTGAGTCTTAATGTAATTCCCAGAGTGAGATGTCTGTGGACCATATTTAACAAATACTTTATGAGATGATCCTATTAATCTGACTTGTGGTAATTTAAAAAATAAATAAATAAACAAACAAACAGTCAAACAGTCTCTCAGTCTGGAGCCAGCTCCCATTGTTCACTCGAAAAGGCCAAACATCACAAGCATCAATATCAATACCACATGTATCTGGATGCATCGGCAACATCAGTGTCAGATTGAATCTATATGAAGCCAGCAGAGCTGCAAAGCTAGAGTGCTCTGTTCACACACACCCACAATCACTTATTGCATAGACATAGTTCTACAAAGCAGGCAGGTTAAAGTCTGGGTCAAAAGGTTCAGAGATCTGTGTTTACATAGATAGTTTACCTGTAAAATTTGAGCAATGTCAAGAGGTTAAAAAACAGCATTTACAGAGGGAATCTGATATATTATTACCTTCTAAAGTGTATCAAGTCACCATATAAGGGGAACACTTTTTTCTCTTTTTTTGTCTCCACCAACCCCTGAAGGAAATATTTTGGCTCTTGAGCTGCTCATTATGCTATGCTCACTAGCAATTGGACAGGTAGCATTCAATGTGTAGCTGTTTTTGCAGAAAAAAACCTGCCTACTGAGGCTGGAAAAGACCAGATCGAACAGATCAAAGCAATGAGAGCAAAATAATGGGTTTTAAAAATAAATCAAAGAGCTAAAAGATGCTGCAAAAGGCCTCTTGGATCTGAGAGAAAAGCAGTGGCAGGTTTTTTCTCAGTGAATTTATTACTACATGTGGCCACTTTCTGATTGCATTTTATCGTTCCATCCATTTGTTAATATAAAAGTATCAAGTACTGCAGCTTTAAATAGAATAAGGAACACTTTTATGAAACTACATCTAGTGTGGGCTCTCAGAATGTTGGATGAGTAGCAGCTATAGCATTAGAGCATAAAAGATAAACAGCTATGTACCCAGAATGTTGTCTCAGGTATTTTGTTATAATTGATATTTTAGAGTCCCACATTGCCTCTCCTCAGCTTTTCCCAGCATGCTACAAGACAGATTATGTGTTGAGACTGTTTTTGTGTGTTATTCAACAGTTAATAACTTTATTTAACCAACAAATTCCTCACTGAGATTAAGAATCTTTTGTGTGCCGGCCAAGACAGCAAAGACATTGTTTGGTATAAATCAGATCACATTTTTATTACACACTTAACTTCTCATCAACAAAAAGGATGTTCTTGCTACTTTTGCCTGGCGCCTGTGTGTCTGGGAGATAAATGTAGAAATTATGCAGCAAAATTGGCTAAATTTAACACAAAATGTCACCAGAGTTTTTTTTTAACATGAACATATGCGTGACTAACAAATAGACATATTGTCATATATTAATCACATTGTCATTTGACAAAGTTTAGTTCTTCTTTTCAGGTCAGTGTGACAAAAGGTCATTTGATTGCTGCAGAGACTTTGCATTGGGTTTAATACACTGATTGCTGCTAATAACGAGCTTCATATGTCACAAGTTACATCTATAGACCTTCAGGCTGCCCTCAATACAATGTTACTGTTAAACAACTGCATGACATAAAGGAAGCTATTTTTTTTTAAAAGGGATTGCAACCATGCAACTTTTTTAAAAGCAGATTCATATTTTAGTCACTAATAAGAAAAGTAACATTGTTAATTTAAAGCTTTAAATATAACAGAATAGAAATATGTGATATGGTCCAAATATGGTTTGTACCTATAGTGTATTTATGTTGTGACGATAAAGGACAGAACATTAATTCCTAGCACCCTCTTTGTGTGCTTAGGTTCTTTGCTTTGACAAAGAGAGTGTGTGATTAAACCTCACTCTTCAATCTTGAATCCGGTCTGTTTCAGCATCACTTGCTTTCATGGAAAAACAATTCAATGGAAGATCATGATGTCTGGTCGAAACAGTGATGTGATCTGATAAAACTCAGAGACGTTCTGCCTGTAGTTCGTCATTAGTGTTTGGATCCTCAAGGGCCACATCATGTGCCCCAAAGTCCAGACACAGTGTAGTTGCCAAAAAAACAGTATTTATTTAATAAACAGAAGTTGGGTTAGATTGAGAATAATTCAGCAGTTTTTATTAAAATATGAATTTGTGATCTTGTGAATCAATGTGTTGTTTATTTTAAGATGCCACACTAATTTATGTAAACTGTCTGCAATAAGGCTAAGGACAGAAAAAGATGAACAGGGTATTTGTGGTGAAAATTGTTTTTTAAAAAAAGTTAACTAAAAGACGAAAATGATCTGTCAAGCATTAATGTCAGAAGTGGGTTCCTCAGGGAGCAGCAGCACCCCCTATGGCCAAGCATACAAAAAGCGCTTGATAACTACTATAATAGAACTTTTTTCCTGTTTTAGTTTTATGAACGTAGTAAATATCTAAGAGTGTACATGAAATATGATTCAAATTTCTCTTTTATCCATCAACTTTAGAAAAAAATAAACCCACATGATTAGCCACGTTTCACGCTATGTTACCCGTTCTTATAAAGAGGGAATTGTTGAAGTTTTACTACCAACTTTTCATAAGATCTAAATTTTTCTAAGTTCACAAACAAGGTTGTTTATCATGATCCTCTTTCATTCTTTTTCACTCTAGCACTGGTAAGTGGGGGGGTGGGGGGCTAACAGCTCCAGTCCTCAAGAGTGAGAGCTATCCCAGCTAGCGAGCCTGACTTGGCTTCTGATGACACCTTGAATAGTCGACCATCAAAGCTTTTCCAGCCAAAGGTGTTCGTTTTTCCAAGCAGGTGTTATGGCATCAAACATGTTAATTATCATTTCAGGTCAGTTTTATAGGCAGAAGTGGTGAAAGAGACTGACAAAGCCTTGTGTTTCACCTGTTGCTCCGCTGTTGCTGATAAAACAGAGGCACTTCAACCAGACTGTCAACACGTTTGAGGCGTTTTAAAACTTTGCTGGTAAAAAAAAAAACATGTTTTATCTAGACACTGTGGAAAAGATGGCATCAGTGAGCAAGAAACCATTTAATGTGGTTGTCATGTAGCCGTACACCTCCACTGGATGAAGCTGCATGACCTCATTAAAACTGTACAGTTCAAAACAGTCCATGAAACTGGAAAATATGTCAAATTGCATCCAAAAAACACTTCACTGAGGCGAAAAAAGCTGATCCAGTCGTGTTCATGTCTACCTGTGTGTACTGTGTCCTCATATGAATCTTTCTCAAGACTTTGTAGCTCACATAGTTTCAGATCCCCCGATTCTAATCATGTTTCAATGTCTTTGCGCTTGGCCCAAGTCTCTACTGTGTGGTTTTGATCTCTCATCTGATTCTCATTAAATCTCCACATACAAGACTCTGCATGTCCGTATGCAGCACGCTGCATTAATGCATAAGTAGATTCGCCTCCATCATGAAGACTCCTTCGCTGTTTCTATGCTGAAAAGGGAAAAAAATGGTCTGTCCCCATTTAAACCCTCTTTTTCGAATGAATTACAGCCGTTCATGCGCAAACACAGTGATAAGAGGATCAGTCAATCAGTGATAACTGACCAAAGAGCTTTTTGAGATTACAGTGGTGACCTGAGACTGACTGATAACACAAAAAGAGAGGACACCACTGTTAAAGCAGGACAAACCTCTGACACTCAGCAGAAAACACGTGTAGACAGCAGAGACACTGGAAGGTGTAGGATTATTATAAAAACTAAAACTGAAACTAAAATGAGAATAAGAATTGAAAAAATGTCTCGAACTGAAACCAAAAAACCGTCAGTACACTTAAAGAAAAACTAAAGTGACATTAAATCATCTGGTTACAAAACTAATAAAAAAAAGAACATAAATTAATTTCATTTGTAAAGTTTAAACAATAAGGTATCAGGTGCATTTATTTAAATTTTTTGACACAGGGTTCACATGAAATTAATGTTGTACAAAGTCCCTTCATGCTACACACACATAGAACATGTACAAATATCTGAATAATACTACATTCTGTAAATATATTTTTATATTTATATTTACTTCTGACACATTACACGTCCTTTCAAAAACACAATGAAATTACTGTAAAACCTACAATAACTTAAACTAGCAGGCACACTTTGAAAACTTACCCAAACTAAGATGAAATTAAATTTGTTTGTTAAATTTGTTTAAGTTTAAACTCAGTGAAATAAAAACTAACTAAAGAAATTCAAATCTGTTATAATTTTAGTTGGTTTTTAGTTGGTGCTTTTATGTTGTATTAATTTATCTATACGCCCATTATACTCAAAGTCATATAATTATAATTTACTATGTACATCTTTGATGGAATATTCCCTACAATAATGTAACTTAAGGATTAATTGGAGCAAATATAACAAAGTAATAATTACACTACACACATAGCAAGAACATGCAAGAGAGAGCCAAACTTACACATAAAAAGCTCAACTTCTACAACAACACAGTTTCACAGCAGGTCAAGAAATTGTCCCAAAATTGAGATCACTTGTGTAAATGGGCACAAATTGTCCATTGTTTTTGTCGTAGTCAGAACGAGTCTGAACCTAACTTTAACCAGTGTGAGAGTCCCGCACTTTGTGCTTCGATGTATGAGATTTGTGTCTATGTAAACAAACCTTATCAATTAAATTTTGTCACTATTTCACAAAATGCTGTGAGACTGTGTTGACCACAGTATCAGGTCAAGCAATCGCTAACACACAGAAACACCAAACCAGTTTATAATTCATTTAAATGCAGTGCAATAAGAATACAGTCTGTATCCACCAGTATCTTGCTCAATCTGAAGACTTTATGCAACAACCTTGCAGGGACCATGTGGTGCCTCCATCAGCAGCGACGATTTGATATTGATATTTACAGTCTGATGTGCAAGGTGTTCTGGTAAATCATTCTATATCACATCAGACATTCAACTCTCTTCTCTGCGCAGCAACTCATGAGCTGCCTGTACTGATTTGCACGCTTAAGCATACGTAGCCATTAGGCCCCTGCACAAATAGGTAAAAATGTGATTGACTGGAAAGCCACTCCAAAAACACCAGTCCAACAGCAACACATGAATATGTTTGTCGCTCAGTGGCACACACATGTTGATCACAGCTTCTAGCCGAAGACGTGACCTTTCATACTCTTGTACTACATTTCTTGGCAGCTTTGCACTGGTTGGAAAAGGCTCCTCTCACAGATGTGTTGTCGTCTCTTATCCTCCTCTGGCACAGGTGCCTCTTTTTTGAAAAGCGGAGCAACAGGTGAAGCTTAAAGCCTTATCAATCACTTTCACACAGTGAAGACACTTCTGCCGTGAAACAGACCTGCTTTGCTTTAAATGATATTGAATTTTTTTTGTTGTTGTTGTTGTTGTCAAAAACACCTGGCTGGAAAATCAAACTCTGTCAGCTGAAGAAGCTCAGTTAGTCGCTCATCTGAGGTGTCAGCAGCTGCAGGTTGAGAAGCTGTAGACGCAGCCATGCTTGTTAGCTGGACTGAAGTCAGCCAGCTCTTGTCGGGCTGGTGCTGTTTGTGGCAGCCGCATCTGCAGCTTCTGCAGCCACTGGAGCTGCAGGCGGCTTAAGGATGGAAAGCCGGGCTGTAAGTCAGATCTCTCTCCTCTGGGCTGCGGCTGCTGGGCTCCCGGTTGCCACATTCTCTGGCTGTTTTATAGCTTGCTGGCCACATCAACATTGTCTCTTTCCCTCACTGGTGCTCGGGTTGAAAGAGTGGCCACCAGGATCGCTTGAAATCAGTCTTTGGACTTTGGAAGTCAAGATAAGATGTGAACTGGACCCTTGAAAGCGAAATCCCAAATCCTTTTCTGTGACTTTATGAAAAGTCTGCCTTAAAAATGTAACAACCGCCGTGGAACAAATCCCACTTTACAAATCAGGCTGCGTTCACCGCCGAACAAAGTTTGACAGACTTTTTTAAAAAGAGTTTGGAGAAAAATCTTAATTGACCAGAATGAAAGAAATAAGACCTTTATTCACTGCACACACTTCCTCAAATATTAAAAAAAAAAACAAGACAGAAGCTGAAACTTCTTTCTCATAAACTGCTTGTGTAACGCCTGGCAGTAGTGGGTGCTGCAGCCCCCTCGGCTCCCCCACTTCCCACGTCTGTGGCCACGTGGGATCTACAGTAATCACATTGCTCTCTAATCCTAATTACATGTGGCAGTGTGTCTGTGAGTGAATTCCTGCTTGTGGGTATGTGCGTGCACATGCAGGCTATGTATAGGAGAGAGCCGAAAGTGAAAATGAGAGAGATTCTAGAAATAATGAGAAAGTGTGAAAGAGATAAAGATGAATGGATTAAAGACGCTGCATCACACCACCTCATCAGCTCGGCTGTCTTTGTTTCTGGAGACTGATCCACATAGAGAATGTCACGGCTCTGTATAGCTAACATAAAAGACACATTTGATCGAAAAAGAGATTTTTTTTTTCCCCCTCACAAGAAATGTTTACTTTGATGTGCTGTTTGTGGGTGTGATTTGCTCCGTAGGTGATACACGTGTTTTTGATGAGAAAACATAGCTTTCGGTCTTGTGAATCATTTCATGAATCAGATCAGAAATGACTTGATGTTTTTAAAGTAGCTCCCAAAAGAGGGGGGTTATTCAAATTCAACAAAGAGAATAACTAATATTAAGTTCTCCTTTTTTCCCCGAAACTTAACATACTTTTGGTTAAACTTTGACCTTTGCTTGATCATCATTAGGTGTCATGACTGATGAACACACCTGATTAATTGGGTTACACATCCTGAAACAGCACTCATCTTTAAATCTGACATGACTCCTGTGTCCTCTTTCCTCTGCCCCACACATGACAAGGTGATTTGTAGCCTAATTTTTGCACGAATTTCATGGCTGAAAGTGGGTTAATGTAGAGTGAATGGTTTACTAATCAGTCACAAGGACACACTCTGTTGTAGATTAATGGGGGTATGGCTTTGACCTGAACAGGCCTGATTATGGGAGCGGGAGTCAGTGGTGGTGAGTGTTGAAAAAAAGAAAAGAAAGGAAAGTAAAGGACTGAAACAGGAAGATAAACAATCACATGTAGATAAATACTGGCTTTAAACAATCATGAAACAACCTGAAAAAACCTGCACATGCAGCAGTTATGACGCCATCAGTGTTTGGGGGGAAACACATCAGACAAACAGAGGTAGAGAAGCCTGTCTGGCCTCAAATCTGAGAGTTTCAACACAAATCCAATTTGTTTTCTACTATAATGTAAAATAAAACTGATAAATTGACCAAAGATGGGACTTTTTTTAAGTGTGTTTGCTCTAAAGTCGACAGTAACTCATCAATGTGTGATCTGACATTTATTTAAAAACATTTGTTCAATTACATGTTCTTTTTTTTTTAACATTACATCGTTTGGCAGTCAATCATCGAGGAAGGCATCCTGCTAATACGGACCCGCTCCCGGTGTCAGAAACATCAGTGTCGGTTCTCTGGCTTCGCCTTTTAAAAACCGAACTTCACAGAAACACCAGAGTGAGATATTAGCCTGAACGCACACACACGCACACAGCACGCGCACGCATCTACACACACTCTCTCTCTCGCTTTCTCTCTCTCTCTCTCTCACACACACACCAGTATTGTAGAAAAATAGTGTGATCACTAATTGAATCCAGTTTCAACTGATTCAAGACTTTTTCCATACAAAAAATAATAATAATATTAATAATAAAGACAATATATCGCTATATGAGCAATCGATTCAGGGCAGAACGTGAACAATATAACCTACAGCCTTTAGGCTTGAACATGACTTTAGGCTATTTGTCAGAGTCCTGAATATCTTGACGCAAGAAAAAACAACAAAATGTGCCATGTGTGAACATTTGATAGCAGCATCTGAATATTTTGCACTGTGAGTTGGACACTAAAGCAGAATGGGCACAGCGTCAGGCAGTTCAGCATCTTTAAACTACACATGGAGCACCGCTGTTTGGGAATTCACCAGATCGTTCCTGTATTGCTCCAGCCAGTTTCTAAGCTCCGAAATCCGGTATCCCTCTGGACCTCTGCCCCCCTGGTATACCACTCTCTCATCCCTCACGATGTAAAGTCTCTCAAAGTAGGCTCCGTACGCGGCGTTGGATGAGTTGTCCATATTATCCACCACCACGTTGCTCCCCGGCACCTCGGCGAGCATCAGCTGTGCGGCTCTCAGTCTGTCCTCCAAGCAGCGGTGCTTGGGGATCTGATACGGAGCGTCTGAGCTCACCCAGCCGTCCGACGGATGCGCCTCCTCGATATATACAACTAAAAAGTCCGCAATGTCTGCGTACTGGCTCACGACGCGCTGAAACGCCGCCAGGCGCGTCATGAATGGCGGTCAGGAGCAGCTGCCAAAGTTAAGGATGAGCGGTCTCTTCCCTTTCATGCAGTCCAGGATCCGGACCTGCCTCCGATCCTGGACCAGCATCACCTCGGTGTTAGGCGCAGCGCTCCCGAGGTGCGCGGATTTGAGAAAGTCCAATTTCTGGCCGTACCACACGGCCCTGAGGGACTCCAAGGTGAACATCTTGTTAGAGTCAGAGATGCACACCGGCGGGTCGTCCGGGCTGTCCTGCGTCTCTCCCATTTTCAGCAGCACTTTTTTCCTAATACACAAGAAATCCAGGAGCCACAGCATGACGGCGGCCAGGAGGAACCGGGGCAGCAGCATCAGGCACAGGGCTGCATGTTTCAGCGCCCTCGCCATTTGGACACCACCAGAGTCGTGCATCATCTCTCTCCCCTGCCGATAGGATGCGACTGGGCCGGCGAAAGCGACAACTAATATTTAGTCACCTTTACCCATTGGAGAAAACTATCTGACGCACGCAGGGACTCTTTTTATATGTACAGCAGCATTTGAATAATGGAAAAAAGAAAAAGAAATAACCACGCCTCCAGTACCCGCACCGCCCACTCACATGGTGGGGATTACCTCCCGTCCACTCCGGGCTTCAAAGATCCAGAGAGAGGGGTGCTCGAGACAGCTGGGAAGATTGTCTCCCGTCAACACGTGCAGATGAAACATGGCAGTTGATGGATGTTTTTTTTTAAATGGCCTATCATTGTTAAACACTTGGGTTAGTTTTAATTGGCTGTAGCTGAACGCACGGTTGGTCCTGAAAGTCAGGAAAAGAAAAACATTTGACTCACTTCACTCTGCCTGTGGACTCAGATCTCCCTGTACCGAGTGCAGGAGCATCTGCGGCCACTAGACGGCGCTTGATTCATACAGTCTGTGACAGCCGGATGAGTCATTCACTGCTACGGCCTCAGAACACCTTGTGAGGAACGGAGGCAGTACAAACCTGCCACCACCAGTTTCAAACCGAGGGATACATTAGAGTTCAACTTTTCCTCTGACAATTACTGAAAAGAAAATGAACCCCTTTTTCTGTGTACTTACTTATTGTTCACCACCATTCAACACCCATCTGAAAACATTTAAAGAAATATGAGCACTATACCTTTAAAAACTGAGCTTTTTTTATTTTGCTGTTCTTGTGTCCAGGATTTTGGAAGAGCCAATCTTATTTTCAGGCAAGCTTTAATTACTGCTCCGATGTTTAACTGAACTGAAGAGTCAGATATAATAGTTAATTCATTTGGATCATTTGATCCTTTCTTTGGTACAGCCGGCTTGCTTTAAGTATTGGTTTCTTTTATCCACTGGTTTTTCCCTTGTGTAAACGGTTTCCAGCCTAAGTGGGACATGTCTGTCTGAGAAAAGAGTAAATACAATAAAATTTTGATTTATTGCATCCTTGTTTCCTTATGGGTCTAGTCAAACTCCACATAAAAAGTGTCTCATGAGATAACTTTTGTTGTGATCTGGCACTATATGGGGGGTAACTGATAAGGTGTCAGTCTAAAGTAGAAGGAGATAAGTTATACAGTCCTGCTTACATGCATGTGCATTTCAACAGCGAGTGATTGTGCAGAAAGTTTGAACTGAATAATATGATTTTTCTGTTTCAGTCCATGACAACTACAAATAAGCACTGTTTGAGAAAATGGTTCAGTAAATCAGTTCGCTTGCTGCTGTCTTTCTTTGCAACATTTAAATTCAGCCTCCCACTTCTTCACCATGCTGTCAGAAGGGGCACCTTGCTCTAGTTTTGCCTACATGAAATGTCCTGGGTGACCTCCTTTGGTGAGTCCTTCAGACAGAGCAGATGACTACATGAAAGCTGATATTGTCTGATTTCTCAGACAGTTTTGATTTATAATCATAATCATTCAAAACAGAAACACAGCACACAGAACTCATTAACTTCAAAGTTTTCTCTAATCACCAAAGGAGTTTGACCATCAGAGCATGGGCTCATCTCCTGCCACCGGAAACCATAAACTTATTTATTACCCCTTATTTTCATGCTCATTATACTAAGCTAAGCTAACTGGCTGCTGAAGGTAGTTTGATGACAGTGCCAGCATTTATCTTCCTATCTAATTTTCGGCTATAACTCAAATAAATTAATCTTCCAAAATTGCCCATAACATGTAAAATTAATTGTCTATAAAGTTTATTTCATTCAAAATGTCAGCACTCAGTCAACTGACAATAAACACAACTTTTCATTTCACTCACTTACATTTTTCTGTTATTATAAAACAAGCTGAGTTGACTCTGGGAGTTGGAAATAAACAACAAGGCTACAAAAGATAGTTCCAGGTTAATGTATTCCAACACATTCTGTATCATTTCTATTGGTTATGGTAAAACTGGACTAAAAGTCAGTACTGAGATGTGGGAACACAGTGACACCATCACCGCAAAATCAGATAGGGCAAGAAAACACAACTGGTAGGACAGGTTGTAAAACAGCCCACAGTTCAGTGCTGTTTTGTACCAGGTAACCTGAAGTACAAGTAAAACCTAAAACTGTATTCTTTGAACATTACAACAAGTAGGTCAAAGTTGAACCAGGAAGTCTGTCTGCAAACTGTGATAGATTTTTACACCAGACATCTTGGGCGTTTTTTTGTTTTTGTTTTTTTTTGCATGCCTTTGTTCTCTCATCCAAATAAAATTGGCTTACATGGGGGTTTTGTTTAAAACCTGTCTGATCTCTGCAATTAACTCACTTCATACAATGTAATGATATAGAACCAATGCCAACCACATAAGATTCAAGTCGTGATAAACTGAAATTATCCTTTAATATACACGTATTTACCTGTGAGCTACTCCTACAATCACATCACAGACTGCTGGAACTGCTTAGCAGCTGCAGCTCTGGAGGCCTTCGGAGAACTCTAAAGGGAATGGCAGACAGCCTGGTGAGAAATGGTTGTAACAAACCAGATGTGCAACAGCTATTTGTCTGACGTCTATGCATCTTTTAACGCAAACATCTGCAAGTGTGAAGTTTTCTTTTTTTTTTTTTTTAAGTAAACAGAGTAGTAGAAAGCGGTACCAGGCATCATCGGCTTGGAATTAACTGGCAGCATATACAGTTCATTTATATCTTGGAAAAGAATATGTTTGCATGCTATTATATAACAAAAGAAACATTGTTTTAAAAAAAAATGTGACAATAGAAAAGAGCAATCGAAGAGCTTTAAATAAGATTGCACCTTACTTTTCATCCAAACTGTGTCTACTCTCCTCAATGGATATAACCTCCATAAGTTAGGAAAAATAATGATGTAAATCAATATAGTCCATGTGTCTTTCAGACAAGGGCATTCCTGAATAAAACACATTAGGTTTTCTTCATTACATCATGAATTTGTCACTGCCAAAGTGGTTAACTGGTTGTCCTCTGACAGGTTGGAACGAAAACAGCTCTGACATCTGAAAATAAGAACTGTGCCTGAGCTTGTAGAAGTGTTTTCCCTCACGTCTGGCATGCACTTCTCACATTTTGCAGTTCATTAAGGCCAACATTAATGGGTCGTGATGAAAGTTCTGAAAAAAAAGTGGACAAACAGAACAGTTTTGCGTTGGTGGATGTGACTCAGATGCTGATGTGCAACCGGACGGCCGGGCCTGCAGGCACAAAAATAGAAAAAAAAAAAAAACCTGCGAACTGATGACACACAGTTTGGTCTTATGAAGCCAATCTCTCTCACTCTAATATGCAAACTTCATTCATTTCAACCCAGTCTTAACATGACCTGGATTTACAGGATGATTCACTCTCTGTGTACAAAAGATTTGCATATAGCAGCAAAGAAAAAGGTGCTTGGTTGGTTTAAACATGTTATAGAATGAGGGAATGGATCCAGCAGCTCATTCAGCTGACTGTCAGTCTCGTCTCTAGCTGTGAATGTTCAATAGATTACAAGGACACAATGCAAATATGCGTGTCCTGTGAGATGAATGGAAGTGTATATGTACAGCTTATATGCAAGTTGTATATACTTGCGAAATACAACCCCATTGATTGGTTTATCATAAGATGCTACTAGTGATGTAATTTATCTTGGAGGTTAATGAAATTTGGTCAAACAAGATGTTCAGCACAGAAGTCAGAAATTTCACCCCATCGAGCATAAAGAGCATCTGATCCCAGTCTGTCACAGAGAAGCCATCACACCAACACCCAGCGCTCTGTAATCAGGAGCTCCTGTTCATTTAGTTTCTGCCCACCAGGCAGTGAAACTACCGCTGTGATCTGGATTAGACCACTGGCGTCTTTCGGTTGTTTACAAGGAAGAAAAGGACATGTGTGCCGGCTTGTGGAGAACTCCTGAATAGTGTCGTTTTCGTGGGCTGAATGTGATTTTCTTAGAACTGTTAGGACTTCTAAGTTCAGCTCCGGTTCAGCCTCGTGTGACCTAAAGGTTCAAGAGGTCATCACAGAAATACTCCTAAGCTCATTAAGTGTAGCAAAGTTTGTCAACATACAGAAAAAAAGGGGGGAAAAAAAACACTCAAACATAGGTCACTCAAACACGCACACATGAACACACTTTGACCAATGAATACCTTCTAAGCACAGGATCGTGATGGGATGAATAGGTCAAGGGCATACCCCCGCTTTCGTTTCCTAGATTACGCTGGCACCCAAAGGTGCTCCATCAGACCAATTACCTTCACCTTTCAGGAACCTTTCATTCACTAGGTCTCATCCGATTATCAGGGCCAGTTTTTGAGTGCGAGCCTTGTAAAACTTTTACATCCACACTAGACTTAAATAATATGTTATTTAAATTTATACAGTGTGATCAATACCTTATAAATGCAACGTAACAAAAAAAAAGGAATAAACCCTATGAGATGCAAGAAAGAAACAACAAAAAATCTTATTAGTGTTTGATCACTGTTACCACATTGATTCCCAGAATAAGCAAAGTATCGAAAAACCCATTAAAACCCTTTTTGTTGTGTAAACACCTCTTTCTCTTCTAAACCTCCTAGTCTGTCCGCAATCCCACAGCTACTGCTGATTTTCACATTCTCAACCCTCGGCTTGACAAGTATGGCTTAATGAAACACTGAGCCTCGATTCTGTTTTTTTCAGAAGGTTTTTTTTTTTTTTTAAGTAAACTGCTGGAACTCTACTTTCATTAGATACAGCCTGGATCCTGGCATGAGAGCGCGGGTCACACAAGGACAGCCCAGAATAGGAAAAACAGCCTGGACAGAGCCTGCAGCAAAGCACTAAGACTGGCAGGGATCCAGTATGGAGAGAGTCACTGAACACACACATCTGAGGTGGGATACACACACACACGCACTTACACACATACGCACGCACCCATTATTGCAACACCAGGTTAAGTTTAAGAGCTGTCAGGTGATTGTCGTGGCATGCATGTTACGTGTGCGTCACCTAACATGTTGTATGTAGTTCAAGGTTGGTTGAGATGGCAATAAAAAGCACTCTTGACTATTCATGGTCAAAATACAGCCCTGTCCCTTATGTTCGTCAAGCGTTTGAGTAGGTTTGTAGTTACTAAGCAACCGTCATGTAGTCCCTCTCAGACTAATCCGTCTAGGCCGCTGTGGCTGCATGGAACCTTCGATGCACACTGATACATCACCTTGGATCACCAGCGTCCTTTGTCCACAAGAGCAGCGGTGATACGCCGAACCCACCCGTCTTCAGAGAGGGTGGCTTTCTTCTCTATCATGTCACACAGCCTGGTCATTTAGCCCAGAAAAATAACTCATCTGTTGTGCTGATAGAGAGTCAGCGCTCGGGTAGATAGGTAGGTCTGACATTGTGCTCCACGCTGTGGTTTATCAGTCTGCTCCGAAATGAGTCGCGCTGCCTCTTGTGACTTTTCAGGCCGAGACACCACCAAGACTAAGCAGATAAAGCTGACACGAAGTGCGTCAGCTGAGGTTTTGAGACGATACCGTAGTGAAATTGAGAGATCATTCTCAAATGTCAAGGCACAAATTTATTATCCAGAAGCGATTCCCAGTGAGGCCACTAACTTGATTTTGATTTGGACAGGAATTTCACTTGTGCTTTGTTCATTGCCAATCTATCTCTCAAGACAATCTTTAGTGTGTTTTGAAAATTGTTTGTCATAAGGACCTAATGACAGAGGACAGAAGATTGATCTTTGTGGAACTGAATGTTTATCTGACCCACTTGGGCAATAAAAATATTAATGAGAATAAAATTACCTCAACAGAACTCACATGTTACTGCTTTCATGTTTGGTGATCAAAAGGTTTCAACAAAAGCAAACCCCACGTGTCATGAAGGCTCACCTCTTGTGTTATCTACAGGAGGTCTATAAAGGGTCAGGGCATGGCCCACTTCTCTGCAGCCTCCATAAACATAAAAATGTAGAAATACAACACATTGGTTAATATAACTTTATCTGCAAACATCCAGGGTTTTAAGTGCCATGGGATATTAACATCCATCCACTCTATCTGCTGTTTGTGTGTCTATGTTACAAGTCTAATAAAGGCAAATATGAAGTAACAATTTAAAAAAAAAAAGTGCTGTGTGTCTAGATTAGTCACAGATTTGCCTTGGCCTACTTCTTTATATAATGCACATGTGCTTCACCATACTAGACACATTGGAAGCACATCATTTTTTTTCTCCCCTGACATTTTGGGAAATATACTTATTCACTGTCAAAATGAGAGTTACACAATAACATCTATACCCCTCGTGCGTCTGTAAGCATAAGGACCAGAAACAGGAGAGAGCAGTTATTGTGGTTCTGTCCAGAGGCAATAAAATCTGCCAACACCTCTAAAGCTCACTAATTAACACGGTATATCATGCGTTTAATCTGTGGGAAAAAATGAAGTACACTACATGTAAAAATGTCACATTGTGGTTTTGTAGAATGTCTAAAAGCAGCAGAAACTCCAGGAACTTACTGCTCTGGGACAGGAATAAATAGTTTGGTGTACAAAACCACAACTTCTTGTTTTTTTTAAATTCTTTGCTTTGTGTTTAAATGACTGTGCACTGTTCATTTGCATGAACACTGTGACCATCGGCTGTTTCCTCTGTCTTCACCCCTTTGTCTTGGCTAATCTACAAAAAAATTAACATAAGGACATGGAGTGGCACCGTTTGTCTCGTCTAAATCTTTGCAAGAACTCAAATAAGTGTACTTCCAAACATGTCCAGCCAGTTAGCTTAGCCTAGTGCAATGACTGTACAGAAAGAAGAAGAACTAGCCTGTTTCTTTGAGAAAAACAAAAATCTATCTTATCTAGGGATGGGAATCTCTAGTTAAAACAGTTATGAATGCATAAATACATTTTTTTTTATGTTAGCAGCTTTAATTAAAAAAATGAATTAATTTGAAGGCATCTTACAGTCTCCTGCTGGTATTAGAGAAACAAAATGAGGTGCTTAGGTCCACCATGTTGTTATTAACGATATGTCTCCAGCAATGAAGAGCAGCTTCTCTGCCGCACTGTTTGCTCCGGGGAAAGACACCATTGTACAAGGCGCTGAGTGGGTGCAGGGTTTTTGAGGTGAAGCAAACTGAGCAATGAGTTATTTTCTTCTTTTTAAAGAGTCACTTAAAGTTGTTTATGGTACAGTGTGTGTTGTTCGGGGGAACTCTCATTACTGCTGACCACTGGTGATCAATGCTCCGTGACACTCTAAAAAGTTTTCAATTTACTTCAACTTGCCTTTGCGAATGTAATTATTATGACTTTTTAATAAAACATGCTTGCAACCACTGCTCTTTTTGAAGATCACGTGCTTTTTTGGGTCACAAGATAACATGACGTTCATCTAACATCTGTGATTTGATTTAGGGTCACCCGAATCCAAGAATCAATTTTTTTCTCTAACCCTTATCTAATCTCTTGTAGCCTCCTGCAAAACCACAAACTATGCACTAAAACCACAGTCTTATACATAATAAAACATATGAACATGGCTTTGATCATCTCAAAGTAAGTAAGTTGTTTTTATAATTGTCAACCTTTTCCTATAATGAATGGCTTATTTCAATAAATGGAGAAGAAAACCCTTGTTAAAAAAATCAATGCAAACAGAGCTGCTGATGTGGCAGCCAAATCTATACTTCTGCCTGTTTATGACAAAAACAAGGGCTTACACAAGACCACGTTGAAATGTAAAACTTAAGAGATAAAGGTTTCTGTCAAAGGTGACATATTATTGGGTTCAACTTAGTCCAACTATCTCATGTTAATCTAAACTTCCTGCTGAACTCTGGCTTTAAATGCATCCTTGTTGCATTTTTTCCCCTCTCTTTATGATTTGGAACCTGATATGCATTTTGCCTGCTCTGCATGTTGAGGCCGTGAACTATACATGCTGCATGCTGATAAGACACATTATTACCCAGTGACATGCCTTTTAACAGCTGAGAGACGAGGTGAAGAGAGGTCATTAAAGATAGGCCCGGTTACGAGCATCATGGCAATTAAAAGAGTAAGGTTGACGGCAATCGTGTGCCAGAGAGTTCTAATAAATTTTTTGCTTTTAAAAATCATCTCTATGTTGTTATGTAATGGAAATGTTAAGGTGACAGCCACTCCCTCCTTTGTTCAAGAGGTGTAAAGACTAGTATGCCACTAACAGCTGAACAAATGAAATGGAATGAAACCAAAGTACATCACCTCCCTGCTCCCAGCTAGCAGAGGCAACACCCCTACAAAAGAAATATTTGAATGCACACAATGCTAATTCTGTAGCTGCCTGTATTTGCCTTCTACTTTCTGTCTCTGCTAAGCTGGTTGGGGTTCACTTGCAAATCTAATAGAAAAAAAGAAACAAATGTATCTATTTTATATGCATTTTTTTTGCGATTTTAAATTTTAACAAATTTAGTAAGAACTCTACGGCTGTAACTTTTTAACAAATATGAAAATGAGCACAAAGTTTAAGTGTGAAAATACATTTTTTCAGTTGGTAATGTGTAAAATGTAGTGTAACAGGTCATGGATGCTTTTAAGGCTCTTTGTCATCATCTTAAAAACTAAAGACATTTTCCCATTGGATGCCTCAGGTTTTCCTAAACTGTCGCAGTTCCCGTAAAGTTAGACTTATGACTCAACTTTTGGGAAACTTGACGGAAGTTTCATCTTTGCTGTCAGACAACATTACCAGTCAAACTTTAGGACATTGGGTTCCATGATTGCACTGCAGACTCAGCTATGCAGATAGTGAGGAAAACTACTTTAGATGACTCTGAATTACCGGTTGATAAAGGTTGCGTAACAGTTGCATCAACAAACACAAAATGTACTCACTGTGGTTGTTGAAACACAGGGCCAAACACAGCACAGGCACAAACACACATACACACACACACACACACACACATACACACCCACACCCACACACACTCTCTCTCTCACACACACAGTGATCCCGAAAGTGAAGGAAATCATATGACCATTCACACCAGGGATGAATCAAAACAGTTCCAGCAGCTGTTTGTGTTAAAAAAAAAAAAGTACACACACTTGGACACACACTTGGACACACACACACTCTCACACACACACTCAGGCAGTTCACACCTGGTGTTAACGTGCATCCTGGGTGATCGCAAGTGGACAGCTTTAAGTACATGTGTTTCCACCTGGCATGACAATGCGTCGCCACATGTGTCTCAAGTGACCACTTGTGTTTGTGTCTCACTTCCCCACTCTATATGCAAATAAACACCCACATGTCTCTGTCTGTAAAGACCGAGTTGTTGGGTCAACAGATGTTACCAACACACAGAAACAAAGTAATATTATAACATTAACATATGCCAAGTCTAAAAAGAGGGTCCATATACTTTTTTGAAAGAGTATGGGGATGACAAAGAAGTAGCTATGGTTACTAGGTTAATGTTTATTGTCCGTAGAGGTGAGACTGACATTATACAGGCCAAGAATTAGCTCATTCTGCTGAAAGCGTTCATCTGCTTTTACATTGTGTTTTACTGACTATTTGACATACACGTGTTTAAATGAATGCTGGGTTGTGCAGCACATTGTTTTAATTAAATGCCAAAGTGTTTATCACTTCTTTAGGCTTTTTAAGTTGTGTGGACAATGTTGATCCACCACTTTTGTCCAAACCTGAAATATATCAAGAACATTTGAATGGTTCTCTATGAAATCTGACACAAATATAGGCCACATGACGCCTTGAGGATGAATCAAGATAAATACAACGATCCCCTGACTTTCCCTCTAGCATTTCCAGTAAGTTTTAAATGTTAGCGTGCTAACCTGCTAAACTAGGGTTGTGATCATGGTAAACATTGTTCCTGCTTAGCATCGCAATGTTAGCATTGTTATTGTGAGTATATTAGCATGCTGAGGTTATCTTTTAGCTAAAGAATCATAGTGCTTAGGTGCAGTTATACAATGCTGCTAGCATGACTGTATCAGATTCTTCTCTGTCTTATAGTTTGAATTTGTCTCAGTTTACTAACTTAAACTATGTACCTCTGTTATAAAGCATTTCTTATAGATTTAGAGGATTTTTTTGATGGTCCCTGACTATTTAAAAAAATCATGTGACTAATAATAATAATAAAAAATCTTATTACTTTTTTCAGAGCACCTTGTAACTGGCTGGCTGCATCCCGCTGGATTGTCAACGCTTCAAATTGGTCCAAAAATTAAAGAGGCCACCTACATTTTTCACTCATCTGTGTCTGTCAAACTAAATATGGAATTTTCAACTAGAGGAAGATAATCTAGTACAATAGAGAAGGGAAAGTGTATTGATACTGTACTGAGACGAGACTGTTGCTCGTCCTTGAGGCCACTCTGAGATTCTGCCCATCAAAATGATGACCAGAGAGGAAAAAGAAACTCACAGTGTGTTTGTCTTAAAATATGCATCAATGCACCTGATGTCAGTGGGTCAGTCCCCTTGCATTTGGAATATTTACCTAAGCAGAGACAAGGCCTCCATGGCTAAAAATGTGACCTTTTGATCTGTTTCCGTGCACTTAAGGTGGCCAAGCGCTAATCCTAGCAGCATTACGTAATTATAGTAGGAGTAGGCATGATGGCAGGAATGCTGAGGCTATTTCTGTTGCCTCAATCAGGCTTAAAGTTGCTGACTGTTTTATATTAAACTTACCTGTACCTCACTTGCCTTAATCCAATCTGTTTAAATTACCTGAGCACGGATCTGACACGATAAGGACTCAACGTGATGATCCTGAAGAGCGCTTCGTTCACATTACTGTGTCTTGTAACTTTTATCCAACTTCACGGAACAGTTTGCATTGTGCTCTGAGACTTAAAATCAGTGACAACCCCACTTCCAATATCTATTTATATTGGCCTAGTTTCCGATTATACACTATGTATTAAGCTACACAGCATGAGGCAACAAAACCATTGGAGATATGATGCCAGTCTTTTGCTTTTTGTTGTAAATGTAAAGCTTTGCACGGTTGTCCGTGGTATTTGTTTTCTAGCTGATGGTCCACTCATGTCCTAGTTGCGAGGTCTTTTCTGGGTTACAGTTACATATTAACAGCTCAACAATGTGACTGTCTGACTGCTCTGTTTTTGCTAATGTGCTTATAAAACATCACATGGCTCACATATTCCTAAAGATTACACTGTAAGGACTGAATAAGATGAAACCCAATAAATCATTTCTTTGTCATTTGAGAATACCATGAATGATTTTTGTGGTTGCTTTTTATTGAATTACTCACAACAACAAAACATCTAATTCCCATTGTGCTTTTTGACAGCAAAGAGGCAGAAATCCATATAACTGGGAACCATCATGAGGAATCCATATGTCATCATCAATAAAATCACTCCTCACATCCACAATATATTCTAAAATATTAAACGCAAATTATAAGTAGGATGGTTTCACTTTCAAGTTTCCTGCAAGCCACAATTTCCTCTTTTTATGAGCTTCAACACCGAAAAACCACAAATGTAACGTAAAGTTGTTTTCGACCCACTTTCCTATAGCTGTCTGACAGACTTATAGTTTGCTTAAGAATGTAAACAGTATGTACACTATTGCAATCTAATTATAAAAGAAGAGCCCTCCCCTCTTAGTATACAGTTAACAATCCTTGTCAGTTGCAGGCTTATCCTGAAGGGCACTACACTGGCCAGAGACATCACACTGTCTCACTTTCTGCCACCCTGATTTTACTAGTTTTTACCAGTGTGGCATTGTTGCTGACACAAATATTGCACCTGCTTCCCATTTGTTCCTATCTTGTTTCATCTTCCTTGTATCAGTTAATAAAGGTTAAAAAGCTCAAATGCTACTTGTTAAACCTAGAAAAAGATTCCTGGACCAAATTTATGTAGCAGATTTTGGTGTAATCCTCAGATCAGATCAAAGCTTCAAGTCTCACAAGTGAAGAAAATACACTTTTTCTACCCTTAAAAACACAACTAGAGTCTATAAGATGCTTACATATTGCCTCATGCCTTTATTTTGAGCCAACTTGATTATTGTATCAAACTATTGCCTAATAGTTCCAAAAAAAGACAATGAGATGCATTAATTAATTAATGAATTCAAAACTCTGTGACTCTAACAGAAGTGAGAAGAAAAAGCACATGAATCCAGTTTTAACTGCCTTTAACTGCTTTCAGAATTGACTTTAATGTCCTCCTCCTCATTATATACAAAGTCCACAATGGGCTAAAACTAAGCTACAATGCTAACTTCCTTGTTTACTATGTGTCTTAAAAAAGACTGAATCAAAGGACAGCTCGAGTAACAAGAAGTAGATTTCATCCAATTTGGTAAACTACAATAAGCCTTTACAGTACGCCAACTTAAAGTGCACCCCCTTCCTACACACTATCAAAAAATGAAGTGGACAAAATGGGAGTCGTGCTGGTTTAGGCAGCAGAAAATCAGAGGCTGTTGTGCCCACATCTCTGCAGCAACCTGTGTCCATTACAGCATCACAGATTTAGATGTTTCACTCGAAGGGCGGACTGTGTTCTGAGCCAAAAAAGCACAAGACTGGCAGGATGAGGAGACACGGACTCTGTGTTTAACATCAATGATGCTTGATGCTCAAACAAGTTAAAGCTGATTGAAAGTGTTTCCCATATGTCAGACTCTGAATTTGAAATCATTGACCATATTTACATAACTGTCGTGTAGCTGCTTTTTGCATTGCACCAGCTACAAATTCAAAAAAGCATAAAAAGAATTATTTCCTTGGTGCACATGTGCATATATATATATAAATAATTATGTTGATGTTTTGTAATTTTCAAAATCTTATTCTATCTTTATGTTTACTGCTTGTGGTATGAAGGACCACAACTTTTTTGTGTGTGCAATCCTGTGTTGTGCAAGGGGACATAAATTACCTTGATACTTTCATAATTTAATTATCCAGTGGGTTTTATTTTCCATCTTATTTCCCATTATGGCATTCTATCACTATTTTTATGTCCATTCTGTCTTTTTTATGTGGAGCACTTGGTGCGTGTAAATTCTTTGTTGTAAGGCACTTTGAGCTGCATTTCTTCTATGAAAGGTGCTATAAATAAAATTTATAGTTATGTTATAATTATCAGTTCAGCTATTGCCATATCCAGTCATCTTCTCTTATTGTTCTGAGCTAATGTAACATGTGTTATGTAATACCTTGCAAGAGGCCAAGACAAATCCATCTGTGCTCTGACAAGTGTCTTGTAGTTTTTTATTAATGCTCATAAATACTCCTCAAGCCTTGCTCCTGTGCTTCTGCTGCATCTTACTATGTGTAAGGAGTATGTGTGTGTGTGTGCGCGCTGTACTCACGCTCCTCGACTAGACACGCCCTAGAGGCCAATGATATACGTCACTGCAGCTGGCAGTCATGATTGGGACTTTCCCTCAGATAAGAGCTGCTGCAAGTTACAACTCTTTTTCTGCCCCATGGCAGGATAGTAACATATTCTATGACTCATGCTTTCTCGCCTGCTCCTCTCTCTTTTCCCCACTCTGCCCACCTCCCCGTCATTTTTCATGCCTTCTACCCATCCCGCCCACACACCCGTGCTGTGCCTTGTAACCTGCTCACTGTTCCTCGGAGACACCCCGGCCTCATGTGACCCTGTCCTTCTGCGCAATCTCTTCTTCCATGCCTCATCCCTCCTGCTGCTTTTCCCCAGTATCAGAGCAAGAGCCTGCTGTTAGATAAAAAGGCTCTCTCCTTGTAACTCCACCTCTGTTAAACATATTTCCCAATGCAGCAGGGCTCGGGCTAAAACCCAAAGTGATGGTGTAAAAGAAACAAAGATGGAGAAGAAAAAAAAATGTCAAGATTTTTTTTAGGCTCACTCTCTTTTCATCTCTCTGTTAGTTGCTCATTTTCCCTGAATAAATCCCTCCTTAACCCTTCCCCTCGTGGAACAGCTGCTCAGTAGCTTTAAATTGACACCTTCCCCCCATAGCCACTCTTTGAAATGTGATAATGTGTATCATGTAATGTGTGACAACAAATGGCCTTCTGTTCTGCACTATTAATTCATAAATCAGACCAGCAGGCTGCAACACAGGGGTTGCATCAACTGGACTGGGCAGCTTGTTTTCAATGAAACTACAACAAACAGTGATTTATGAGCTTTCAACCAAATATCAGATGCAGAAGTAAAAATCACACATTCACATACCTGCATATGAATGCCTTAAAGGTGCCCTGTGGCATTTTGACCATCGAGCATGGCACTAGTCACAGTCAGCTTTGCAATGTTCTATGCAGAGGGAGACACAAAATGTAAACTGCATGGCTGTGTTCCCTTTCAAGAAGCTCCCCTGAGTATCGCAGTGACTCACTTGCCAACTAAATTGACTGCAATACTATAGGGAGTGATTCAGGCTGCTCTACTGTCGAACAATAGACCCAAATGTCAGTTTGTGATGACTAAGAAAAGATGACATCATAGTGCTAAGTTGCATACCATATAATGGCGATGTCCCTGGTTTGAGTCTTGTTCTGGACCTCATTGCACGTCATCCTCCCTCTCATTTGCTCCTCCTAATATCCTGCCTCCTCCTCTGCTGTAGAAACAGGCAGGAATCTTTACAAAAAAACCAAAAAAAACCAAAAAAAAAACACATACCCAACCCCAGTAGGCATTGTGCTGCAGGACTGATGAGTAATTATTACTCAGAGTCAAATATTTGGTAGAATGTTCCTTTATTTATGAAGCATGAAGTCACAATCTGTTGTTGGTCCTAATTTGTTTGCAGCTACTGATATTTTTGCCCTCATCCTCATCAAATACACTCATACTCGGCTATTCATTAGTTCTCACAGTCATATGCTGTTGCTTCTTTGAAACCGAGGATATTAAACATAGCTGCAGATATTCTCTCTCATTCATTAAAACATCAATGAACAGGGAAAAAAAATAAAATGATTCATAAATTCTGGTCAATGAAATTCAATCAAGACGTGAATATATGCTGATTTTGAACTTGAAAGCGAGTTATTAGAATCCTCAAGGTTGTTTAGATCATAAACATCCTCTCTCCGAGGGGATGAGGCTCTCTGTTCTTTCATCCTCAGACAAATGAATTTTAAAACTTTATTACATAACAGAGTGGAGAGGCATGTCACCATGGTAACAGCAGTATAAACACCCTCTGGCTCCATGTTTTGGTAACTGAAGCTGTTCAGCATTCAGCCCTCCCCCTCTCGTTTCATGAAGGCACTGAACATCCAAAGACGCAGCAGCCTGTCAGGGATGCCCCATGAGGGTCAGAAACACAGGATGATCATAAGAAATACATGTAAAGTTCAGTCAGAGATTTTCTGATGAAATCAAGAAGAGAGGGTGGCACTGTTTTACATAATTGGATACCTTAAGCGACCCTGCCTTCGCTTTAGAACACTATGTACCAACGGAGATACATGGGTTATGCTATTGTAACCCTAGTTCTGTAAACACAGGCGGAGTCTGCTGCTGGACTCTGTGAGTAATAGCTCTCTCCAATCATGCTATTTGACAACTTGCCCAGCATGCAGTGTCACAGCAGCAGGATCCATACAGTCCATTAGTCTTAAATCATCCCAGTGAGCACAGACCCTGAAAATAACAACAACATGGCAGAATCCATGGAAGAGAACCCCTGCTGTAGATATAAAAGGCTCATTCTAAGTTCATGAAACACAACAGTTAATATTTTCAGGCTATTATACAATAATAAATTAATGTGTCTCATTATTATATTACATTTCTGCCATATTCTATAAATAGACTGCCCTAAATTCTACATACTGAATCTTTAAAAGGGTCTTCTACACTGCCATGCCTCATGTTGAGTGTGGAAGAACCACAGAGAAAGAGTTTTTTCCACTTGCTTATAATCTTAAAAGATGCACTTGCATCTGCACTGCGAGGGATTAACAAGCCACTCCATTAACAGAGCACACAAATAGCTGTTCAGTGCATTTGATGTTGTGCATTCAACATAAAATGCCAACGCATGTACTAGGCATGGTAGATGCTATTTTGCCTCCCTGTCCCCCCATGTGGTGTGGAGGACAAAAAGCATCCAGCTGTATTACTCTCAGCCGAAAAGACCTCCTCCTGTTCTTGGGAACAAAGGAGGAGGTTTTTTCTTAGAGTGACCACACTGTGATGAAATGTATATGTGTTTTTACACTGCAGAAATCAATTCCAACTTCAAAAAGAAAGCTTTCCAATTTCTTGCAGACCTGAAAATGAATAGGCATACAAAAAAGGAGACAGGCTTGAGTCATGGAAAATAAGGTAAAAAAAAACCAAACCCACACATGTATCAGAACTAACAGTCAGGGATGACACCAGTCCTTTCATATTTGATAGAATAAATGTACAATTAATAAACATTTGATTTTTAGGTATAATGTTGTCCAATTGTTAAGCAAATGTTATTTTCAGCAGCTAAATCTACATATTCATTTGTAACTAGCCTCTTGAGTGTTCGGCTTTCTAATACTCCTTGCTTAATTGTAAAAAAAAAAATCATCATGCCAGTGATGTAATGTTGCAGTAACACAACTGGAACAATATTCATAACATATTGCTTCTTTTTTTTTTCAAAACTTCAAACCATGTTTGTTGTTGCCCCACTGCTATAATGTATGCATTTTTACATACTGAAAATAAAACCTGGACGTTTTTCCCTTGGTTTAATTCGTGTGAAATTTATTTATTGTTGCTAAGTGTCTTCAGTCTTCTGTGGGAGCCAAGTGTCATCAGGCTAATAGAAGCAGAGCCCTATCGCCACAAGGGGGCGCCATGTTGCTCTTAAGTAGTGAGTTCACCTAAAGGGAACAAGGAGAAGAGTAAAGAAGGATTTACAGGAGTGAGTTTGAGAAGATGTACAGGACAAAGCAGGAGACTAAACTGCAAGACACCACTTGAGAAATGAAAGACTGAAAAATGAGATTTGTTTCACTCACTTCTAAAAGCAGTTTATATTGACCCTTTTTCATTTCAACGAGAAACGGGCTGAGTGGATGGACAGAGAGATTTTGAGGGAAGCTAACAGCTAACAGCTAGGAAGGAAATAGGTGACCTAGCTATAAAGTGAGTTATTTACATACAAAACCAACGAAATACACAATATTGTACACATAAGATTAAGATACATTGTTAATCCTAATGCAACAAGGATAGTCACCAGGCTATGACTTTGCTAATTTAGCTGTAACTTAGCATTACTCATGTCTCAGGTTAGCGTAGCGATATCAAGCTTCAGTTTGCAGAAAATGGCTCTATCTAACTACGTCCCTATCAGTTTGGATTTTCGAGGTCAGAACATAGTTTACTAACTTTTGAAATACTTGAATCAATCAAAATATTATGTCTTTTACAGTTAATGTTTAAGCATCTTGAGAAAAATTGGCAGATACAAACCAGACAGTAAGACCTTGCCAATTAATTTACTTTATATAACTTCATAGCAGTAAAATAATACAGATATACAGGCACTCAAAAATCAAACAATTATCCAAATTTATGTGTTACAGCACTAAAATATATTCATATGATATGGAAAAAAGTAAAAATAAAAAGGCAGAATAGAGCAATATAAAACTAATATGAATACAAGGTAAATCATACTTGTGCAACATTGGGTTAGAGATGAAAGTTTGTAGTCCATCATACAATCTAATAAAATTTGAGTAAAAAAAGAGCAATGTATACATAGTTTTTCATACACATGTAAACAAATATATACAGTATAGACCCACATAGCTATATTTGATACTGTTATAATTAAAACAATAATAATAATGACAATAACGATAAAACTAAAAGGGTATATATAATAATAATATATATAATAATATGTTAATTTTAGTGAAAGTATGGTATTTGTAGTATAAATAGTAATAATAATATCACAAATTTAGCTAACACAAAATGAGAACTGAATAATGTTTGTGTAAGCGTAATGTACATCTAATGACAAATAACGGCCCACAGTGGATTTTTTAAACCTTTTAACGTCTACCTTTTAGGGGGAATTTTGTCTTTTTGGAATACCCAAATGAAAAGCTAACAACAGAAGAACTACCAGGCCAAAATGCACAAAGGAGGGTAAGTGGACTTTCATTCATAAGAAGTTTTCACAATCCAATCTTTGCACACACTCAGTAAATGACTAAATGTAGAAGGTCACTAGTGATCTTTGAAAACACTTATTCAACCGATCTAGACCAGAAAGATATCAATAGTGATTTCATTGGATTAAAATCACAACGCCCTTTTTTATTTGTATTTGTTACAGGGCAGACTTGACCTCTCCAGTATGGTGGACTCCAGATGCATGGTGGGGACGTAAAGCCATGGCCAATAAGGTATTTATGTTTCTATATCTATGACTGTGACAATCATACTTTTCTTCAGGTAGCAAGCTGGTACTCTGATTAGCTTATCTATTATTGATGAACAGAGGGCTATTTCAAGCCAGAAAATCATCCACTTAGTCTACTTTTTAAATCCTTTTTTTAAGATCCTTTCTTTAGAGACATTCTTTGTTATATCACAATAGACCTGTTGCAGAAGACACAAATAACTAATTTAATTCAATTAAAATGTCCTGGCTGCTCATTTATAATAACAAAGAGTCTGAATCTTTGAAGAGTGCACTTTCTGTATGGAATACATTTTTGAGGATATTTTAATTTGAAAGCACAGAACAAAATGAAACCGGTCAGTCAGGTATCACTGCCTTCATGTGTGCAGTATGTGAAGCATGCCAATCATTTAGTCTAGCAGGTGTGTATATTAGAGAAAAATACCTCCCATGGAGGCTCTGGTTTCTCTTTCTCATGGTATCATGTTGCATTTCAGTCTGGACAGATAACTCCATTGGTTCCATTGGTTGTGTCATCCCTGGCATAGCTGTTGTCTTCTCAGTAGCTAACAAATAGTAACTCAGTGACCAGTCTGAGCGTCAGAGACCTAGCTGCACATATAGGTGGTACAATGAATTTAATCTGTGGATCTTCATGAAATATTTGGATTTAAAAGCTGAGTGAAGTTGCTTCTGATAGGGCTTGTGAGGCAACGCAGTACTCTCTTTTTTTCTGTACTTTGCTGTTTTCTCTCCCCTAGTATTTTGTTTTCATGACTGTACATAAGGTTAACACATTTATGAAGGGTTACTGGAGGGGGGAAAAGAAGCTCTCAGAGCATATAAAATGTCAGTTAGCGAGCATGTTTACTTTTTCACTTTTGCTTGATGCACAGGGGACTTTTAAATCATAAGACAAGACCTCATAAATCAGAAATCATAAGACCTGGGAGTGCCAAAGACATACCCAAAGATTTAACCTCTTTTTGATATGTTTTAATTGTAAGAAAGCACACACCAGACAATTTACACAGTCAGGCAGGACTTGATGTTTATGCTAAATGATTTTTACATGGTGATTGCAGGGACTTGAAATCTTACAGACACTTACATGATTAAAGGTGACTTCGGAAAATCAAAAACTTGAAGGATAAATATTGTGCACTGGTTGCACATGTGTGGGCTTTGCTTTGGCTGTATGTTTTTGCATGAACCCTCCCACCTTAGAAAAAAAATCAGCAAGCTTATTAAGGGCAGTTCCTTCACAATGACGCCTTATTGGCTATTGCAGGTTTCTGCTCAATATAATATTATAATTCAATTGTAGATACCAAAGATGTTTGACTGGAATTACCCATTTATCATTACAGATAATAACACTGGATATTTTAATGATACAGTGCCCACCAAGCTGGAGATGTTCACAGTTTTTTATTTCTTAACCTGGTCACTTTAGTGTGTGATGCAACAGCTCGACAGCTTGCTGTTAGTCAGACTTGCTCATCAAATGAGATGAACGTACTGATTTCATTGATTTCATTGACTACTGGTGTGACTTTTCCTGTAATTAAGGATGTCTGCCAGTTCTGCTTTGCCTTGCCTCAGAGCTGTCTGGCATCTTGATGTATAAAAAAAACTCACGTGTGTGTAATGGTTTTATTTTGAGAAACAGGATTACTGACTGCTCCACCCTTATTTTATTGGATAAGGCTGATGACGCTTTATTTTTTTATACTATCAATAAAAAGAAAAAGACTGGCATTAATCACAGTAGACACTTTTTGAGTACATTCCAAATTCCCAGGCTTGTCTCTGGCTCTCAGACCTAAGCACATTTTTCCCACAGAATATGTAAATCCTTAAAAACATGTCTCATAAGGGTAGACAAATTTCTTTTAACAGCTGGGCACTGTGGTTTTTGGTAGATGTTGCTCAAAGAAGAGGAAATACTGTATTTTGGGGAATATTTTTTGCTGTAGATTTGGTGCTCTACTGAGTACTTATAGCAGCAGGATGGTGTATATGAGATTGACTCAAAATTAAGTTTAGTTGTCCCTGAAGTCAGAGACTGCAGCTGCACTGATACTGATGGCTCATGGAAAGGAAACATTTTTCCCTTTTGCACACTAAACTTTTAGTGCCTCATGTGCTGTCTGCTATTGTGCTCTCTTGCAGTTGCTTCAAATGGCGTTTCCACAAACATATTAGCAGGTAAACATTAGCGTTGCCATACCCCAGTGCATATTTTAAAGCCTCTTTTAATTTCATGAGTAGTCCCCTGTATCTATAACCTTTAATATTTCAAACAAAGTGTTTTAAGATAAATTATGTTTACTGTAAAGTTTTATAATCTCCTTGGAGTCTTGTCTGAGTTAGTGTAATTCTCTGTACTTTCGTGGCTTCTCATTTGAGAATATTTAGGACTGTTATTTAGAGAGAAAGTCCCCTTGTAGTCTAGTATTATTTGGCTTTAAATGAGGCCTAAAGTCTCAGAACCGTCTTTAGTCACAAAAGGCAGTTTAATAGTTAAAAAAAAAGCAAAAATTCTAAATTAGATAAAGATAGAGATTAAAATCAGAAGCTGCTGCAGTATTGACTATCTTATATTTTTGATTAAGGCGCAATATTGTTCTATTATGTCTTTAATAAAAACTTAATATTATTGTTATGAGTGTGCTCACGCAGGACGTGTGTAAGGTCTGTGTGGCTGATCTTCTTTAATATGTGATATCATTTTCAAAAATAGGAATTGATATGCTAAAGGAAAGAAAAGACATACAGCAGATGTAGTCGTCTTCGGGCTGAATGAGGTGAAAACAACGCATGAAGGGACAGGATTGTGGTCTCTAAATTATGTAAAACTTTTCTCGGCTTCACTACTTAAAGAAATTCATATCAGCTGTTAAAGTGCAAAGATTTCTTGGAGCACTTTTTGCTATATGATGCGTGTTGCTAATTAACAGGTCAGGGTTTTACATGGCTCATTACAGCTTTTGTAAATTATGTGGCAGATAACGGCCCTGTAGGTTATGCTGATACCAGCAGGGCTGGACTCACATATCTTAGATTTACACAGACGTGTTCAGGGGTAGTGGCTCAAATTTAATATTAAATAGAAACAGAAAGCACTGCATTAGTATGAAGGTGAGAGTGAAACCACAGAGTGAATTTTTCCATGTTGGAGTGCAAGGAGTAAGGTTGAATTATGTTCTTGGTTTTTTCTTGTGTCATAAGCACCAATTTTAGCAAATGGCAACAACATTTAGTGCAGCCTGATTTCAAAATGAATCCCATCAAGTTAAGTGAATGTGGGACATTAACAGATGGACAAAAAAACCCTGTATTTAGAAGCAAAGGTTACTGTTCTCTGTAACCTCCTCAGTACTTGATACAAATTGTGATAAATCTGTTAAAAATTGTTTTTTGTCACAGTGACTTCCTGAATAGATCTCATTGTTTAATAGCCAGCAAACTTCTTAACATTAAAATATAACAAAGTTTTAAAAGTACAGTTGAGGGCATTCTACTTTGTTCACTGTTTTTGAATGTGTTTAGGTATTTTCAAATATACCAGGTCTGATATAAAATTAAAATGGCCATTTTATTCTCACTTTGTAAAAACCTATAAACATTAAGATTCCTTTTAAAGCACAGGTGAGCATATACAGGCTGCACAGATACATGGTTTTCAATTATAGACAGTATATCCGGTGTTTGATAATTGAGGCTCCTAGAGCTGACAAATACATAAAATATATGGATTCATATATGAATTATGCATATATGAATTATTCTATGGAATTATTATGTTCTTAACTCAGTTAGTGCTGTCTGAAGAGAGGAGGAAATAATCAAGGCTGACGCATTAGTCTTTTCACCACAGGCAAAACCGATAGAAGGGCAGACAATATGAACAGAATACTTCCATATGTAAAAAACATTGTGACATTATTAAAGCCTCTACAAGAACTTTCATTTTTCGTTGTTTCCGGTGGCCCTGTGGACAACAGTGACAAGAGCACAACCTCCTCCACCTCCTTCAAAAAGATCTTTATCTGGCCTGGCATTTGTTTTTGAAGTAAAGGGGAAGTATATATATGTATATATATATATGTGTGTGTGTGTGTGTGTGTGTGTGTGTGTATATATGTAAATATATATGTGTGTGTGTGTGTGTATATATATCTATATATATGTGTGTGTATATATATATATATATATATATTAAACAATTATTTTTACAATAAAACTGA
>JAPZDV010000010.1:8291585-8377111 GCA_029814665.1 Acanthurus lineatus | reverse complement strand
TGTGTGTGTATATATGTAAATATATATGTGTGTGTGTGTGTATATATCTATATATATATATGTGTGTATATATATATATATATATATATATTAAACAATTCTTTTTACAATAAAACTGAGTGCAGAATAGATATCAGTAAACTTTATTTTCATAGCAAGTGCATTCATACACAAAGACTACACAAAATTCTACAGCTAACAGATTCAGTTGCTCGGTGACAGTAATTTTGTTGAGCAGATGCCAAAGATATAAAAATTTCTGAATACAGGTTTGTCTTCATAATAATAATTAGCCAAAATCAAGAGGTATTGAACAGGGCACTTTAGTACAGATCTAATTTTATTCTCAGACTATGACACACGTAGATTCATCCTCGGCACTTTGCCAGTAGTTTTCCTTTTTGTGGCAAGCACTGAGAATAATCATGTACAGCTGCTGAAATAGCCAATCTTCTCGCTGATGGTCTTGTTTGCCTGGGTGGGTTATATTTCGCAATTTAACGCTAAATTTTGACTGTTTTGTAACAACTTAATAGTTTCCTTTAATGCCTTCAAAACACTAGTTGAACATATGCGGTTTTTGCTTTTTTGTGGAGAGTTAGGTAAGAACATTGATACCACTCTCATGTCTGGGCTTTGAATCCATGTCCTAATTGAATTCACTGCTAGAACATTTTTGCCAAAATGTTAAACTACTCCTGCAGGGACACAGAATGTTAGGCGAACACCTCCCCTGTCGAAACATTTAAAATTTTGCATACAAAAATTACGAAGACAACTTTGTCTGTAATATCAGTGATTGTAAGACTGTATAACATCGAGGTAAGGGCACAGTGGTTATCTCAGGTACGGCTGGCCTCCTAGGTTTCTATGTGCCTGGCTAAAAATAATGCGTTATAATAATAATGAATAAACATCTTGAAAGCAGCTGTCTGTGATGATGGAAAAGGGGAAAGGCTAGACACCCCAGTCACAGGTGTGTTGGCCTACTGTATATAAAGCATCCATAGTGTATTTATAGAACATATGTATAGGGTAGTTAGAGTAGTATGTCCTTATTTAGAATATGTCTGAGATTATCAGATTAAGGTCAGAAGGGCAACCTGTCACTGAAGTTCAACTCTAACCAGTAATGACCTTTGCTCTTTCTTGGATCTGTGCTATGAGGAATTCAGCCCGGCGCCAAAAAGGGATCCTTATGTCCTCGATGAACTGCCTGTTATATAATAATAACCATTTGAATTAGACTGAACATGCTGCGTACTGCAAGTTTAACTTCCTTTCAATTGCAAAACAGAAAGATATCATTTTTTTCCAACAGTGCGGGAAGAGGAGTGTTAAGGCTACGGATGAGTCACGGCATGCATCAGACACACATTACAGCACCCTCTGCCCCGGTCTTGTTGTGATGTTTATGAGAGCAGACTGTCCTAGTTTCGAGGACGTGAGACGTGTGCTTATTACCACCACCACCACGTATCACCACTTGACCTCAGCTCACTCCATCTGCTGAGAGTAAATCTGTCACCTCCCCTGAACTGTATAGATCCCCTGTGCCTGGACCCGCGATGAACAACCCATCCTCCACCACACGACACCGCTACTACTGTTAACACCCTCTGTGCAATAAATCTCCCCCATACTGGAAAGAGAGAGAATCCAAAGGGTAGTAATGGGGCGATTTGCAAGAATATAATAGCTGAGGTCATCACATGGGGCTGGAGTGGAGTCTCACTTTCATTGTACACTGTGTATTGATACTGCTACCAACTAATTAATGACTGCATGTGCCGTTTTCTCGCATGATGTAATGGTCCTGGGAGGTGCGTATGTGTGGGAGGAAGGTCGTGCCAGGTGGCCTGCAAATTCACCGGAAATTTAGTCAGCTGCAAGAACACAGACCCTGCGATCATTCACGAAGCGAACATGCCTTTACATTTTCCGTCCTCCTTTCTCACCCTCTGTCCTTCTCTCAACTCTCTCCTCCTCCTCCTCCTGCTCTTCCTCCTCCTCCTCCTCCTCCTTTTGTTTTGTGTCCAGTCGCATCCTCTCACTTTCTTTTCTTGTCTTTTACTCTTTTATTCCATATTTATTCCGGGCTTATCTCACCTTCTCTTCTTCCTCTTTGCTTTAAGCCCTCAAAAATGTTTTCTCTGCATTGTGGGGACTCCTTTAGATAGAAATATAAAATTTAGTTGATTAAAAATGTTAATCCTTATGCAATAGTAAGGATATGTTTGTTGTGCTGTGTTGCAATATGTTTATTTATGTTTTACTTTTAACTGGCAGTCCTTCTGGAATGACAAAACTCTCTCAATAACATGTTTGCTCTTGTAGTGGTATCCCATCGTTTCCTGTCTCCTGTGCCCCCTCTCTGCTGGTCTTTCCCCACTCACAGGTCAGAGTTTTTGGACCAAAAAGTATCTCTTTGAGCCAGCAGTGCGGGCACGACCCCAGTCAGGCATGTAACAAATGACGGGCAAAGTGTCTTTATTATGCAATTATACTAAACAGCTTCAGGAGAAAAACTTTCTGCACTGTGATAAAAAAATGAAATAAATTTAAGGTAAAGTGACTGACACACTGCAACCCAAAGATGCTTTATTACAAATTAAATATATAATTAACATGAAAATATTTTAATTAAGTATATAGTGTAGTGTAAGGCAGATTTTATTTCATTTTTTATTGCTTTTTTAACTCTAGTTTTTATCGCTTTTTAAAATTGCAAAACCAGCAAATTACAATAAAAACAACAGGTTACTGAGTACGTTATTAAAGTTTAACCTGAGCAATCCCCTAAAAACCTTTGTTTCCCTCCTCCACCAGCAGCATCACAAAACATACACAGACAGAGAAACTTAAGTTATTTATCAAATTAGTCCACACAGAGGTAATAATTGTACTTTCCTATCAGTGTGTAATGCTTTCAACTGGGAGATTATTGTCATGCGTAGGTGTTAGGTTAATGAGGAAGTGAGAAAATGTCCACTCATTACAGGTTGTTCTATCAGAACAGGGACAAAACTTTAACTAGATTCAACCCGTTCCACTGTCTAATCTAGGTTTAAATTATTTTTTAAAAAGTCATTTGATAGCTTGGATTGCTCATTTGAACAATGAGTTCAGTGTGTTGCTGTATCTACTACACTGCCTCATATGAATAAAAGGCTATTAGAAGCATGCATAAACTCTAAATATAAGTCTGCCTGCTAGGCATGCAATATTGAAGCAGCTATGTTTTTTATTGAGTAAGGGCTGAAATATTACACTGCGGTCGCAATTTTTCTCAATCACACTCATTGTGAGCTTAAACTTTAGTCCATAAGAATTATACTTCACAGTTGCAGCCAGGATTTTCTTTTATGTTAAGCTTATTATCTTAAATGACTTTCTGTTGTGTTCTCTTTTTTTCATGTGTGAAACACACATGCACTCACACACATTTTGTCAGACATATGTTTATGGTCTTTGCTGAAGATTATTTTCTAAGCTGGCACAGAGCTTTTTCAGCTGAATGAGTCATCATGCACCTGTGCAGCAGGCAGAGTCCTGTGCAACCATCTCGTGGCCACGCTTTTTCAGATTGCTCTGAAAAGGGCAACATGATGTGGGTAAAGGCGGTGCCACTTAGAGTGACCTGCAGAAGCACCCTGTAAACTGACCACAGGTAACTCAGTGCAATGATGTGTAAAACCCTATGACAATACCTGGTGATACACTAAAACAAGACATTGCCATGGTCACAGCTGATTGTTCACACCATTCTCAGGGGATCTGTGTGCAGCCTATTCAGGACTTAGTGGTGATGCAACAAAAGCCATATGCCACAAAAAATTTAATACTACATTACCAGTAGCATTCTGAATTCACAAGTCTTTAACATAAGCCGATGTGTCACATAAAACTGCTTACACTCACAATAATGTAGGCTTCTTTATAATGTTTGTAGTATTAAGTGCATACATAACTACCCAAGCATAACACATTAAAAACTAAAAGCTTGAAAGATACAATAGTCTACTTCAGGATTCAGTCGTGCATCAGCATACCTAGAGTAGAAGGGATGGTGTTGTGTTGATCGGGACCGGCTGTTACCCCCAGGGAGATTTCCTCACAACTGGATTTCTTTCAGAGAAAAGTTGGGATGAACATCATGGCCTAAGCAAGTTGTTACTCTGTCTTAAACAGAACCCTGTTGTTATACTTTCTAATATTTGCACTGAAAACAGTACTGAACTGTCCCGATTATTGGGCCCTTGGTTCATCTCATTAAACTAATTTAACCCTATCCTTACAACCACAGAGAGTTAAAAAACACAGAAGTGCAACACTGAAACTTAAGGCAGATATATACTTGCCTTTTATCCACATTTGTGTAGACAACCCTCTGTGTTGTGGATGTCATATCTTTATATCTTTGACTATGTACAACTCATGTTACTGGTGTACTTGATCTTAGATCCAAAACCCTTTTAAATCTCCATACTGCCCCTTGGTGTTTGTGTGAATATTGCATTTTGTTAATACATAGTGTTAACTTCTGAGGAGGTGCACAAACACCACTTCAAATGGCCAATGAATACATGCAGAAAACTAACATGCACCTGAATGCATAGTTAAAAGTAAGTATATCTTTGGTCTTACTGTCATGAGAAACTTCTTTCACTTGTATTCAAACAATTTTTGGTTGCAGTGACGATAGTGTAGCTATAGAGTGCAGTGTGCAAAGTTTTGCTTATTCTGTGTCTGATTGAACAATAAGGATACAAAAATAATTCCACGCCATTTAAAAAACATGAAGTAAAACTTTAACTGACACTGTCTATTTACTGCGCTTGTTTTCACCACGTCTCTCCGCTGCTCTTTCTCACTTGCTCAACTGCACCCTCACCATGTACACAAAGGAGCTCTGCAACTCTTATTACAGAGGATATCAAATGGATGGTGTGCATCAGTTTTTTGTTTTGGCTAAGCTTGTTTATCTGGGTCGAGTGAATAAAAAAATGTTGTTGCTGTTGCTGATGGACTAGCTGTTTAAAAAATGCTGGCTGGATGCAGGAAGTCCATGGCAGCAGATTATTAGTGGCAATATCCTTTGATCAGTCAGCATGTTTTCATATGTTTTCATGTCAACGACTCAGCTTGCTTAAGACTCCAAGCAGGTGATATCAAAACTGTACCTGCTGCCATGTCATATCTACTATAGAAAAGAAAGAGGAGCAGTGTGAGTGGAGCTGAGCCGTACCATGCAGCAATAAAAACCTATGTCACCCATGAGTAGTTTTTGGCGCTGTCTGCATCTGCAGAGACCCTGCCCTGTGCCTGTATTTTCTTATTTTGCTGTGTTCAGGACTTTTCTGGGTGTCAACTTTTGGGCAGTGGGTGTGTAGCTAACAGCCAATACCAGCGCTGAGGATTTGAAGGCAGGACTCCATAAAAAATAGTGACCAGATACCAGATCATAAACATGCATCCAAGAGGAAGCTACAGCCAGGAAGGAGGGGCCAACTTTGAATTTTGTGTTTACCAAATGCAACTGATAAATCCTACTTATTCTGCTGGAAAGCAGGAGGCCAAAGTATGCACAGGGAGGGAGGGAGACATTGCAGTTGTGATAATAATGTGTATTAACAGCATGCATTATGCATGTGTATTTCAGAGAAAAACAGACAACAGTGGGCCAATATGTGGGCTGGTCTGGACAAAAGTCCAGGGTTGAATTTTTGTCCCAGAACATTCCTGACTTCAGTGCTAATGTCTTTGTTGTTGGTGTTGTCCTTCTTATCGATGTGACTTTCAAGCAGTTTCACCACCATGGAAAATCAATTCACCTGGATTGACCCTGAAAAGTACACAAACAACAGCAGCGTAAAAACACAAAGATCTCTGACGTACTAGTTTTATTCTTGTTTAGCTTTAATTTGAAAGCAAACACTCACTAGAATGCTGCATTAAGACATCTCATTCGTAAATAATGTGTAGCAGCATATTGCATAACTCCACTGAGGGTTGCAATAAATGAAACTCTACAGCTGATAATTTTTTTTGACTGAATTGTTAACCAACAATATATAACAGATGTCAGTGATGTTATAGGCAGCCTAATAGGACAGTGAAAAGTATAGCGCTGGCTAGTGAGTGGTGACTGCCCTCTGCTGGAATTAAAGAAGGGTGCGACTAATTGCGTCGATATCACAAAAAAGTTATGACGCAAATTTCCTATTGAAAACTGTGGGCCAAGGAGCTAATTGTTATTAAACTTAATCATTATGGATCTTAGAGGCTCCATGTGTACTGACATAAGGGTCTTGAAATGCTGGCTTATTTTCCTAACACTTACTTCCTGTATGATAGGCTAGGACCTCAGTAGTTTGTGCTATAAGAAAGCAGTGAATTAAGATTCAGACATAATATGAACACTCACTATGTCATGTCATGTGGTGTTCCCCCTAACAGGCTCGGATTTGCCTGACTGTTTGCTGACTATCTGTAGCAGACATTTAAAAGATTTTATACAAAGTAGTGTGTAACTTTTACCTGTTTTGTGATCTCTCACCTCTCTCTCTGTTGCCTTGTATCACTCTGCTAAGCATGAGTGAAGAATGAGTTGGTTGCTCTGCAAAACTTACGCTGAGCTGGGCTTGTTCTGAACCTAGCCAAGACTCCAGTCCCTCTTGTCATGACTCATCTTCCTAAATTGACTCCCCAAGTGTTTTGTGGCCCTGGGCTTGAGCGCCCAGGCTTAGAGGTTACTTCAATGCTGTCTAACAGTGGGATTAGAGGATAGGACATCCCTGTTGACTGCCTCAGCAGCACTCTTTTTTGGTAGTCAGTGGCCAGTAACAGTTGAGGATCTAATTTCTCTGGAGGATTGTTATTTTATTGGACTGTCACCCAAACCTCTTAAAAATATGACATGCTCAGCTATGTGCAAGCAACAGCTTGTACACCACCACACTAGTTTGTTTTTCCATTCACTGTTTGTCTTCATGCCTTTTTTTAGCATCAGACGTGATGAGCCTTAAGCCAGTCCAAGTTTTGCCAGTACTTTTTCACACATGTTTTATAAAATGCAGGATTTTCTGCTGGATTTTTTTTTGCCACTGACTCAGGCTCTTCCCGTCAGAAGTGAACGGGCATGCCATCTGCAATATGATTGGTCGAAGTTGTGCGTCACAGGCTAAATTTTTTCTAAAGCCTGACAACAGAGCCAAGAGAAGGCGAGAAGTTTGTTTTTTTCCTTCAGACCACTTGAATTACAATATGCTAAAAGGCAATCATGGAATTTTTAGCCCAATGCACCACAGGAAACAGTGCTCTGTGAAATAAGCTGCAGACAGATACAGACAGGGACACATGACTTTACATGATCCCCTGGTGTTGATACTAATGTTGACAGTACTTCATTCTCTGAAACATATACTGGACATGTGATATACATGTTTCTATGTTCACACCATAAAGTTTGACCCTGAGGAAATCACCATAATACCCAGGATATAGTTAAGTGCTAGAATACCTCTCTCCACATGAGGTAAACTTTCATGGGAACCCATCATGCATTACGAGTACCATGAAGAATTTATATGTGGAAAGGATAAAAATTCTTGCAGATATAGGTTAACATTTAATCCTGAAATGTATATGTTGAAATCCACACATAAACTCAGAGGTTTTAATGGAGTACATTCAGTTGGGAAATGAGACACTTTATTTTTCCTGCCCATTGTCACCATTTTAATTTGCAATTAATTGTTGATGCAATTAGTAGTGGCTGTGTGCTTGGCAAAAACCCAACTTTGCTGTTACTGTCTATCATGACCCCCCCTCACACACACACCCCCACCATCCCTAATGTTTGCCAACCATACACAGACACAGACACAGATACACACACACACAAACAATTTAGAACCTAGAAAAATGTGACTAATACAGTCCTTTTAGTTAAAATATCATGTTTGCATATAAATGACACAACAATGAAACTGTGTATGTAAAATAGGCTTCATACCATTTGAATTATTCACAGATGGGGAAGATAAAGAAAAAAACTCTGGATTTGCATGAAGCTGCAGCTGCACCGATCACAGTCATGGCCTTTGGTCTGGTCTGAGTATGTTGACCACTAGTAGCAACTTAGAAATAATCAGCTTTGTCTAACCCCATTATTGTATGATATCTAAAGAATTTAGACCACCTTAGCATTTTTTCTGTAAATGTGATGAGATAATGAAACACGTTTGTAATGTCGGTCTGGGAACACAAAAACTAAAAAGATAAACAGGTTGTGAAATACATCTTTTTCTTAATAAACTTACCCATACTTTATGCTTGGGATTAATTATACATGTGTCTGAAAGTTCGTTGAATGGGAGAATTAAACTCATTGTATTTGAATTAATCTCATTGTACTTGAACTGCATTAAGTTGTCAGAATAAAGTAACAATGTTGGCAAGAATTAAAAACTGTCACATGAGTAAGCCTTGAGTTTCACAGTTCATATATTTAATTTTGAATTTGCCAACAAAAACGTGTGTTTATCTGATAAATTTGGTAATCCTAAAAGAGACTTACAAAGGATTTAGAGAACAATGTGAGATATTTACTCAACTGTTGGATTAGCCAAAAACATATAAATCCATGTAGGTGAAATGAGAAGGCCAATAATTTTAAAGCTCACTGTTTTCAGACAAACAGATATCTAAAGGTAGAGTACAGCCCTTATCATACCCTTTTGTTGTTATTCTGATGTTCTCTCCTTTTATCCACGGTTGTCCATAAACATATCAGGACTCTGCGTTGATATTGCGGCATGTCCTGCTTTTGTCATGACTTTGTGCAGCACTTCAAAAAGCCTTTCAGTCTGCTTTTCTCCTTCTGATGTTTATGTGGGTGCGAGCCCTTTTCCTTTCTTACTTTCTGCCTTTACATTTTGTTTGATGTAAGATATTAAGCTTGATAAATTCCAATTAGCAAAGCTGCCCTTTTGCAAACCTAACATGCCCGTGTTTCCTGGTTTTTCCTCGGCATGAGAGACTGTTTTATCATATGAAAGAGGTCCTCAAAGACTGATGACAAAACACAATGACAGCTTCTTTATCAATTCATAAACTGATTTGAGTTTTATTCACTTTGGATAATCTATAATACAGCTGACATGTTTGAAGTTGAAATGAATGCTTCAGTTCAATAAACAGAAATTTTCTCCACAGTGAACATTCTTAATTTCATAGCATTCACAGAATTTGCATACATATTTTATGCAAGTAAATATTTATTTTGAGCATGACTTCTTTTGTCTGATAATAATTCCAGTTGACCCAATATTCAGTCCTTTGTCAGCCACAGTGCCGTCCACTGTACCACTCTTTGACTCTTAATTTTTGTGCACCATTATAATTTGACGGCTGTGCAAAATTGATGGTAATGTGTAATAGAATAATGGTAATGTGCTCCTGCAAATGAACACTGGCAAATCATTTTGACAAGTCACTTTGCCATTTTTCTAGTCCCTGAAGAGTTGGGAAGTGAGGGCTGAGATAAAAACTGCCCTTTTACAAGGACAACTCCTATAGGACTTAATATTGTTTCCTCCACATACAGACTACATGTAACTCAGAACTTTTCACGTTTGAAACATAATAAAAGGCCTCAACGTTGATGGCAAAACAACTGTTACAGTATGTAAGAATCATTTGGTAATCTGTCTTCATGAGGATAAATGTTTAATTCCTCTCTAGACACATTTCAAAGTGTGTGAAAACACTCTGCTTTGATTAATATTTTGTTGAACATAGATTTCCTACATAAAGATTCACAACATTTGAGAGATTGCACCATACATTAATGAGGCTTACATCTGTATGGGACTCAGATGAGGAATGTGTTGTGCAACAGAATCGGCATCTAGCAGACATATCAGAACAGAAGGGTATTGAGCATCTTTTATTTATTAATGTTGTTTCTTAGCTTGTTAGCTTGTAAATGGCAGTGGCTAAAACAGCATTAGTGGTTGTGATAATGCAAGCGAGAAACCTCCAGCACAGAGCTTTAGGTATCAGGTTTCTCTGCCTAAGACATACTATATCTAGCTAGCTTGCCTCGAGAGTGTCTGAATTTCAGATTTTAGGTAAAGAGCACTGACAACTCCCCCTTCTGTAGAGGAATGTGTAAACACCACTGAGACAAACTTTGCACATATACAAGTCAGTACATTCAAGGTCTGACAGATGTAATAAAAACACATTTTTAAACAGTTGGGATCTTTAATTTAGTGGAATGTTGACTTTTTGCAATGAAGCCCCATTGCAAGATTGAAGTTATGCAAATCTGTTTCAAAACTTTAAATTAAAAAAACAAATTATCACTGAATGCTGCACCGCCATCCCTCTGCCTGTGTATCAGGCTTTGAGTATTTTCTACATGTGTGTATGTGGTAATTTAGTGGAGCCCCTACTCTCTACAATTTATGGGTTTTGTGTGTTTCTTCCCTAATGAGGCTTGGGTTTGTGGTCTCCTAATGAAAAAATGTAGAAAGCCTGTTGCTGGCGGAGAGCCATTTACAAAATAAGGCCCTGTATGTTCAAATACAGCAGTTGGACAAACAGGCAAATTGAGCAATGCAACAGAAGTTGAATCAGGTCAGCGAGAACGCATTCATTGAGCCAGTCTAATGCAAGACTAAACCCCCCAAAACAAATTAATTTATTCAACGTTGCTATTTGTGTTTGGCTGTGCCAAAAGAGAATGATGGTGTCAATTAGGAGTAATAAGGCCCCTCCATTTGTTCTCACGTCCCTTTAAGGGGTAAAACTGAAAGATAGTGCTGGCTAAGTCTCTCAGACTCAACTGATAGTTGGTCCTGGTTTCACAGAGGTAAGAGCTGAACATGTTAAGTAGAGCAGAAAAGGTTTTTTTGGAGTATTTACTGCCTCTTTGCTGACATGCAAACAACAGCAGCATCAGTTTTATGGCGCGAACCTGCTGTGTCAAGCCTTTGCACAAGCGAAGTGTCTGGTTATGTGACCTCTTTACTCTCTGGTATGTTAACTCCATGGGCCTGATTGAAAGCCAGCCTGGTCCCAGCCGTCTGTGGCCTCACTTCAACTCTGTCACATGGAAACAGAAAGAACATGGTGTACATTATTAGTGGTGGTCATTATCAGAATCAGAATCAGCTTTATTGGCTAAGTATGTGTACACAAGGATTTTGACTCCAGTTTTACATTGCTCTCAGTCTACTTGCACAAAATAGGCATGCAGCTAGGAGTAAGGACAAATGAGTTCAAGAATGAGAAAAAGAATATAGAGTGGTGAATGGTCACGATTGTACTGTAATGACATTTTAAAGAAGTACCAAATATAAAAATTACCCATGGTCAACTCAATAAAAGTTTCCACCATAAAGAAAGAGTCAGAAAGAGTCAATTGTCCTGCATTTTGTAGCATCAAAAGTAGTTATAAATCTAAATGTAAAAATGTCACTGTGATTAAAAAGGTGATGGTGTCACAGTAAAACATCTTACCTAAATACTTACACAACTGAACTCTTCAGTTCAGACTGTGTGTTCAGCCTCTCCTCTTTATGTTTTGAAAATTTGCATGAATTACACAGTTTGTGGTGTGCTGATCAGAGTGAACAGCTGCCTTTCTCCTTCTTCACTTTCCTTTAGCATCAGTAATGACACCCACACTGATGCTTTGTGCCAGATACTTGTTTCAAAGTTACACCCTTGTACTTAGCTTGGTGTCTAATAGGTAGGTACCATAGCTCTTTTAAGATCAGAGGTCCCCCTTTTTCCCTTCTCACCCTCTGTATTCATCAGGAGCCAGTTAAGCTGCAGCCTTATGGACTTCACTGCTGCTGGATTTCTTTTGACTTCACCTAAAACAGAGAAAAGGTAAAAGAAAGGGCTAATTCTAACCAAAACTGGAACAAGACAGAACTAGAATAGCCTGCAGTCCAATGTAAAATGATAAACAAAAGTAGCATTTCCCTATGTTTGATATCCTTGATGTATGACAAGTGGGGGCGCCAGGGGAACCTCAGTAAATTGGAATAAGGGAAAATGCCAGGCTAATTATTAAAGAAAATGAAATTTAGCTATGTAACTATCGTATGTGTTATAAAGTATAATTTATAATGAGAACACTGACTATCAAAATCTTACTTGCCACATCCAATTTTCTAAATGCCTGCAAGTAAAAACATTATTTCATCATACATTATAAGCTGATGGCCTGGTTACAGTTTGTACTTGCAATGAAGTTTCTCTGCTCCTCAAATTTAGCTAAGCATCTAGCAAATGCTAACTCAAAATAACACACATTTAGAGAAAGAAAGGATCCAACAAGCAGAATGATGTCCAGCTAAAAAAAGCTCAGCTGCACGGCTACTTAAAATGTGCTTTGCAGCTTCATGCCTTTTTATGTTGGTGCAGAAATTACATCATTAAAAAAATAACAAAAATAATACAAAAAAGTAACAAATGCAACATATTTACAATGGATCCAAGTGCCATGGTTTCTGTATCTTTTGTCTATAGTCCACTATTGTCTTTTCAGTTTAGCTACAGTTTGTCTAAAAACCTCACTACTTCAAACAGTGGTTTGATGAAGGATCACTCTACATCTTGTGCATTATTATATCCAGTGAAATTCTTGCTGGATAATCAGCATTTTTTCTCAAAAACACCACACATTGCAGAAATGTAGTTTACACTGATAACAGTTCTTATGTCTGTCATTTTCCCTACACATCTTTAGACCCTTGACATTGTAAAAGTAAATGCTCAGTAGTTTCACCTTTGACACTTTTGTCAATAGGGCAACTTGTTGTTTTTCAACACAGCAGCTCTGCTAGTCTGCTAACTGAAACAAGCCTCATGTTGTCTTGTGTTCTGACGAATCTTATCCAAAAAGATATTTCAGATACATATTAGGGAGTCAGACTCATTTAAAAATGATTAGGCTATACTTTTGAAAAGTAATTTTCTCCATAATGACTGATTTCCCAGGTGGTCCCTCCAGATTTTACTCATTCTGATTATTAGTCTGTTCTCTGAAATAAAAAACCATTCCCCTAAACATCAATTAAAAAGTGTCTTTATCATTAGAAATGTAGCTTTTTAATTTGATTGTTTCAATTCCTGTTTCTGTAGCTCTTCTTTCACCTCCTTTATGTTACTGTCCCAGATTTTAGAATAGCAGTTTTTATTACTTCATTGAACACTAATGAGCTTTGTGTCAATTCTATCTTCGATACTAATCACGGGGTGTGTGTCACTCCTTACAAACCAGATTTCCACTTGGCGTGGAAAACTATGGGAAACCCTGTCCTTAATCATGAGGAAGAGCTCCCCGTCTGCACACCTTTTCTTCAACTTCCCAACCCAACCTCCCAAATTCTTCAGTACTTTCTTTGATCTCAGGTATCATTCAGCTCAGACGTGGTATCCACATACTCTTTTGTTTCAGGCTTACCTTCCGTTCTTGCTGTGCTGGTCACATTGTCCTTTGTCTTGAGCTCACCTCTGTCTGACATGTCTCTTATTTCCCTCAGTGCGACGCTCCTCTTGCTGTCACAGTGCCATGACCTCTTTCTCAAACATAGCTGTATTTCTGTTTCTGTCCTCAAGCCTAGCACCTGCCATCCTTTCATTCTCACATCAATTAAGTGATCTTACTTCACAGAATTGAATTGGTTTGCTTCTTAGGCAAACCAGCTCTTTTATCAGGTTGTTTACAGTTTTAGAATATTTGCAATTTGTCCGACTCGCTCCTTATACTCCACATTATTTCAGATTTAAATGCATTACTTTTTACTCCCCTTTTTACTACAAATATATGAAAACAACAAATTAAATGATTTGCTTTCTATGAAGTTTTCAACATTAGGCATTGCACTGCCTTGATCAGCTACATTAGAAGGCTTTTCACAGAATAGTGAATGGATTAGTGTATTTTACTTAAAAACAGGCCTAATTTGTAAAAGAAACTTTATCCTGGCAATTAAAGCACTAATGCTAATGTTTGTGCAAGATTGTATTTTGTTATCATAGTTATAGTTGAAATTTGTTACTGTAGTGGGCTTACTTTCTTACCAAAATCTAAGCATAACCACCACTCGCCTTTGGCTAAACCTCAACCACTGGCCCAAAAAAATCAGTTTTTAACAGCTGCACTATTAAATATAAGATTTATTCATACCAACCCAGCATCACAATTTAGACAGCTAACCCCCGATAAACACTGAAGACACTAAGTGTTGACTTGATTTTTTCACTCTATAAGTAACTAAATTATTGTGAAGTTGTTTTTTAAAGGATAACAATAGCAAAAGGACAAAGCGGTCAGACAGTATTATGTTCTGATGCTACTTTTTATCTGACTGACAGAATAAAGGACTTTCTCTATGCTATCTGTTGCTGTAACTGGACTCTTACTCTTTTCTGCTGTCAGGATATGGCAAATTTTTTTTAGCACACTGGAGGGTACAAAATCTTAAGATGTAGTAAGCAAAGACAGTAGATTTAATAATACACAGCTCTGACATTGGAACCCTTGAGGAACAAATACTTCAAGTTGCTATTGTGTTGTCTTCCTCTAAAACAGTAGAAAAATGTCAAAACTGAAAACAACATATTTGACTTTCTAGTCCACATGCCTCTATGGAGGAGCAGCAGTTTGATGTCATAAGTGCAACCAAAGCGTGCTGCTCTTCTTCTTCTTCTTCTCTTCTTTTTCTGTGTTTAATAGAGAATCACATATCTACTCTAAACCTCTACATTGCTGCTTAAATGTAATGAATCTAACTGATACCAGAATCAAAGAAAGTTACATAAGCTTTTAAGTACTAATGTGGACTTGACATTTATATGGTAATGTTTTGGGAAGACATTGTTAACATGAATATTTTTTTACTGTAGTTTATTCTTAGGGTCCTGCTGGACTCTAGTTGTTATTTAAATTAATAGTGAATTCTTTAGGTAATCATGTAGTGAAAATCTGATATAAAATAGCCCAAATTATGGCAAATAATGACTAATGAACTACAATAAAAGTTTGAACTGCATCAGAGGTATAGGTAGTTCACAAAAAGCTGCTTAGACATAATGTTATTGTGAACAGAGACAGTTCATTGAGATGTAAATCTACAAAACTTCCTGACTAAGAGTAAGCAGAAGAAAATATGTACCCCCACAATGCAGAACTATGAGCTATTTATTTGTGCACAAATCTCAGAGACCAATGACCAAAAGTAACCTAAAACACAACCAATTTGAAAGAGTAAACACGGCTCATGCTATCTATCACCAACCAAAACCGATAAATCAGGAAAGCCTACAGCCTGATATGATGGACCAATGGACAGCAGACCCTTCTTAAGCTGCTCCTACGCTCAGCCTTAGCCATCCACACACACCCACACAGGTGTGCTACTCAAAGAAACAGAACAGAGTGAATCACAGTACTATTATTGAAAATGTTGGTCACCAGATAGAATGACTAAAAGTACAACACCACAAAGCAAGTACAACATGTGATGTTCCCAAAATTATTAAAGAATTTTAAAATACTGTATGCTGGTCAACATTACCCTATTTATGAGTTTTACAGTGGTACCTTTTTAGAGGTTGGAATGTGAGACTATCAAGTAGTCAAAAGGTCAATGGATAGAGTAATAAAGCCATCGTCTAAATAAATATGTAGCATAATTTTTATTGTCATAGTTTCTCTTCCAGTGTTTATGGGTTAATAACTTTCATACCTGTTGGACTTTGAAACCAAAGAATACTGCGTTTCTTTTTGACATATGTTTTTTGTTATTTGAGTGGTAACAGTATATTCCCCTTTAAATCATCACTGGGTTCGGGCCACTTCATATGCCTCTCTTCTTTTTTTTCTGCTATACGCTGTGAGTAGGTCAACTGGACCATGAGACACAAAAGAGAACAAAGGTCAGAATTATAATCAGTGCGCCATTATTTGATAATGAAAGCCATCTCCAGAGGAATGTCACCCATTAACCTTATATCCTCCATATGTCGAATTCAATGCTTCATGAGCGTTGAGAACTCCATTGTGTATCTTTTGGTGTAATCAAAACTTGGCTTTTCTTCAATCAATTATACAATGCTTTGTGAGAAATTAGGGCTTTCAGTATGAACATGATGTTGTGTTGTTTACTCCCAGAATAAAGCAGAGTCGCTTTAATTAAGGGATTCCTTTATGGTATGCCTGTATAGATTGTTTGTGACATTGTTTCAAGTACAGGACATCATTTAAATCCCTTAAAATTAGTAATCTATTCTTTGCATCCTTTTTTTCGTAATTAAAACTAACCAGCTACTCTAGACAAAGTTTCACGCCACATTTCAGTGTAAAAAGATGACTATATACCATTGTAAGGTAGTGAAAAAGGCATGAAAATGTTCAATCTTATAATGACCCCAGCAAATACCTATGTGCTGCCAGTGCCAATAATGCATAAGCAAGCATCACAATGGAAAGGAAGCTATTTCAGAGGATCTGATATATTCTGTAATTAATTGGGTCCATACTTTTATTTTGACAAACAGAAGTTTGAAGCTGCGCCGAGGGAAACAAAAGCTTGTGGCCTCATGCGATCTTCCAAAAGGATACAAGGCTTCTTTGTCAAGAAGCCCAATGTCCTCCTGAGCCCAGATGGAACTAAGGGGTTCATGTGAGTCCAGTCAGGGAGAACAAGGTCATAGCTGAAAGAAACCAACTTTGACTGCTTTTGTCAAGGAACCGCCTGTTCCTGAGCTCTGTTGGAATGACCCCCTATCCCCTGGCTCCCATCAGATCTCATCCTTTCTTTGCTGTAACTGTTACGACGTGCAGCATGTGCCGAAGAAGTTTTTCTCTACATCACCCTTGGCTGAACTATAAGATATTTACTGCACAGTCCAACTTGATTGCCAGGATTTAATGTTGGCATTGTATATTTTGGCAAACCGCAGATTTTTTGAAGCTTTATGTTTCTCTAATGTTTTTTTATGTTTAAACTTTACATTAATGTGGTTATGATCTGCTTGGCTAAAGGCACAAAAAGCAATTGGTCAGGGTTAGGAAAAAATCATATTTGGGGTCAGGGTTCAGGTTCTTCCATTCTTCGCTTAAAACACACAGTTTTTGTTACCTCAGAATCTCATATTGACATGCATTGTTGAAATGTTAATATGATACATGTGAAATGTACAAACTTTACTTAGCCAGCAACTGCTAGAATATAAACTTAAAAAAAGGAAAGAAAGAAAACTGTTGCAACCAGGCTGCACAGTCACCACATCAATGCACTGTGTACTGTAGATGTAAACAACAGCGAATGAATATGAACAGGATTGACTTAAAATCTGACCTCTTATTTCAGATTTAATTTAATAGCATTATAATAGCACTGCATTATGAACTGCAGTTGTAATGTTATATGCTATTCTGTCCAAAACTACACACAAACTAATGATGTTTAGAGATGTTATTTGAGCAATAGAGCTCAGAGCTTTCACATTACTTCAGGTTTTATGCACGTTTATTAAGGATTTGGCAGATATATAATACATAATGTATAACCAACTATCCAGTGCAGAGTCAGAGGGAGGCTGGAGCCTTTCCCAGCACACATTTGACTACATGCAGGATTTCATTAACATACACAGGCAATTTAATCTCCACTTCATCCAGCCTGCGGGGCAACAGTGCTAACAACAGAGCAACCATGCTGCCCTGTGTGTTCACTGTGGTGAGGAAACACTGTCTCCACACAACATCATACAGTACAAACTGAGCTTAGACATAAGCTATACGAGCTTATGTTGCTCAATGGAAGCTCTTACTGCTCTTCAGAGTGCTGAATGTTTTGTAAATGAGTAATTAATGCAATCACAAACTGGACCATGGATTTCAGCTGCAGGATGAGCACAGAGCTACTGGTGCAGCATTATCCAGCCTTAAACTAACTTTAGCTCAATACTGATTCTGTTAGAGTGTGTATTGAGCTGGTGATTATAACTCTAGCTTGACTGTGACTTTCTGAGTTATTTGTCTCTATTACTTCAAAAGAGTTTTCATTTTCCCAGACTTTGCAACCTGCTGCAATAAATGACCTATGTAGCTAAATCTGAGACATCTTGATGCATGACTGGCAATCAGTTAAGATGATGGTCCAAATAGTCAACTCAGTCCTTTTGCTTTATGAGTTTACCACATTTCCAGTTTCCCCTAAGCTAACAAATTTAATAAAAATGTCATTACTTCTTTTAAAGTTAATTTCAGATTAAGGCAGCTGCTCCATATATAATATGCTAGAATGGAAATGGCATTATAAGTTTATTGTTTAGTTATACACTTACTTAGAGAGTTGGGAATGGGGCAGGGACTGTTGCTGTTGTGGTTGGGACGTGACATCAAGTTATACGAAAAAAGCTTTAAAACTCGGCTATTGTATGGAGCCTTAAGTTCAACATATTTCAGATAATGTGCAATGTTTTTTAATACTAATTTAACTGGTTAGCTCTGTTGAACATTGCTGCCTTTTTTTACATCTTATTAACAAAATTATTTCGCAATTAATCAAGAAAATGAGAAACAAATTAATAAATAAAATACCATTTGCATACGGATATAAACACTTGTTGAAACCGTTCATTTATTGATCTGACTCTGTCTATGGCATCTGATCATACAAATGAGCCAGACATTCGTGTTTTGCTGCTTTGTTACCAGAGTACTGTCCTTTCGGAGAAAACTCAACCCACATTCTGTTTGTTAAACCTAAAGCTTATTGACAACATAGTTACCATTTCATCAGTTTAAACATTGACCTCTGCACATGGAATACGTCCTAATAAGATATTGCATGTTTAACCTGTAGGTTCATGTTAAGGACAGTGTCATATTCGACTTTCAAATTTGTAATTATTGCCCAGGGCACCTGTCTGAGCTCCTGTCTCCATGTCAACAAAATGTGCTGTGTACATTTTCTGTGCACTTTGTACAGCCTCACCTTACAGTAGAAGTCAATAGCCTTACAGACCTGAGGGTTCAACTCAGAGAAACATATATGTATATGCATATGCATATCAGTTAAAATGTCTGTTTTGCAAATGTTTGATGTTGCCTGCATAGTGGTTTTCATTCCTCATGGAAGCTGGAACAAAAAATTTTAGCAGTAGTCAGGTGTTTATACACTGAAAAGTTGTAATTTCATAATGATCCTATATATCCTAATAGATGGTGCTTAAATGTGCCTTATTGTAAAAGCAGAACTCCATCACATAGTACCAGACAAAAGAACAAAAATGGTTTCCTGCAATCCAGTCTATGGTGAATGTTACATAAAAAAGCAGATATAGGTTTCATTTGCTCATATGCCCATTTTCCTTTCAATAATCTTGCAAGTGCAGGTTTGCAAAAGCTAACACACAGTTGCTATTCTAATTGGAACAGAGTCATTTATGTTATTACATAAAGTAAAGTGGCAGCATGTTGCCAGCAGACAGTTGCAATAGATATGTATTTCATTTTTTATGTTGATCTCAGTGGAATAATCCAATAAATTGCTAAAAGAAACAGAAAACACATTGTAAAGGGAAGAGGCACAAGAGACCTTTTAACTATACTCTCCAATCTACCACAAAAATTGATTGTTTCCAACCAACCCACATGATTTTGTGATCTGATGGTCCAGTTGGAAGGACCTTGTTTTTCAGTGCCTGACAGAGCTTTACAAAAGACTAACCTTCACAAATGACTCAAAAAAGGTTTTATATAACTGCTTTCTGATCTTCCATTGCTATGATTAAAGTAGGTTTGAGCACAGACCACTCAAGGATGGAGAAGGGTGTTTGGGGACAGAAACCACAGAGCATGTATTTATTATGCAAAAATTATGCAAGTTAGGCAGAATTAACTTTAAATTAAACAAAACAGGTCAAAACAAAACAAAATAAATAGAAAAAATGCCATAAATGAAGTCTTGGGGAAAATAATGAACTCTTAAAAGAAGATGCAAAAATATATGAGCTTTATTACTTTACATTTTTTAAACTAAATTATACATTGATTAATCAAAAAATTAACACAGTTGATTTATAATTAAAATTACTGCATACACAAGGAAGTATGCACTGGTCAGAGCTGGCCATGTATAGATCTGGTTCTGTCTGTAGCATCTGATCAAACAAATGAGCCAGACATTCAGGTTTTGTTGTCTTGTTACCAGAGGACTGTCCTTTGGAAGATAACTCCCAACCCACATTGTGTTTGTTAAACCTAAAGCTTATTTACAACATGGTCATTCAGTTTAAACATTGACCTCTGCACAGGGAATGATTTGTCCTAATAAGAGATTGTGTGTTTAATCTGTAGGTTTATGTTAAGCTCTGTATTATATTCAACTTCTCAGATTTGTAATTATTGCCTGGGGCACTTGTCTGAGCTCCTGTCTCCATGTCAACAAAATGTGCTGTGTACATTTTCTGTGCACTTTGTACAGCCTCACCTCTCAGTCTGAGTCTGTACTGCTTTTCCTGGCAGTAGATCTTACGCTTGAGTAGGGTCCACAAGTTTCAATAGGGAACAAAGGAAGTTGTTTATCATTTGGCCATCTATAAAGCCTTTTCTCACAAGCCAAGGAGTGGAGCTTTTGTACGCACGTGATGGAGCATTATCCTGAATATCATGGTTGTCTTGATGGCTGTAGGCATCCTCCTGTACCACGGCTTGTAGCGGGTATCCTCCAAATTCTGGCACTAATTTCCTAAGCTCATTTTTGGGCCATCTGTAACTCGAAAGGGTTCAATCAATTCGTTGTGGATAATACCAGTCCACACCATTAGTCCTCCACCACCATTGAAACTTTTGGTCCATCAAGAGTCATCCTTAACTCATCATTGCAAAAATCCTTTAAAAAGTCGGTCTCCTTGTGTTTTTTTGCCTGTTCCTAAGGCAAGAGCCTGTGTTTCTTCTTCAGTGGGTGATGAGTGTAAGCCTTCCTTTCCTTGGCAACACTTCTGAGCACCATGCCCCTTAAGCCTCTGTCTCTTCTAGAAGGATTCAGTTCATGAAAATGGTGGCACTAGAGGCTAAACAGTTCTTGGAGGATTCATGCACACTTGAATGTGTGATGATCTGGCTTTTATGATTTTAAGTTGTTTTGCCAACCCTCTGAAAGGTAAAAAATAAAAAGCTGCAAGACAGAGATCCAGGTGAACTTCTTGTCAATTGAATAGTCAATTTTATTAGCTGGTTTGCTAGGTTATATCTTATATTGTGGCAAATGCTTGTTGCTTTACTGTGAAAGTTAAGATGTCAACTAGCTAGTTCATGGTCATGACAGTTTTAGCCTATGGCTTTATACAGACATGCGTTAATTGAAAAGCTGAATATTGTCTCTGGCTTAGGTTACATTGTTTGGCATGCTTCTGTTTTGAGTTGTGTGTAACACTTGTGCAAACTTGATGCTCACAGTAAAAGATGTTTGAGCATGCATGTTGACCTTGAGACACAGGACAATACATTGTTATGACACCATAGAGTTTTACTTGTAGTTAGCACATACATTACTTCGGATACAGAAACCAGGAGTTAGTTTCTACAGTGGTGCTGTTAAATCTGTTAAATGGGGTTAAATCGCTCAAAATACCAATTGTTGATTAATAAATGTTGCCATAGGCCACACTCTCTCAAAGTACCAGTTAGTTTAACTGAAAATGATTCCATCAAGTGGATGTTCTTATTGAGAGATTTGAAATGATTGTGCTCACACTGCACTTATAACTGCACTATATATATTTTTTAAAAGCAAAACATCCGTCAAGACATGAGAAACAACTTTGATCATAGTTAAAAGAAGAATTACATGGATAACGTCAATAGAAGATCATGATCATATTTGAGAGTTCGTAGTCAGACCAGTCTTAATTTTACAAATTCACATAGAGGGATTTATAGGTATTCAATAATTTATATAAAAGACACTCCCCTCCCCCCAAAAATGTAAACACTCAAAAATATTTAGCACTATGTGAAAAAACTACTGTGAAAAAAGTTTAAAAATCCACATACAAATACTGATAATAATTGTATAAATATTATCAAAGATGCCAGTGTTTTTTTTTTCTGCAACTTCACAGAGCTTTGTTTATAATGTAAATCTACTGTCTGAAGTCAATTAGATTTTACTGCAGAGAATATAGAAGAATGTCATCACCTTATGAAGTCTGCGCACATTTTAAACTTTTATACTGGACACAACGCTATTAATGAGAGAAATGTGGAATTTAAAGCTATTTGGCCCAACGCATAATTTGAATATTTCTGGTTTCCTTTGGTCACCTCTGCCAAAATGTCATCAGAGTCAAGAATCTCCTGCATGTTTATATGCGACTGACCCAATCTAACCCTCCACTGTTGCACCAGATTATCAGAGTGAGTAGGCGATCAGAGATGTCAACATCGAGGCTGCTGAAAGGCTCGCTTGCAGCGCTGCCCTTCTCTCCTGTTCTTAAATTATTTTCCCCTTTCTCCCAGTCACACTTGTCTTTTACTTGCTGCTGTTTTTCTCTGTTCTTGCTTTGTTCTCTCTATGCCTGCTCATTATCTTTTCTCGCGAAGCGTTCTTTCTAACTAATTTTCTGTTTATTCGTGCACTCTGAGGACCCTTAGTTCAGTTCAGTTCACTTTTTCTAAGCATTGCCTGAAGCCTGTTATTGCTCGTTTAAACAAAGACTGATAGTTAATGATGCTGTAGCCATTACTATTAAAGCGCCTCTCAATAATGAAATCATTAATGATCAATATTAGAGATAAAAGGTTGTGTGAATTCACACTGAATTCACCCTGATTAAAACAACATATTCTCATTCCAAACTGACATACAGACAAATATGGACAATGCAACAAAACTATGTGGTAACAATCAGAAATAAATTGATCATCTTTGCTTTCACCTGGGATGTAACATGCCGTTTCTTTGGTGGACCGTGTGTGTGGGTGTGTGTGTTCTTTTCCGTTTTTGTTGATATCACCTCTGTTGAGGTTTCAAGCAATCTTATCACGTTGGTCACTGGCACGATATGAACATCTCAGAGGCTGACCACAAATTTGAACAAGTCGTCAAAACCGAGCGTAGCTCTGTTGATTAAGTGCAGATGTTCCTCCGTTTGCTTGCCAGTAATCTCAAATGGAAAGAATTTTCTTCTTTATTTACTTTTTTTTTGTTGCATTGAAGATGATGTCACACCAGTGTAATGCATTGTCACTGTGACGATCTGCGAAGAATCCCCCTTATGTTTTCAGGGGTTCCAGCTGCAGTGGAAAATACCTGGTACGTGGTACAAAAAGTGAGACGAGTCAAGCTGAGCCAAGCTGACACGAGCCGTACCAGGCCATGGCAACACGACTTAAGGGGCTTTGCAACTAAACTTTCTCTTCACTTCCTTCCAGCCAACACTGACCTGATTAACCCAGATTAACATACTGCATTATTTTAGTCGAACAGTAACGATTTTGTACCTTCACATTTTTTCATGTCTCGATGCATGTCTGACTTGTCCTGTTTGTCACATTCTCCTGACCAGTTCATTATTCATACCTCTGCTCCTGATTAAGATTTTATTTGCACATTTTTGTGTGTAATCCTGATTAGTAGGTAACTTATTTTATTTCTTACTATTCACTTAAGCTTGATCTTCCGTTGTCTTGTTAGGAGGCCTTTTCTTTTAAAAGCTGCTTCCTTCCTTTATATAAAGATATAACAATCAAAATAACGCAAAATATCCTTGTGACATAAAAAAATAAAAATTCAAATACCATAATTTTTTCAAACTATCATAAAACTTACCACAAAACTGCCTTATCCATTCAGACTTGTTTCAAACGGCTATTTGCGGTGACTACCTTCTTGCCGTTCTTGCTGTTTACTGTTTCTTTACTGTTCTACTATATCGATACACAACTCATTTGCTTTGCCACATGCTTTTGTAGGAAAATGCAATGGTTTCTCACATTATGTGAAGGGTCAATAATTTTACAAAAAAATCTAATGATATGTCCTTGTACTTCATGCAGTTTGTAGGAAGGTGGTCAGAGCAAGCTTGAAACAAACTGGTCCATACAAAATCTACAACACCATCTAAAAGCAGAAGTGTTTGTAGGTGTTCCTTGGCCACAGTAAAAAAAGAGGCAAAAGAAGCCTGTGGTCATGGTGAGGAGCGGGACTCTATTGTGAGGGATAAAAAAAAAATTTGGGAGAAGTGAAATTCATGGCTAACTTCATTATCTGTGGCCACAAGGTCAACTGCTGCCCTAGGTGGGTATGAGTTGCAAGGTAACAAAAATGGTTGGATAAAATAAGCCCCCTACTCCCCCTTTGTGTCTCAAACATGTGAGTGAAGATGTTTTCGATGCTGTATAGTACTTTTGGACTTCATATAGACTTCAGTCAAGCATGTCCTGCCTCATGATTTAAGTAAGTCTTATTGTTTTCATTATTTAACCTAACCTAAAGATAAAGCATCTTCATCTGTATCTTAAAACAAGACACAAAAGCATCCAAAATGGATCTTGCACATGTGTTATTGAGTGAAACTGCACAGGATGTTTGTATCCCGACAGAAACTGGGCTCAGTGCCACTGTTTTAAGTGACAACATAATGTACTCTTGCTGTGTTTAGATGTGACAGGGAAGACAAAGTAGGTGGTATTGATTTCTGCAAACATTACTAAGTGTCAACTCAACTCGACTTATGAGAAATCTGAATGAGTTACTTGGGAAGTTTGTGGTGGGGGGAATGTTTGCATCACTGCTGGGGTGTTTACTGCTCCAACTGGGCAATTAGTGAATCTCTGGAGAAGATTAGGAACTTATATTCAATTTATAGATCCTCTGATCTGCTTATTATGGGTTAACCTCAACTGGCTTTCCATCAACTTAGACAAGCTCTGTTTTGAATCAAATCTGTCTCAGATAATATCCAAACCAAGCAAACCAATGAAATAAAGAATCTCAGTCTCACTAATCTTATTCTGAGAAACAAACCGCTCACTCGCCTCTGGTGTTTTCATTCTGTAAAGAATCGCCAAGCAGTATGTGCCACTCTTAAAAAAGAAGTCACACTCCCTCCAGTGTTTAATTGTGGTTATGGACCAACTATTAGCTGTAGTCAATAGGAAGGTTAGCATTTTCATCATGTCAAGACTTGTCATTGCTTTTATCACAATAACAAGTATTTCCTTTTCATGTGATAAGATATAGTGTGTAAATCAGTCACATTATTTCACAAATTGTTAAACTTTCCAGAACATCCAGAACAAGTCCTTCAAAAGTGAGTCTGCTCTGCTAGTTAAATTGGTTAAAGGTAGGTGACGGAAGTCCAAATGACTGTTTACTGTTCCGATACCTTTGAATTACTGTTTCGTGATCATAGAAGCAGTCATTTCTGGAGGTTAATTATGTGGACTGGTCACAACAGTCATGATTATAGACATGGTTAGAGAACAAGTTCTACATGAGTTTCTTGTAGCCTTGCTATTTTTTAAAAAATAATATAGCCCAATTAATGTTGTGAGAGGTGTTCCACAATGATCCTCACTGGGTCTCATGCAGTTCAGGCTGCTGCTCTTTAGTGTCACTTCTGTTGCTTTTGTCACTCAGTCAAATTAAATCAAGTTGCCACTGACAATGACAGCCTGCTTGGTTGTACTGTACTGTTGTCTACAATTATCCCATCTGAAAAATGAAGGTGGAAAAGATAATGTGAATGTTTTGCGCTTATAAACACACTCATCTAAAATAGTTTGGGAGACAAAAACACCATTAACATTACCACTTTTGACCTCCTACACAGAAGGGTTGATGCTTTGCAGATACTTACACTGCATTAGTCAGCAATTTTTCATTAAATTTTTTTCAACTTAATTAGACTGATATCATTCCAGAGCTAATAACCCTGAAAAAAATCACCACATACCAACACTCAACCAGTTTACAGTGATATTCAACCAGCTACTGTAATGATCGTAAACTTGTTCCAACGAGAAAACATTTAATTAGTGGTATTTTTTAGTTAGATCTATGATTAAGTTAATTAGTGGATCTCTATGAGTCTGATGGCTATTACTGATCTCAGTTAGACTATTCGGATGATTAACCTCAACTATTACATGAGATGAGTTAAAAAAAAATGAATTACTTCAGTTATCAGTGATGGCCAATTATAAATTCTGTGTGATCTTTTCTTATTGCAGTGGAATACTGAAAACATTTCCATTTAAAAGTACCTTTGCTTGTCATTAGGCAGTCTTCCATGTAAGAAACAAAACAATTGCAACATAAACACATTACCAAGCAAAGCATTTAAGGCAGAAATTGAACTGAGCATCAAAAAGATTTATTCAGTATGTCCTTTCCTCCTTCCTCTCGGTACACTTAGTTTTAGTTAAGTATGAAGTGCAATAGCGCCCTCACTCCTCCACCTCCATTATCACCATCCACATCATTCTTCCCTTCACTTGTTAATCAGCAGTGAGAATTAGAGTTCATTTTTTCTCATGAATGCATTCCCTGGTTCTTATCGGTTGAAACAGATCTCGCTCCTCAGATTCAGATAAAAAACCTGTTTTCCTGACTGTTATTATGAAATTAGTCTTATAGGTAGTTATGAGTGGTTTCTTTTTTTCCAATTTTGAACATCAACTGTTCTCATTCAAACACTGTCATCTTGCAGTAGTTGTATTTTTGATGTTTTCTCTCAAGCCCCCCACCCTCTTTCCTCTCCCCACCCCCCATCCTCTTTCCTCTCCCCACCCTCCACCCTCTTTCCTCTCCTTCTAGCATCATCGCTGTTATCCTTCTCATCCCTCCCACCCCTCAATGTTCTTCCGATTGATGCCATCTGAGGTTGCAGGCCCAGGCCGCCGGAGCTGCAAATTTACCCAGCAGCACACGTCACTAACAGGGGAGCGCAGAGCTCCCAAAATAGCCCAAACAGCAATTGGTAAAAGGGGGCCCAAGTGGTAGTTACAGAGGACCGATTCTGACAACAAAATGAAGCTCTCTGAACATTATGTGAACACCCATCATTTAATGAGTCACCCACACAAAACCCTGCTGGTTGATTTATCATGCGTTTCAGCACTTCTCTGGACAGCCATGGAAAGTTCCTCCGAATTCATTTGGAGACATTTATTCTGAATGAATTCTCTTTGTTCACACAACTGTCTTTAGGGACTTTGCTATGAGGGAAACCCAGGCTTCTGTGATCCCTGGATTTACAACATAGAGCAACACAGAAACATATACTGCAATACATGCAAGACATGAAAGGCTCTTTTGATGTGAGTCATGTGCTAGAACTCATCCCACTGATTTGCTTATTAAAATGCCACCAACACAATATTCATGACTGGGATACTAATCTGTTCCATGATCTGCTTTACGAATCTGAAATGATACTATATTGTCATTTAAATTTTCTGATGATCGTCCTTTAGCAGAATAATTCGGGTCACAAACAGATCTTTTTTTGATCACTGCCAAATACTCCAAACAGGCCATGTCTCTTGTGTAGTTGTTGCTCTAACCTCATGTACATTTTTATGTGCAAATGGTCCAACTTTGTAGCATTGCAAATTTTTGAAATATAACTCTAAAAAAAGATATTAGTTGTAAATTCAGGACCTGCCAGCCTGTAACTTTATTCAACGAGATCTTTAGATCCTTGCATAATTGTGGTCTGTAGTTGCATAAGGGGAAAAAACATGGAGGGTTTAATTAAAAACAGCTAACAAAGGCAACATTCAGGGGTTTTCTTGTTTCACAGTGCAGATTGCAATTCTTAGAATTTCAGCAAATATTACATCGTGGAAAAGCCTGATTTATGACGCTTGTCACTGGTTTGGAACTGAAGTATGTATCAAAGGCTATTCAGACGACACAGAACTTCTTAGAATTGTTCCATAAGGTCACTATAAACTGATGAACACCTCTTTAGCGACTTTTATGGATTTTTGTGCAGTTAGCTTGTGAAGTTGTCTTTGAGTAAGTTGTGGATTAGCAAGAGTGGATTTGCAGATGGACAACTACAGACTCTAAATAAGCTAAAAGACAGTCATTATGTGTTTGTTCTTGTTTATGGCTTGTAATCCCAAATTTTTTCCACAGAGCCAACTGAAACAGATCTCCTGGGGTCTCACCCAGCGTGACCTCAGTTATTCGTAAAGCAATTAAATCATTACAGTTGAGTTCTTTATAATAGGTCTTTTTTTGCGACTATGGTGGGATAAACATAAGCCAATTACAAATGTAGAACAGATGAAAACATTAATCGCACATATATGTCATGGGAGTTTAAAATTGTTTGATCACAAAACAAAATCCTAAAGAAAAACATAGAGCAAGGGAGGGATGAAGTTGTTGCTGTAATAATGGTCAGACCTATTCACTTAGTCAGCTCTTAAAATGTTTTCTGAATTCCACTTGATATTGCTTGTGGGATAATCTGATTCAGTTCATTATTTCATCAAACAATAGCCTTGTTTGTCCATCTTACTTAGAATTTAGAGGAAATGTAAGAGGTGGCTGCTACATTCTGGGAGCTTTTGCAAGAGATGCAAACCTGGGACATGCTGGGGAATTTTAGCTAATAGTGACATTTTTTTATTACACACAAGTTCCAATTAAAACTCAAGGACACCTTTATTTCTACATTCATTTACTGAGCGGCTATAATCAAAACTTGAAATCAGTTACAACACTAAAAGCGTCTGGGGAGGGAAGCTGTGCTTTAGGCTAAAAAGTAAAATGGAATAATCTGTGCCACAAATCAAATAAAACAATTCTGAGGGTAGATTGCTGCAGTGTAAATTACAGCATGACCTTGAATACAATGTTTTTGCACACTGGACCAGTGGAAGGATTAATTTGTGCTTTTTTTAAATACGATGGTGAGCCAATTTGTCCAGGAAGAAAGAACTAAAAGAGATTTGCTCCATTGAATCCTACATTGCAGAACGGTTACACTGCTAACACAAATCCAAACTCACAGAGATTAAAAAGTATCTAATCTATTTATGACCAACTTGCCTCCAAATCATTTTGAGGATTCAGAACATCTTTTGCAAGGTCTAAAGTTATACTACAATTTTTTTTATACCTTTAAAATAACGGTTGACATAAGTTTAAAAATCTGTGTTACATTTTGCTTGTATTCTCTCAAAATATCACAGTTATATTACATGCACTTTAGACTGCATAAACTCTGCACTGAAATGCACTGCATAAACTAAATATGATTAAATAAAGTTCATTGTGGATTGAGGATATGGTTTATAGTTTCAGGTTTACGGATATTGTATGATAGGAATAATAACTAAAAGTGCCATTAAAGATCTGCTACTCTCACATGTTTTTTGAAAGTTTATATTGTATTTAATATATTTAATATATTTTAATATATTCAGTTGTACTTGTATCTGTACAAGATTTGTCATTAGAGAGGTATTTTTAACATTCCTGGCCTGAGAGGGAGATACCAGTTCACTGCCCTGAAAATTGAGATTCATACTTACACTAATTTAAAGGCCAATTTTAGGCAACAAACCATTAATGAAAGCAGACTTGTTGGTATAGCGATTGAGAGTATCAACCACTAATGCCGGCAAATGGTACAAGGTAAAGCAAGTTACAAAACTTAGGCAAAAATTTCTGAATGAGGAGAATAAGTAAATGTGCTTCTACATTTCAGAGTTTTTTTTTTGTTTTACTTAATGTATGAAAACCATGTTATGCAAAATATTCACAATCACAGCATAGTTAGATGGAGAGGATCTATATGGGTTTGCATTTTGTAGCAATAACAAAGGTGAATGTGATTTCTAGTGTCTTGATTTATTTGCAGACACTGATGTAATTATCAAATGGTGTCACCGCACAGCACACATATTGATATTAAAGCATATATTTATATATATCTATATTTATTAAATATTGTCTACATATATTGCAATATTTGCTCTATACAGATGTGCAGGATACATTTCGTTGGTGCCTGCTTTACCACATGATGTTAGGATGCCTTGTGAAAAAGATAATTATTTTCTTTTTTTGTATGTATCTATTAATGACTATGTGTAATTTCTATGAAAGTTAGTGTTATGTTAAAATAGACTTCAGTTTCAGTATTCCTAAATCTAACTGGCCACATACATTTATCAGTCTTTCTTAGAAACTCAGTATATTTGTTGAATATAACTGAACCGTTCATTCAGATTCTCACCCAAGTTCATTAAAATTTAAAATGTGCAGCTCCGGCACTTCACTAGTACTCCTCTGGCAACCCACAGGCACACACACTGGTATACTTTAATTGGTCTATACGAGGCATTCTTGGGTTGCTCCTATCCTCTTTGTAATTATTTTCACAGAAGAGTGTTGGACAGTACTCTTTGTGGTTATAGGACTATAACATGTCTTGACCCAATGTTCAAAACAGAGATTGGAAAAAAAGGGCTTCTAGGTATTCTGCACCCTCTGAATGGAATATTTTGCAATGTGTTTTAAAACTCAAGGATCTGATTTCTTTCAAAGCTTTTAGACCCATTTTGAAGGACCTGGAGTCAGATTCTTTTAGCATTGTTTTTATTGATATCTGGGATGGATCGATGGGAATGTATACACTGCGGTATTTTCTGTTTTTGTTTTGTATGTTTATAATAACTTGTTCCCATTTTTATGCTGTTGCCTGTCTCAATCAGCACTCTCTTGAAATGCAGCTTTTGTGACAGGTCCTATCCTGGTTACATAAGGGTTAAAAAGAAAATAGCAGCATATTGCTACTCAATTTTAATGTGAATACTTTATGATTAGGTAAGTCTGTGTATATCTGTTCCATGTATCCTCAACTTTTTAAATTTTCCATTATTGCTGACATCATGTTACATGCAAAGTTACCGCCTTTCATATTCAAATGTAAATTAATTTTGTTTTGTTACCCATGTGGCTTCAGGAGAGGGTGCTGTGCTGAAAAAAAAAACAATAAGAAAACAAAAAAATAACTATTGCTAGTAATTTTCTCGTTGATATATGCATTTATTCTATTTTAAGTGTTTAATCATGTGTACTAATGATGCTACTAATAAATATTTATCAAAGCTTAGATCAGTTAAAAGATGCAATCATTAGTTTTTGAGGAGTTTAAACCCCCATGATTACTTTTTTGCATTGCATTATTAGTCTTGCTTGAATTGTTTATAAGTTTTAAGTCTTGTCATTGAAATTTCCAGCTGGATTAATGTCACTCTTGCAGCGATACAACAAACTAGCACAGCAATTAATAATTTACCTTTAAACTACCTTTATTATGGAAGGCACAATAAGCTTGTTCATCATCATTTATTAAATAACTTACAAGAAATATCTTTCACATATTTTTTTACCTGAATTCATGGAATTCCCCACTCTGAAAACAAACTTCTGCCCTTAAAATGTCCACTTAAATCAGTAGCTGTGTTCTCTGTGTGTATTTGTATTTTAGAAACACATGATCAAGAAGAGGATGGGATAAAACAGTGATACATGTTCTCATTGCAGGCAGTTTGCTTTCAAGATAAACAAGCATTTTACCAGAACCTGATTATTCAGATTCCACTGTTTCCAGTGGTCTTTCTGTTAAAAGAATATTCTTTTCATAATCCAGTTAATTGAGGTTTAAATATCAAATATTGATGTTTTATATCGATTACACAACTTTGCCTTGTACTGGCATGGATATGTACTACCATGAAGTGTGTACATTCATGCGACACGGGCATGGACGGGTATCATGCTTGTTGCTTTAAATTGTGCGTGCTGCAGCTCATTCATAAATTCAAGTACCTATGTAGTCTTGATTTCAATCAAATAAGGCTAAGGTTTTAGCAGTCTAATGTAACAGTCTAAAACTCTTGATATGTCTTGGTAAACTGTTCTTTTCTTTCATGAGTATTATTTTCTTGTCATAAACATAAAGCAAAAGAAGAAAAAAAAATGAGACAAGCTGGCCAGGGACTCCATCTAGTGGTCAGAGGGGTGCTGGTCCAATCTATGGTACAAACAGTTCCCATTACCGACTAATTACTCCTGAGCATATTAGAATAGATTATCCCAACTACCTAAATAATATACCTGCAACAGACAACAGAAATAATTGCAATTAAACAATCATTTCTCAAACATACTGCATTTTAACACATTTTCTTGCCAAATGTTTTTGCTATCATGGGAGTAAAAACAAACGTCAACATTAAACACAGACAAACAAACCCCAACAGAATGGGGCATTGAGACTTGAGGTAGTAAATACTATTCAAATCCTAAACGAGGTGGGTCTACACTGTCAGGTCCGGCTCGGAGAAATCCAGTGATAACCTCGTATGTAACGAATACCACCATGTTGACGGGGAATGCGCGCAGACAGTTGATGCCTAAGCTTTTGAAGAACACTCCCGCTCCCTCCACCTTCAGTGTCTCACAGATACAGTGATAAAAGCCCTTGTATCGCTTAGTCTCCCGAGCGCCGTCCATCTGAAGACGGGCTTTGATCACGTCCATGGGTGTTCCTATCGTCCAACCTGCCATTCCAGCTATTCCCCCAGCCAGCATCACACCACTCCAGTCTAGAGGAAAAGGAAAGACACTGACATTAAAAGGATGTACTCACACTTAACACTGTAACTTCTCTGTTTCATCCTCAAGAACTATGTAACATAAAGGGGAAAGAGTGCTGGCATCTGCCCTTAAGCTAGCCTGGGAAGTGCTTGTTGGCCTTGGTAGCACTTCTCATGGGAAGCAATTGTTATGCTAACCTCGAGGATATGAGCCAGTTAACAGCTTATGCAACACTTTCAATTAGGATTTACTGTACTGCAAAGTGCTGACGGAGGCTGATAAGCACCAAGACGGGTAATGATTGAATGATTCAATAGTCTGACACACTTTCATACATTTATTAGCCACTTTAAAACTATCAGTGTGATGTTGTAAATTTAACAGCAAAAATCATCACATGGGCTGTAAATTAAAATATGAAAACATAAATAAGGACAACATGATATCTGCACCCTGTTGAGTAAAGCTGTAATGACTTCTTAGACATGTTCACTTGCTCTAAAAGAAAAAAATATACAATTTTAAGGTATGGATATTTTAACAAACTACAGTGTATGCTTTGATTAAGATTTGCTGAATGTGTGTGGCTCAAATTGTTAAAAAGCATAAAACCATAGGGTGGTAGACCCTCCCCATAATGTCTCCACACATTTACCATCAAATAAACACAGAGATGCTACATTTATTGACAGTTCAGTCAGTACTACCTTTTGACCTTTAGTCACAAAAATGTGAACATTTGACGATCCCAAATAACTCACAGCACCTCTGCCCTAAACGTGGCTGTCATGGAAAAGGTGCTGAATGCTGTCTGATGATTGATAGTGAGGCCTGAAGGCTTTTCCAGAGCTGACACATCCGCAGTACACAAATCATCCAGCCAAACTAGCAATGGCAGCCAACAACTCAGTGGGCACAGTACGATTTCAAGTGCTCACATAGCGTTTTAGCATATTAGTTTTCATGTGAGAACCAAGTGCTTTACAACACTTTGTCTGAGTTTGAAAGTTTTATGCAGTAGTTCCACTTGCAACTCTTACAAATTGTTGGATGTTTTAGCCTAACACAATATTTGTCATCCCCAAACATTTTCAATTTGTATTTATCCCAAGGCTGAGTTTTAGTTGCTCACAGTTACATTTATGATGTTGACACATGCAAGAAGAGTTAATATTTACTGCTTAAGCAGCACACACACAAACAATAACTTTTCTTCTCATGGTACCAGCCTCACTTACCTGGTCTTTTCTTGCCACTGTCAGCCAGCCATTCACAAATGGTTGTGTAAGTCAAGAAGTATGTGGCATATGATGGCCCATCCCTCAGCATAAGTGGGAGCGCTCCTCTGTAGAGCCCCAGAATCCCCTCCTCTTTGATAATGCTCAGTAGACAGTGAACTGGACCATGATATTTGGGTTTGGGAGTGTTCTTTCCACCTCGCATGGACTCTGTCTGACACTGAAGACGTACTTTCACTATGTCACCTGGAGACATCACGGTTATCTGTTGGAGGCAGAGAAGGAGAGATTTAGTAGGTTTTAGGAGTGAGTGGAAACCATTTTAGTGTGTTTTAGGTGAAGTAGCCATTTAATTTCTCACACCTAATAGACACATGGATGTATATTACACATTGCATTATCCTTTACAGCAAGGATAATGGAGGACAGAGCCATCAAGCCCTTTTAAAATACAGCACATGAACCAGGCATACCATTCAACAGTTTTCATAGCATTTGTAAGTTGCATCTGTTACCTGAGCTATACCCCCTGCCATACCAGACAAGAAGACTTCTTGTTTGGTGTTTGGACCACAACCAGCGCCTCGTGCCTGGCTTAGACACTGCAGGCAGTTCCTGTATGTGCCAAACACCACTGAGGAAGTCATAGAGATTGTGGTAATGGGTAAGGACATGCCTTTGAAGAAGCCCTGCGCCTGATTGACACAAGAGAGAGTAAATAAATGATAAATACTTGCAATTTAAGTGGCTTCATACTCTTTTGTAAGTTAAATGACATCTTAAAATTTAAAAAAAAATTAAAAAATTGAAATTAGAATCCAGAATGATGATGTGTAGATACCCTAAATAATTTATAATAAAAAAAGTTGTTAAAAATGGATAATTCATAAGTTGTTACGCATTTGAAACTAGTCACTCATTTGAAAGCATTTTGAAGAAATGGTGTCATAAAAACTACACCTGTTCCACTTACCCCTTCTTTTGAAAATGTTGTCATTGCACACTGCCATATTCCAGTGAACTGTTTCTGGGTTTGGATGCGAACCTAGAGAGAAAAAGAGCATGAGGTAAAAATTACATCTATTTTTATTAAGTCGTCTTGACTGAGATGACTAAGATTCTGTGCCACTCACTGTACCTTCACAGTGTCCAGAGGGTAGCCCACTGCAACTCCACATGCCCCTTTATGTTTTCAGGGTAAAGACAGCATCAAGGACAAAAAAAGACAGAGCTGGCTCAAGGTTAGGAGCTTTGACTGCAACCCTTTTAGTAATGTGCAGGATAGGACAGGCTGAAAGAAGGTCAAATGTGATGGTTTGTTTTCTATCTGTTTTGAATCTTAAAAATAAGTATCTTGACATTAGAGAAGATGTGATTTTGAGTTGTGCAAGACGTACAGCTGAACTTTATTTTTGGTGCTTCATAGATTGGAAAATAAATGAAAAATTCATTAAGAAATTCGACAATAAAACTGATTGTTGGTAGGAGTCTAAGGACTTAGACCAGCTGATTGCATTCTTTATGATCCCCTGAATTAGTTTAAACTTAAGACAACAAAGTGTTTAAGTTCATTTAATGTCACAATGTTTTCAGTATTTATGAAATAGGGTACCTCTCTCAGATGTAAGTGAAATTCCTCTGGGTATTTCCTTTTTAAAATTTCTAAATGGATCAGTGTATGAGATTGAACTTGACATATTAGCTCGCTTTTTTTATTGTAAATATACTGTATTTTTGGCTGTGTTTTTATTTTGTGTTAAGGGAAACACATTTTTCCTCCAAGCTGCTAGTGAAGCACACTTTGATAATAAGATAGTAATAAGCTAAATTTATGCAAGAAGCCTTGTTAATTTGTTAAGTACTTATTAACAGATTATTAGCAGATGGTAAGTCTGATGTTTTAGTTTATTTCACTACTTTTCTACAAACACATAATTCTTCAGGTTAAATGTTCTTAAGTTAAGTACGCTGTCACACTGTAATCATACCATGCACATACAGTAACTACGTTACCTATGTAGCAAACACTCCAGCCAACGCATGCTAATTTTAAATAACAAACAATTTTAGCCTTAGCTGTTACCTGCAAGTGATCCAGACACAAAATCGACAATATGCATCCTGTCAGATGATGAGTGAACGACCGAAACTTGTCAGATGTATGCCCATTTTCTTCTAGCATGTGCTGCATAACAGTAACCTTGAGTGTTATGCTGTTACATCATGTGTAGCAGAGGCGTGTCTCAGTGTTAGCCGAACAGCCACTGGAAAGCATTGGTCCCGCCTTCACCCAAAGATAGCCGATAGGTTTAAGGTAACCTTTTAAACTCTATGCCAAATATCATATATATTCTTGAAGCTAAACGTTAATTACTATTGACGATGAATGTCAAAAACGTTTTGAACGTACAGTTTATTTATAGTGTTACACTTCATCCACTGACACTTAGCTGCGTGGACAGCCCACTCAGAAGCAAAACATCACACAGCGTTAATGATGCAATTCAACATTGGGAGCCCTTGCGATGAACAGCCAATGAATGACGAAGATTACGTCTCATGTAGGGGGTGTATGTGTTATCTCTTGGTTCGGATTGGATAGAAATTCTACCCGACGCCGGTTACTCCCGCCCCTTACTCGTTACTTCCTGCGACACTAGCTTGCATGCAACAGAAATAAACCTCCTTGGTGCAGACAGCGGGCAGGGTGTCCGCATTCAATGTAAACGCCATACCGGTTCATGTAGGTCGTGCAGGTCAACAAAAGAGTTTTGTTAGAATAAGAAGAGAATAAGCTGAAGAAACTGGTCAAAGAAAATACATTTGTCAGCATTAATTGATTGTTAGCTCTTAAAGAGGGACTGGTAACTAGCTAGCAAGTGTTAGCTATTATAGACGCCAACCGAGTGTTAATTAGACCATTAACGTTGGCTAGAATAAACAGCCAATAGATACAGTGGCAGGTGCACAACGAAGTTACCGGTTTCATAGAGTTGTAGAGAGCCTCTTCAAGCTTTTGGTTATATTCAGTCCTCCGGCTAATTGACATCCAGGAGCGGTGATGGACTTCGTTGCTGGATGCATCGGAGGTAAGTCAGCGGCAGCAACACAACAGCTGTTAGATTGTTAGATTGCTGATGCACAGAGGCCAAAAGTCATCCATGTATAAAGTTTTTGATTCATAAGCACTTTCTTCCCCTTTGTAAGTTTTTACTTTGCCAAGTGTAACTTAATGTGATTAGTCAAATATGCCAATCCTCAAACACAGAAACTGAACTTAATGACCTGGGTCTGATATTTTCTCTTACAGTATAGGAAAAGAAATGTCATGTCTGTTTAAGAGTGTTTTTTCACAAAGTTCAAACTTCTGCATTTCACGCTATGGGTCACTTGGACACTTTGTTGAGAACTTAAGCATGCATATACTACGGGCAACCAGGGGGTGTAAAAGCTTATACAGCTTGGCTGTTTCCACATACACCATTGGCAGATATCGTGAATCAGAACACACCCCTTCAAAGACCAATCCAGTGCTTTCTTTATTTAACAGGGACTGACATGCTAGACCATGTGGTTTCCCGCCCCTCTGACTTTGTGGTAGAATTCAGGGAACCATCTTAAGTCAAATGAAAAGCTACTTGCCATTGTCAGTGGATGACTTTGTTTGTGCTTAGCTCAAAACTCAGAGCAAGGTTAGCAGAGTTGCATCATTTCTGGAAGCAGGGATGCTCCAATTTCAACCTGCATCCTTGGACATTAAAGATGAGTGGTATCACACTAAAGAAATGCTGTACCAGATATGATGCAATGTTCTCCACTGCTTGTTTTTCCTATCCTCTGGTCATAAGAGTGCAGTGAGGTCAGTCACCACTCGTTATTGTGTCAAAGGCACGCCTGCTTGTGTTCTTTTCCTGGCTTACAGCCGGGACTCATTCCTGATTGGCTGTTTTTACAAATGGGTCAATTGACAAAGCAGGTGCTTACATAGGATTAGCCTTCTTTAGTTTGTTTACATAGGTAGTTGAGTAAATACAATTAATATTATTGTTTTGTTGTTGTTATTGTAGTGGCTTTATGATTATGTTTTCAACCGTAAATTGTTGGCTTTAACAGACATCTGGAATATTAGTAACTGAAAGAAGAAAAACAAAGCAAAAATAAATTCAAAACATAAAATGACAAATAACGGCTTTTCAGTGATCCAGCAATTTACTTACCTGAGAGATGCTTCATTACTTTGGTGTTGAAAATGTAAAAGTCCCATACTGTCATAAATCTGCATTACTCATTAATTAATGATATTCCTTACAATTAAACAATAATGTCATAAAGTAGTGATACTCACTGATAAGCAACATAGCTACCACTGCTGACACATCAAGAGTTATTAAAGACATACGTTGCACAGTATAAATAGTATAGGAAAATGTTTGAGGTTAGAAAAATTTAAATCCTAACATGGCCTGTAAAAACCTAGTTCAGCTAATTATGGGATTGCTGGTACCCTATTCCATGTTGTGTCAACTCTTCATGTTGTTTGTGTTCAGCCCAGGACCTATTATTAGGTTTTAATGTGAACTCAGGTGTGAAACCCAAACTGGCACCAGAACATGGGCATGTGCTGCACAGGCCAAGCTTATGTAACATTCAAAGGCGCGCTAAAGAAAATTTTACTGAGTAATGAAGCCCGTTGAGCTTGCTCTGGCTTGGTAAGGCAGTGTTACCCTAGAGGAGATGGCACCATGCTCTAAGATTACACAACAGTGCCAGTAGCAAAGGTTTGGCCTTCAGAGACTGCTCAAATAGGTCAAAAACTGGTAAAACACATCTAAAATGGCAGTGAGTCCAGATTTCCTAAAATATTAAAAAACAAACAAACAAACATAAACCTAAAACAAAACAAGCATTTGTGTAGCTCTATCAGGGTAATGATGTCCCAGCAGGGTTTTGGTTTCCCAGAGTAATGACTTTTTGTTCCAACATGTACAGAGACAAAAAGACCAATAAGAGTCTTTATCCTAAGTAAGAATGGATTTGATAGTAATATTGGAATTACTTTCACTGATAGACAACCAAGATTAATATTTGCCTCGATGTTAAAAAGCCCTGTGAACAAATTGCATATAAATCAAAGTTTGTAAAGATGAAGGTACATAGTCCTCTTTTGATAAAGGTAAGATATCACTGGAAATTTTGCCAACTTCTTTATGTCAGTGCAGTTTGGAGGGTTTATGACTAGCATTAAATAAATTGAATGTATTAATGCTCTGACATGAAATCAGACTGAAATGTTACATAAGTGCTGTAATCTATCAGTATAGTACCAAAAAAACAAAAACACAGTTAATTTATATTGTGGAACACAATAGTTTTGAGCCAGGACAGATTTGATGGATAAATATTATCAAATGTAATTTTCTATCTGTCATTTCCTTTGTCTCCAGGTGCTGCTGGAGTCTTGGTTGGACACCCCTTTGACACCGTTAAGGTAGACAAACCTTTTTTTGGCACAATTTTTCAACAGTTTTATAACAACTGAGACAACTAACTGATTTGAACATAGCCAGTTTCATGCTGACTTTACCTCTATTTGTGATAGATGAAGTTTCAGGGGCAAAAATGACTGGTTTTCTTTGTTTATTTGTTTGATAATGAAGAGTGTCCTCTTTTCCAGGTGAGACTGCAGGTCCAAAGTATTGATAAGCCTCTGTATCGTGGGACATTTCACTGCTTCCAGTCCATCATACGGCAGGAGTCGGTATGTGGTTTTGTATTCATGTAAATGTATTCATATAGTATTATTACTGACACATGGTGAGGGTTTTGTCACCTGCTGTAAGCGTGTTTGCCTGGCCTGCCTCTGACTTGTGTGAAGTTGTTCCAGTCTTTGGTGTCTTGACACCCATGCCATGTATGCAGTAGTTGGGTTGAACATGATCTATCTTTAGCAAGGGCCAGCGATCATGGCTGCATGTATATAGCTGTTATGATCTGTAAAGTCAGTGAGGTCAGGGTGACCCGATAGTAGAGTTGCGTCACTCTTAGTCTCATGACAGAATGGGTTGACTTCAGTTGAGGCCAAAGTGGGGGAAACTACTAATTACAAGTGCAGATCAGTGTAGTTTTAAATGAATGGTGACAGCTTTGTTTTATTTGGTTGTTTTCGAGCTCTTGAATTTTTTTCCCCGCTGTTGATACAATTATTCTTGTATTTTTCTAGCGTGAGTAATTAATGTAATTTGTTTCTTCTTTTGCAATATTTTGTCCCAAGTTAAAAAGATAGCTGTTTTCAACCAGAGACAACCTCATATACATTTCTCTTATTACACCTGTTATTTCAGGCTACTTAAAGCTGGGGTTGATAATTCTGGAAAGCTGGCAAAATTTGAAAGTAGCATCGCCTCAGGGCTCCATCTAAACTTTTCACTTGCCCTCGGAGGTCCTTCCAAACACATGCCCCCCCTCCACATGCACAAGCTCTGCCGCATTGCAAGGCTGTTACAAGATACTGTAGCAGTGGTAATTTTTGCTTTTTTCTCTTCCGTTCAGTTACAGAGTTTTTACAGGATTACAGCGGGCTCCTTTTCTCTTAAGAGCTCATAAGTTATTGACTGCTGTCGGGATGTGAAAACCATTTCAACCAATATAACAACTAGGTTATACTATATAAAATTACCAACCCCAGCTTTAACTACTCTCCTCAGCAGATCACCTCAATGCTTTAACATGCTTGCACAGAGTCAAATTGAAGAAGCAGCTCTGTTTTGAACCATTCATTAAGAAGCCTCAGGGTGTTCAACATTTTTTCTCTTTAACTGTGTTTCCATAAAGACAAAAACTGCTGTCCTGTAAAGTTGAATTATTTTAAGAGGCTGGCGTCATGTTGTGTACAGCAACGAAAATTAAATGTGGGTCATGATGGGAAATGAGTCTGTTATTGTGCTGGAAATGTGATCCATGTTGTGAGAGTGTTGCTCATGCAATAGTTGCTTCTGGAAACACTTTATGTTGGGTAACCCACTTTCAACATATATTACATAATTATGTTATTTTTCTGTTGTATTTGAAGTTATGTAACAAGAAGACACATTAAAAAAAGACTAATTTAACTCAGATGCTGAGATTTAAATTAAAGTAAAATAATCTTGTGTTTTTTGGAAGAAAAAGAGACAATGTTGGTTAGGTATTTCATTTTATAGTGATTTGTTAACACACCCTGTGTAATGTGATGTTTTTGATCCTCTTCACAGGTATTTGGTTTGTACAAAGGCATTGGATCCCCTATGATAGGCCTTACATTCATCAATGCTATAGTATTTGGTGTTCAGGGACAGACCATGCGGCTGCTGGGACAGGACACCCCCACAAACCAGTTCCTTGCTGGTGCGGCAGCAGGTGCCATCCAGTCAGTCATCTGCTGCCCTATGGAGCTGGCGAAAACCCGCATGCAAATGCAGGGTACCGGACAGAAGAAGTCCTCCAGGAAGCTGTACAAGAACTCCATGGATTGCTTGGTGCGAATCTACTCTCGAGAGGGTCTGTGGGGAGTCAACAGAGGCATGGTGACCACGCTTATCCGTGAGACCCCAGGTTTCGGGGTGTACTTCTGGTCCTATGATGTCCTGACGCGCAGCCTTGGCTGCGAGCCAGAGGACCGCTACATGATCCCCAAGCTGCTGTTTGCTGGGGGCATGGCTGGCATCGCCTCCTGGCTTTCCGCCTATCCTGTGGACGTGATCAAATCGCGGTTGCAGGCGGACGGGGTGGGTGGAGTGAACCAGTACAGCAGCATCATCGACTGCATCCAACAGAGCGTCAGGAAGGAGGGCTACATGGTGTTCACGCGAGGCCTCACATCCACGCTGCTACGAGCATTCCCTGTAAATGCCGCCACCTTTGCCACAGTCACCCTTGTCCTCATGTACGCCCGGGCGGGGGAGGAAGGACCCAAAGACTGTGAGCCGGCTCAGCAGAGCCACCACACACAGATCCAGCAGCAGGCTCAGCCCTCCAGCCTGTGATAGCACAGAGGGTCTCACCCTCAACCTGGGCACTTTACAAGAGCATGACAAGACAAGATCTACATACAAACCCTTTATTACTGTCAGTCATTCCCAATTTTTAATCAGACAGTAACTGGTTTATATTAACTTTATGCCTAAAAAAAAAAAAAAGGAAAACATATTTATTTGTAGCAAAAATTAACTTTCTGGTTTGCGTCTGAAGATGCAGACTTGTAAAGAGGGTAGTGTTATCTCTAATAAGAGACAGAAATTGGAGCAGTGAGATTTATGACAGTTTTTAACATTAGCTTTTATTTGCAAGAAACCTCTCGACACTAAAAAAAAAGATGGCGTGGCTAGGTAGTAAAGACTGTAGAGACTAAAGACTGTCTGTCTCTCAATTACATATACCTTGAAATGTGCAGTGTTTGACTGCACTTGTACATATCATTGATTTTATTTAATTTTAGTTTTATGTATGTTGGAAACCTTTTTCCTGCCTTATGATGTGATATTTTTGTCAAGAAGCTGAAGCACCTGTTTGTACCTGAAACATGTTCTCTGAAGAGCCAAGCAAGCAAGACGGAGCGAATGTAGCATTCGGTAAGTGCGAAGAACCTTTTACTCATGTCTGCTTTCAAACTAAAAACAAAACATATTACAGATATGATCTAATCACCACTACGGGACTCGTAGTCTACACAGCATGACAATACCAATTGTCGGCTCTTCAGAGACCAAATGCAAAGTGTCTGTGTGTGAGAACTATAGATGACATTGTTTTGTGTCTTGTTCGGTTGTCTTTCCGGCATGTTGTGTTTTACCAAGTGAAGTTTTATCCTTGTGACTTTACTACTGTATTAAAGGCCTGATCCAGAGGCAGAATGTGGCATTTATACATGTGGCAATGTACTTGTTTTATTTATTTAATTTTATGTTTGTGAGTTTTGGGTAGAATATTTTTAAATGCGTAAACAGTGAAAACTGTGCTTGGTGTTATTGCAGATTCAAAATATTATTGCAATGTCCTCCCCTCAAAATTTAAAAAAAAAATTAAAAACTAACAAATATGAATACGTGAATGTTTTCCATTATTTAGGAGGCTTTCTTTAATTTCACTCTGTATTTAACTTATCAAGTATTAATGTGTAACCAAAAATGTTCCACCAGGGGTCACTGTAGGTCATTCTTGCAGTTTAAGATGTCTTCAAGTGCATTGAGGTTGGGGAAATTTGAGTAAAACTGATCCAACTGCAAACACATTTGCACCTTGAAGGAGAATTTATTAATACTATCCAAACTGCAGTTTAAGAGACTGCCAGCCACTGTTTCACACAAGCGTTTCACAATAAGAGCAGGCAATGAAAGATAGACGAAGTGAGTACATAGGCTCATAGAAGGACTCCACACTGCCTGTTGAAGGTTGTAGAATAATTGTTTCTTACCTTTAGTTACATTTTATGCTGCAAAAGTACTTGTGCTAAGGGTCCCTGTGGAAGACTTTAAGGTGAATCGTTTCCTGAAACTTGACAAATGAGCGTTTGTGTTTATCATATACTGTACCTTATCTGGATTGGGGCTTTAATCAAGGTTATTTATTTTTGAAGTTACAATATTATCTTAATAATACACAGGTATAGTTTGCATGTGTGTGTTCAGTATATGATGATTTTTGTTTGTATTTTATGCCTGAAAGTTGAATATCTTGCTATAAAGCAATCAAAGCTTCTCCCGCACAAATCGTCAGTACAACTGTTCTTTACCCCAACAAATCAAAGTCCTTCTGTCTTCATGTCAGAAGACATTTTATCAAAGGCTGTCGGAGAGCCGCAAGTTACCATGCAATAAAACCTTCATTGTTCTAAATGTATAACCTGTGCTCTCTCACAGGTGTTTGAACTGAGTTTAAAAGACAAAGTATTTCTCTAAATCTTGTCTAAATGTGAATGTCACAAGTTTAAGTTGGTCAGAGCTGCTGAGAGAAACTTGAAAATCTCTCTGGTTTGTGTTTTGGTTGGATGATGGGTTCTCATAACAAAGAAAGTGTATGAAGTGCAAAAGTATATTTGGAATGTCCGTAGAAGCTGCTTGTGATTAATCAAAAATTCCGACTCTCAAACAGTGACTGTTATCTCTGACTGTATAAGAGCAGTACAACTGAAACTTGGTGATTTCCATTTCACAGCTAACATATTTAGTCCAGCTGATGTGAAAGATGCAATATGTACAGGATGTAACTGTATTACTGTAAGATCATTTTGAAGTGGTATTGTAAATATATAAATATATATATATATAAAAAACGTATTTTTCAGTCTAAAGTGTGTGTGTGGTTACTGAATGTTTGTGTCTTAACTTGTGCACTCAAGAAAATTTAACAGAAAAATTGAGATATATTTATTCAACATAGTTTCTCATCTAACATATGAGGTTTTACTGCAACAAATTGGATCAGTGCATCATAAAATGAAAAAAAACTTTTTAAATATTACACAATTTAGTCAACTCAGTCGCCAGGAATTAATGTTTCCCTAGTTTGTTTCTGCAAACCACAGATATGTTGAAGCCTTCTGCGGTTAGGGTCAGGCTGGATTGAGGCACTGAGACCACATTTTAAAGGTCAGTTTTAGGCACAAAAAACACTTGGGATTGGGAAAAGTTCATGTTCCTGTTTAAAATGCTTGTTTTGTTGCTAGAAATGTGGCTGGAAAATCTGTTGATGTTCCCTTAAAAACACTTGGTTTTGTTGCCAGTCGGAAAATCTCATTCAAAAGAACCAGTTTTGGTCCTTCAAAAGATAACAGTCACTAAAACAACCCTGTTAAATTTGAAAACCTTGAAGTGGTCTAAAATAATAGTTTACTCGGTTAGGGTTAGGCCCATAGGTATTACATTGCTACCATCTTTTCCTGCTTCCACATGTAAAAGTTCAGCTCATATAGGCCTACATATAATCAGACCTCTGTCATGTTGATTAATACATCCTGTTAAATATGACGATATGTTCAATGTGAAAAGTACAATTCACAAAAAAGTAAACTGAGGATTTTTTTTATTGGGACCAGTCTGCAGAGCCTACAGCCTACACATAATTTCTGGTTTATCAAAGGTCAACAATCAGGGTCATAGGGTCACTCACCAACTGGTGTTTTTGTAATTACAGAACTTGGAAAGTTCCTGTGTTTCCTTTTGTCACAGTGGAGGATGACACAGCATTTTATTGTAAACAGGCTCAAGGTTTACGCACATGTTTTCTTCCCACATAGATTAATCAATAAACTGATTATTTAACCATTCAGCATCAACATGTGTAATGCTTCCTGCTGTTCACTGAGACTGTTGGTGCCTCACAAAACATCCAGTAGTTCTTGTTCAAGCCTTAGGTTTGTTGAGTGAACTATAGACAGATCAAATCATTATTTTATAAACTGTGAATTAATGTGACTAAACTGTTGATTATCATGGCTGAATGGTCCAATAAGGTGGCACCTGTAGACACCAGAGAGACTTTGCACCCCAAAAACAAATGAATCCATATACAAAATATCAGTAAGCTACAAATTCTCAGTGTGGACAATGATGAAACTTAAAGAAGGTAATAGATAGGTGGGAACAGTGGTATATGTACAATATCAAATCTGAAGTAAAGTTAATGGTATATAGGTCATTTTGAAAGGTTATTACTCATAATAATGTCCATGACATTTTATTTAATGAACATTTTGACTTTGACTTTAAACAAATTTTCAAGTTAATGAAGAAAAATGATTCAGAGCAGCATTCAGTATATTTTCATGCCAAAGTAAGAAAGACATAATCAAGATTCTCTGTTAAAATAAGCAACTTATTATTGGCACACAAGGAGCAGCAGTTCCTAGTTTTTAATAAGTCTACCAAAGCGCCATCTGCTGATGGGAGGTGGTATGTGCAAAAACATGATCTTTGGGGTCATTGAGTTCATTCAATTTAAATGAAAGAAAGAAAGAGAAGAAACAAAGAAAGTTAACCTACTATATTCACCCTAGTAGATTTAAGTATTTACAATATTGTAGTGAAATCAATTTACTTTTGAGGCAAAATTAATTGAACTGGCTCTTTAAATCAATCTAATAAATGTCTTTGAGCATTTTTAAACAGCAGTAACCCTCAGTGGGAAAGATATAATCACATTTCAAGAGAAAATGCCCTGTTAATTCAACCCACCTGAAAAATGGTCACAGGAGCAGCAGTAACTAGTTTAATAGCTCAACAAAAGCGCCATCTGCTGATGGACAGCAGTAAATGCAACAACATCTTTTAGGGTCATCCGGTTTAGCTAATTTGAAAGAAAAAAGGAGGAAAAAGACAAAAAAGAAAGAAAGAAGAGGGAAAAAATCAAATTTTTCATTGTGGACATTAGTTTTTACAAAACTGTCTCCTGCTGTTAAGTTTTTCATGTTTTGAAGGGGAGACCACTACAATTAAATGAATTTTTTATTTAAAAAAAAATCTAAAATTTACCTCCTGATAATTTTACTTACTCAGTGACTCAAACATTCATCAGACAAAAGATGAACTGAAAAGCATTAAGACAACTGAAAGCTAGTTTTTACTAATTGCTGCAACACACAACAAAACACCCTCACACAAGTCTGCACATGAACTATTGAAACTATTATAGCGTCCTATCTTCTTCATTTCTAATTCTCCAAGGTCATCGCTCCTCTTAGAAGAGAAAAAACATCTTTCCTCATCAATAAACTGCTTTGTAAATCTTGTGAAAACAGTTGGCTGTCCACCTCAAACAAAAGACAGAATATCAATCAGCACTGCTGAAGGTCAAAAAAGTTTTTAGCCAGACATTCTTAAATAAACCCACAAGGCTGAGCCCACAGTAATAACACTTAAATTGAGGATTTAACTAAGTATTTGCAACATTTGAATGGATTTCTGTGTCTCAGTGTTGGGTTTTATTACATCAAGTCATACTGGTTTATAAAGGAAACATAAGGGTCATAAAATTTCCTTTAAAATGGTTGATATAGTTCCCGCATTTTCACTTGTAATAACTGAATCCAAGATTTTATTTGAATGTTCTCATGAATTAAGTTTCCTGTGGTAACTGGCTCCTGTTTCAATGATCCCAAATACTTACAGTGTTTATGTTTCTTCTTCTGATTCTTCTCCTCATCTCATTCTTTTTCTTCCTCTTCATCATCCTGGAAATGTACAGGCTATAATTTCAGTTTGTGTTGAGCCCTCAATGACTGTTTTGTGTATATCAAGCTTTTCTCCCAGTCACCAGATATCTGCTGTTCTTTTTCATATACTGTTTTCTCTACCATCAACTTCCCAGGAACTATAGATAAAAATTAGGCACAGTCTGGCACATTTCTTTTAATGTCAGTCAATGTTTATTTTCCTTTCTTAAATAAAATAACATAAAACATAAACTTTATACTCAAATCCATGGTCTGCTGTTTTACATACAACCTGGTTGAGGAAGTTGACCAATGCAGGAAGTGTTGACCAACGTTCAGAGTAACAGTGGTGAACCTCAAGGGTGCCTTTTCACAGTGAATGGATTTGCTCACGAGATGACTGGAATCGCTCTCATTGTAAAGAAGCTGCTGCTTTCTTCTTTTATCTGGACTTTTATTTGGACAGGTAAGTGAAGCACTAACACAATCTGATACCATGATCTTGGTTTTAGAATTACATCTTGAACATAGAATAAGAAATATGACCCTTTTTATCTTCTCTTATCAGGCGTAAAAGGACAAGATGGTCTGATTTTAGCTGGACGTGGAATTGATATCTTATATCCATGTACAGAGGATTTGGTCTGCTTTCACATATGGCACTTCAGCACCAGTGACACAAGTGGTTACGCTGCCATAATCAGCAATGGGAAGATCCAGAGAACTAAATCAAAGCGTTCCAGCTCAAAATGCACTCTGCAAATCACAGATCTCACAGCAGAAGATATTGGACGTGACCACTGCAAACAAAGGCGAAATGTCTTCTCTTCTAACAACGGTAAGTGCTGCGGTGATTAAAGTTGTAGTTCTGTGTGGGTTTATATAGATTTTATGTTTCCTGATTATGCTAATTGGTAAAAAAGGTATTGTTCTATAGCCATTTAAACAAACAAATCAAACAAATAAAATTATGCTTTCTGTCAGCCCCCTCACTCACCCCGGAGCTGACCCTCATTCCTGGCAGGGTGGTGTCTCTGCAGTGTGTTCTCCTCACCTACATCCAGAAGGGACACTGTGAAGTACAGTCGGAACAGGTTAACCTGGTGTGGGTGGATGAAGCCGGTGCTGAAATACAAGATGACTCCCAACATCGGATAATACAGAAGTCTTCTTGTGATGTAACTCTAAATCTCACCTTTCAAAGTCCTGGAGACAAGACGTTAAGGTGCCAGGCCATGGTGAATGAACAAGTCCAGACTTCAATGGAGCTGCGAGTCAGAATCCCAGGTCAGCACGATTCCTCAAGACCCTGAGGTGTTGAATGCAAAGAATTAATAATAACAAGTGTTATATTCTTTTTAGGTCTTAAAGGGAAGGGAAGAGGACTAACCATAGAACCACAACCTGAAAATCAAGGTAGAGTATTATTGTTAAAGACAGATAGGATTGTTTCTCATATCCAAAATGATAGTTTTTTCTACATGTAAATAATTGGTTGCAGGAATGCAGATTGAAATTTTTTAATGGCATTCCAGATAATTATTTTCTTAACTATATTAAACAAATTTTTAAAAAATGCATGTCAATTTGTGGGTTTAAGGAGTGCTGGTATACGTGATTTTGCCATCTAGTGATGGACCCAAGCTAAGTTTTTATCCATGTTTACAGTTAGCTAAGCTAGGCTAAGGTGAGCTAGCTTAAAGGTATAAGCATGTTATCAGATTTTCTCATCTAACTCTAAGGCCCTTACATACAGGTTAGAATTGGAGTTAAGACTTGGTATCCTAGTTTCATCTATATGAAATCTTTTCTTAACGTGAAATGCTAACAATAATTTGCATTCTTAGGTGGCAACCAGAACACTGTTGGCGCAGCTGTGGGGGTAGTAGGATGTGTGGTTTTGACGGCCGTGGTTGCAGCATTTGTTGTAAACAGAAGAAGAACAAGTAAGTTCTTCTATTCCTCCTGGACCTATAGAAGGGATCTGTTGAAACTGCAACAATGGAGAGTTGTCACATAGCTGTGGACATTAGCCCATATATATACACACAGTCACTTCTACACGTGTCCACATACATACATCGTCTTGCACAAATGTACTGTGTTTTTTGAGGGAGCCAACTTATGCAACATGTATTAATATCCCTCAAGTTCTGTTTTCACTGTTCCCCACAAGATCACCACCAGTGCTAACTAAGCAGATACTTGTTAAAACCAGTCCCTTTGATGTAATATTAATCTGATCATATTACCTTTTACCTAAGAAAAAGCATAAGAAATCTGTAGTCACCTGCACAGCACCTAGTATGCCTTATATATGTCCATATTTATCTTTATTTCAGGAAACCAGCTGCCCAGTGAGTCTTGTTATGCAATCAGTAACAACAATGTAAGTAAATTTTATTTCAATAACATACAAAGCTAAATCTTGTGCTTTTGACCACTCTGAATGTTAAGAACAGTGTGTGTCTCTGTGTGTTTTTAGGTAATGAATGTAAACGACTTGGTCTACGCTGAGATTACTCTACCTGCTGGCTCTGACCATGTGTGGATCCATGAACATGACAACACTGAGTATGCCATTGTCAGACACAAATAGTCTGCTGTCCCAATTATAAAGCAGTGTATCTATTCTTTGTTTGTGAGCTCCAGCTGTGTTGCTGCCATGCATTTGCTCCCTGTAATTTAACTGTAGCAGATGCATTGGAATTTTGGGAGGGACTTTGACTGAGCCATTTACAATTTTATCTCTAGAAAAATGTTGCATGATTTTGAACAATTTTACTCAATATATTTTATGAGCTCTTTTGTTAAACTGCCTGAATCTCTGTTGTATAAAATTAAGATGTAGAATTATACAGAAAATGTAATTACTGAAAGCAGCATTCATTGTCATTTATTTTGTTTCTTATTTTTTTCCTTGCAAAACTGTGCTTAGGTCTATCATCTATCAATAAATCTGAGAACATTTCTGCCTTAGTTATGCATACTAATTTTCACACACTTCTTCACAGCATCATCATCCTGTGTTCTTTTGTTTTCATAATAGAGAGACATCTTGCTAAAATTACATATTGTGTGTTTATATTTGCATAAATCTTATAAAACAGGCCACTGCATCATTTGACTGTGCAATATCAAAATCAAGAAAACAATAAAAAGACTATCTGAGCATTTCCTCTTCAGTGTATTCAAACCTGCACTAAGTCCAATTAGGGGTATCTAAAAAACTGGCTGGACTGCTGCTGCAATGCAAGCAAATTTGTACTGACTGTAACTCTTTTTATAGTCCATTGCCCAAACCAGGGGTGATTTGAAAAATGTGGCAAGAGGCAAAACTGTCAAAAAAACAAAAACAAAAACACATTTACTTCGACCAGCCTCAGAGGACTTCTCAGTGATTTATTGTTTAGTGTGTGTTATTTTTGCAGGTAATGGTGGTTTGGTGTGAATTCTTAGAAAGTCAAGAGGACACAAACCTGCCATTTTGCTAGTGAAAATATGCTAAGGAAATTTTTCTTTGGAGCTGCTTCAGTCTACAGCACTCTACTTTCTCCCAACAAGTACACACAGTCCCACCTGCATGCACACACACGTTAGAGTTCATACAGGCAGACCAGACACACTCAGCCACAGCAGGTGAGAGACTGCCGGAGCCGGTCCCAGCGTTGCCCCATTTGCATTTTAAATGCTCAAAGCCAGCCCACTACTGTGTTCACAGTGCAGTGCAGCACAGCTAATCTACACACCTAAGGTGTGTGACTGGCTACAGCAAAGAGTCTGAGGGGGTTGAAAAAAATGGTGAAGACACAAACATTGACAAGAAAGGAGGAGATGAATAATGTGAAGGAGTCGTACCAGGAGAGCTCGGAAGCCCCTGTTGCGTATAACATGAAATGGACAAAGATATGCTAATCAGACACTGAATATGTTGATTTTCTTGATTGTATTTTAAAAACAGGATAAAAGTAGACAGCTATTAAGGACAACAGACTAAGCTACTTAAATTAAGAGGACAATGTGCCATATTCTGTGTATATTCTTTGTACATCACTGAAACTGCTCTGTATTTTAGCACAAAGGCCCTTCTACAAGGTCAATGTTATGAAGTTTTATTAAATTTTCTCTGGATTCATAATAAATTGTATAAAAGCTGTGCTGCAGGGTATCTCTGAACTCCTTAGAGAAATAATTGACAAATTAAAAGTGGCTTTTAAAATGAAAAGCTCTCTGTGTGACCTCATAAACTCCGCTCCCATAATGTGATTTTTTAGCTATACTGTCTTTGACCTTCTTAACAAATCAATATCATCATTTTAAATTTGACAGTAAGTTTGAGTTAATGCTTATATCACACCTTAAATTTAAAAATAATTTCAACAGGCTGTGACTTCTGGTAGATTTTAGGTGGAAAGAAGCAAACGAAGGAAGAAAACTTTTCACCCATGTATCAAAACACTTTTTAACAAGTGGGTGTCTACATTATCTCTGCTTGAAATGTCAGAAATACAAACCAAAGTGCTGAAGTTGTGCCCATTCTCTTGTAAACCCCCACGCACTCACACGTTGTCCAAACAGCTGATAAGCTTTAGGTCAAAGCCTTGAACCCCAGTGAACTCAGGCACCAGCTTGTCTGCCAAGGGCCCGGAATGGACAAGAACAGTGGGGGCCAAATGCTGCTGTCTCCTGGTGTGTGAATGTATGTGTGTGTGTGTGTGAGTGTGTGGGTTGGGGTCTACAGTCGAGGCCATGGGGGTTGGGACAGTGGCTGGGATTGTTGTGCGTGTGTGGAACAAAAGGCCTTGATTACTGAAATCCTGCAAAAGGCAGCAGAGGAGGTGTTAAAAGTGATACAGTGGAGCAGCGAGCAGACCTGGAGCCCTCCTCTCCTCTCATAAAGCTCATGTCCACACCCTGTCTGCACATATCCACTCTAATCCACAAAACCAGCCTTTTACACTGCCTCTGGAGCTCAGACGGAAGAATTAATACAAAATCAATATACAGTTACTGTGCAAGAGAGAGCAAGTCCACTGCTGTATAAATTATGTTTGCTCTTCAGAAAGGTTTAACCATGTTTAACATAGAATAAAATTAATAATTTTGGCAAAATGTCTCATGTGCAGCCACATGAGAGTTAGGACAGTTAATTTGGAGGCAAACACTGGCCCTGATGTTCTCTGATGCAGAGAGCACTTGACAGATAACCTTGAAAGTGAACTGTTGACATCTGGAGTTGGCTTTGACAATGATAAAGCAAAAAAAAAAAAAGTGTTGCTAAAACCTAAAAGCACCGATACCTGTTAACCTGCGAGGAACCGCGACACGTTGGCTTTTGTTTAACACTTCACATTGAAATTGACCCTGGCTTTAGTCTGCTAGAGGACGAGGGAGGGGGGAGGGAAGGGGGAAAAGAGGTGTTTCTTGAAGCTAAGACAAAAAAAGAGGGGGGCAATGAACGATTAACAATTTCCTGAAGGGAGGTGCTGCTTATCACTCCCAGAATCTCCTGCGCTCACCGGAGGACAGGACGCTCGGAGCGGCGTGCGCATAATGGACTGAAACTCCCAGAGAGAGAGATCAACGCCATCAGCTGTGAAACCCTCCGCTGCAAACACGCGACTTCACTCGAGTCGGCCTTTCTTTAGTCTCTGGACGTTCAGGTAGGAGAGGAATTTGTGTTTTACGTTGCGATAAATGAGCAGTTATTTGTTATTTTTATCCAGATACGCGTCCTTTGGTCTTTTTTGCGTTTTAAGTGAAAGTGCGAACTGATACAAACTTACCTTGAGATGATATAAACGTCGCAAGTTCAAGTAAATGTTTAAAAGTACAAAACGGGCCAATTAATAACAGAAACACATTATTAAGTTGGTTAATGACTTCAGAGTTGATCCGACTCGGCTTTAATTATTTTAGAATTAGTTCATTGGCCTTTTTTTCAGATTCTAGAGTTTGTAATTTACAGACTTGCACTCTAACATAGCATTTTACCGACTTCTACTTTAATGTAATTTTGTAAAAGGTCTGACCTCAAGGAAACCTTTATGGATTCCCAGCTGAGTAAAAATGGCTTTGGTGCTGCATTTGTTGTGAGATAAAGCTAGACCTGTATATGAGTACCAATGAATCAGTCTCATGCTTTAATGTGCAAGAAAAATCCCGTGCAGTAAATCAGTGAGATGTATTTAAATTGTTCATTGTCAAACCTGCACCAGCAGCATTTAATTAAGCTATTTATTGCAAGTGGACAGAGTAGAGCAGTCTGCATAAACAGTAAACACTTTTTCTTCTACTTAATTCATCAAAATCCTCTTTTTTGTTATTAATCATCTTGAGTTTCCTTCTCTGCATTTATGGTCTCAAACTTTTTGTTCACCATTTCTTCCTTCTCCATCCTACTTCCAGCTCTCATTGGACCAGGTATGATTCAGAGGAAGGAGGTGGTGCTGTCTGTCCTGGGGGAGCTCCAGGAAGCCACAGAGAGCTCTGGCCTGGATGCTCTGACCAGAGTGGCTGTGCAGGTGGACCAGGTCCTCGCTCCCTTCCAGCTCCCAGTGACCCCTTGTCAGGAATTCCCTGAGTGGGCAGGCGTGGACACTACGGCTCATGGCCTGTACCCGGCAGATGCACCCGAGGGCCTCCTGCCACTGAACTGCAAGGGAGAGGGCAACCTACTGTTTGATGCAGTAAGCATGCTGTTAGTGGGCAACACTGACCTTAGCTTGGAGCTTCAGGTGAGCAGTGATGGATTGTATTCTTTGTCTCTATGGTCTAAATTTATACTGTTTTACTTGTATACTCTGACAGTTAGTGAAAGTTCTTATCATATTTTTGCTTAATGGCAAAGATAACTGCATCAACATCTCCCTTCACAGGTGCGGACAGTGGTGGAAATGGTGCTGTGGAAGAGATACTACCTGTCTGGGATGATTGATTCAAAAATGATGCTTCAGGCTGTTCGTTTCAGTCTCTGCGCCGAAGAGTCTGAGGACATGCTCAACTTGCCTGTAACAGTCCTGGAGGCCATCTTTGATGCAGATGTAAAAGCGTCTTGCTTCCCTGGCTCCTACGCCAACATGTGGCACGTGTATGCCCTGTCATCAGTCCTGCAGTGTAACATCTACTCCATCTATCCCATGTTCAACCTCAAGATCCGGCCTTATTTCAACCGTGTCATACGTCCAAGGACCCGGCCTAATGACTCTGAGCTGCTAACCCTTCATGTCATGTGGTCCGGTGAGCTGCAGTCTGACTCACTGTTCAGGCCTAATCATTTTGTAGCACTAGTGCAGACAAGTGACCTCAGCTTTGGAAGCCCTGATAGCGAGCAGAGGGAGTCACCGACCAACAGTGAAGAGCTGCTGAACCAGGACTCGCATCTTTCTTACCCGAGTCTGAAGGACAAGTACAACATCACCAAGAGGACTTTCTATCGCTGGAAGAGGCAGACTCAGGAGCACTGCAAAAAATCTGCAGCCCGTTACGAGGCAAAGTATTTCCTGCAGTCATGCTACTTGGAGGGCAAGCTCATCCCTCTGCACCAGTTTAAAGAGTTTTTCCCTGAAATCTCAAGGTCGTCTTACTACAACTGGAAGCATGAGCTAATGAAAACTGGGGGAAACTCCACCTCATCATCTACTGGAGAGATCAGTCCTGGAGAGAGCACAGAGCAGGAGGCCTGGTCCTCACCTGAAGCAACGCAGGATGAACCAGATCACCATGACAGCGTGGCCAGCATGTTTGGGCTCAGCCTTGGCAAACTTGATCTGGAGCGAGCCCAGAATGTAGCTCACATGCAAGAAGCCAAGCGCTGTCTGCAAAATTGCATTGCAATGAATGCCTCCCTACCTTTCCGGGTGTTCAAACGAAACTTCCCAGGAATCTCAAGATCTACCTACTACAACTGGAGGAGAGAAGCCATGCTGTTCAACAGAGGTTACAAAGGCAGCGTTGGCAGCAGCGAAGATAGTTCAGATGCTGACAAGAGCCAGAGTCCAAAGAGTCTGTCACCTGTCCTCCTGAACACCAACCATCCTGTCTCACCCAGAATAAGAGTCTGCAGGCGAAAGCACAGAAGTTTCAGGTTGGCATACATGAGTAAAAAGCAGCTCAGAGATGCTGCAAAGCTGCATGTCCAGAAGTCCCGGTGGTCCCTGACAAAGTTCAAGCTCAAGTTTCCATCCATGTCCCCTTGTTTCTACTGGCTGTGGCGTAGCGGTCAGAATCGCAAGAAGAAGATGGTCACACACAGTGCAGAGATCCACCTCTCTGACAGCCTGGAGACCACTGCTGCAGAAAACAAGGTCATGGAGAGCAGGATGGAAAGTCAACATGTGCTCCCATTTATCCAGAGTCCTCAGTATCTAGAAAGGTCTTCCATGCCCTCCTTTGATGCCCCACACTCAAAGCACACCCTTTATGGCAAAGCATCCATCGACGAGCATATGTTTGCCATGGATGTCGTGGCCCTGGCTAACTTCAAGGCCAAGGCCAAGCTGTTTCTGCAGAAACGCTTCGAGGAGAAATCCTTCCCAACGTTTAAGGAATTCAGGTCCTACTTTCCCTTCACACCACGCTCCACATACTACATGTGGAAGCGAGCCTTGCACCACGGGGTGTCTCTGGTGCATGGATAAACGTGCAAGGCTTTTTATCCCATAATAATGGGCTTTCAGGTGTAAGGAAAAAGCTATTGAAGAACTTGTTGGCCTCATAAACTTCACATTCATTTCTGTGCCTTTGTATTTTTTTGAGAAATATACTACCTATAACTTTACGCCTTACAAGACTGCCAAGTACAGTGTCTTAGCGTCTGATACATTGTGTTCTTTCTTTGCTCCACCACCACAGCTCATTCCTCCCTTCTGGACATTTGCACATGTGTGAAAAGAAACTGAGTTGTTGGTCTGCTTGAACACAGTGTGTTGCCCCCCCCCCAGGCAACAGGCAGTTCAAAGCTGTTGATTAAAGGCATCTTGCTTGAAGCCATTTTTCCTCCAATTTCTTTTTTACCTTTGCTAAACATTGTACTTGGAGGCCCTTTTATTTTTTTACATTTCATCGTAGTAACTTTGTTAATGCTGAAATTTGTGCTTTTTTTTGTTGAGTCCTGGTGGTTTGTAGTTTTTTAAATCTTTGAATGTATAGAGCGGCCAGTATTTGTTTTCAGACATGGGTTTACTCCTCGCCTGTGTCCCAAACTTTGAATCCCAACCACTAATATCAGGCTAGTTTGCTCCTCCTTGTTAAGACATTTTTTATTCATCCTTTTGATTATTATATCTAAACACCTCAGGGGTTGACTTAGTGCACCTAGGGTTTATGTGGTTGTCTGTGGTTTTGCTATTTTAACAACAAACTTCTAAAATTCCATTTTTTCTGTGGAGACTAAACATTATATAAACTGTGAATTTTGTCACATTTAATTTGCACTAAAGTAGTTGCCATCACACTGAATGTATTGTCTTAACCAGCATGCACCTTTTGGTTAAGTACGAATTTTCCAGCAATTCTGGTTTCAAAAAATGTTTACATGCTTTCTTTACTTGAAAACTGACCAAATGCAGTTATTTTTTGTACTATTTTTCATTTCCTCATTTCAAACTACCTACTTCCATTTTATATGGGGGGATATTATCTTTAATAAGCTACATTTATGTGTTATTTGTTACCAAAAACAATGCCAGTTGTCTTCCACTTTGACCAAGAAGAATTTCTCTCTCAAAACTGCCAGTTGCAACCCTGAGTTTCAATTTCAACTTAATGTTCGTTCATAGTGTATTTATTTTCCCTATTCAGTACATTTCTGAAGTTTGTACTGTTGTTACCGGCAGCCTGCATGATAGTAATTCAGCAGCTAACAACATCTGTTCTCTTAGGCTGTACATCAATAAACTATCCGCCAGCATCAAATCTTTGTCTAATGTTTGCTTCAAAGTTTTTATGGGCTATTAAACAGTTTTTTGGTGCCAGGTATTACACATGACCTTGACCATGCCTGAAAAATTGTTGAAGCTTCCAATTGTTTTATACCCCACAATCGTATCTAAAAGCAATCATTGCAATAAGCCAGGGAACTGTTAAGCCTCAGTAATTTTCCAGAATCAATTGGTCTTCCAGCTATGTCAGTGAGCCATTGTTCTGGCTGAAGTGACACCAGTAACCCCCTCCTAAGCACTTCTAATCTCATGCCCCATCAGCTGCATGTTGATTTGATTCTCTGGAGGGATAAATTGGACTGATGAACACATCAGGCAGAAGTTGCAAAGGTTCTGCAGAACATTTTGACCCAAAAGACATGTAAGGCTTTGCCAAATTAATTAATGCTGACAACCTGTAAACTGCATGTGCTGCATAAACAATAAAAGAAAAAAAAAAGAAGCAGGATCCCTGTGTGTAACCACATCTAAATGTGCAAACTAGCAGGTCAAACCAAAGCAGTAGCTGAAGAAATAAGCTCTCAGTCTGTTTTTTGTGGTTATTACTCACTGCCTTTTCTCTATTTAGCTATTGTGCTTATGCTAACTAAGGTAATGGTCAAGAGGGTGGAATGAAGTACAGAGAGAGGGGGAAGGGGTTAATTGTATGCATGAGGATAGAGGTGTTTGAGATAAGGCCAAGAGCATCCAAGAGCATGGGGGAGGGCGAGAGCTAAAGAGAGAAGGAAGGGGGGATTTGAGATTCAAACTTTTTCATCCCAAAAACTGGTACTGAGATCATTGTTATGATTAAATGATACAAACAACTGCACTATACACCAATATCACCCTTTGTCTTTGTTTTTATCTCTGTTCTGCATTTGTTCTATTGCAACTGGCTTTGTTAAGGAAAGTTTAGCCTGCACTGAACCTAACTGATGTTTTATCAGCTTGATTACAGTGTTTGTTTTCTTCCCACCTACACATCTGCAATATCAGCTCCAGTTACAGTCACATTCAATTGTCTGATTTTGCAGTTATTTTAACATTAACTCTGGGGTCAAACAGAGATTTATTATATATGATTAAAAAGAGGGAAAAGTCAAATTATCACCATTTTCTTTCTTTCTGATAGAACCAAGACTTAATAATTCTTCTTTGTCTGATTCAAAGGTCAGGCTTCCCATTTTTTAAGTTAGTCTCAAATAGTACTTGAGAACACTTTAATGTTTCTGTTAATATAAGGTTTTCTGCTTTTGTGTGTTCTTGCTGGACTGTTTTGAACGGATAGTAACACAAAAAAACAATTTTGAACTGGAAAGATTTGAACTTTGGATGATCCCAATTTGATTTGTGTAACTCACTTTGCATTTGTGGGCTGGTGTTGCTTCAGGTTACAATAAGACATGAAATGTTAAAAATCCAGATAGAATACAAATGACGATATCTGACCAGGAGACAGCCCTTTACAACTCTAGAAATGTATTACATTGTGAATCACAGTTAAATGTATCCCTCATTAAAACAAAGAAGACAGAGGAAATATTAGTAATCTACAAGCAATGTACACTTGCTTTCATTGGATTGGCCAATGCAGCTCCTTGCTGGATGACAACCTATTGAGTAGTTGCCTCAGTTGAGCCTTGTTCAACTTTCTTTGAACAAAGCTCAGTGTAATTAATCTGATTATTTGCCCATTCTAAACTGCTGGGTGTTGCTCTTTGTGTTGCTTTTCCACAGCCCCCTGCATTGGGACTCCTGCTGCATCATTAGACCAGCTCCATTCAAATGAATGAGAAGGTTGTGTTTTTTCAAATAGAGCAAAGTTGGTTTGAAGATGCTTTACAATGTAGTAAATTTTAGGAAGAGATCATTTCACAGGCAGTATGGAAAAATGGAATAATTATGCTACCCAGTACTGCTTTCAACATACCATTTTGGCATACAAGTATTATTTTATGACAGATGTAAGGAAAAGGGTTATATTTATCCTTAAAATACCCTAAAGTTTAGTGGGAACATGGGAACAAGATTTGAATGGATGTGCACATTATTTGCCATAAACTCAAACCTAAAATAATCTGTGTGAAGCTGGTAATGTGTGTGTTAGCCCAACTGCCAAATCACGAACATTTCAGTGGCGATTAAAAACATTTTAGACTTTTAAAACTTTATTTGGATTTTAAACAGACATATTATTAGCATCTTAGACTCACAGAGGTAACTTTCCTTGGCATAAGCTTCAATTAGATGAAGACTTAGTCTGCTTCTTTACCTGTGTGTCTGTGTGCCATCTCTGTCTTCATTACTGTATGATGGGAGGAAGTCTCACTGGCACAGAGCTACTCTACATTGTTTATCTCAAAAATAGCATGAAAATAATGAGGGCTGGCAGGTGGGAGAGGAATCCTTCAAGGATTAGCATACTGCAGTCGGTAAAGCAGAGAGGTGTCTTAAGGATGCCAAATTTTCACAGTAAACAAAACAGGCCTGTGGGACTCTTTAGGCTCGTGCTTTGCTGCCAATTACCCTTGATAGGAGAAGTGGTATCAACTCAGAAGTCTGAAACTTGACCAAGGTGTCCTAAGTAAAAAACAAAGCAATTTCTGACTGAAAAGTTTAAAAATAGGGGATTTTTAAAAATTCTTACATGCACTCATTGCAAACATTGAAAAATATATTCATTACATTCATCAGAAATGTACCCAACCCACGTTTATTTCATAGCATTTCTTTTGAACATATCTCATATATGACATCCGGCAAGTTTCTTTGTTTCAAATGCATAGAAATATTTACAGGCTTTTTGACAGTTTTTCCACTAGGTGGCAGTGGGTTTCTTCTAAAGACAGTCTCCATGGTTTTAGTTGCTGTTGTGCAGAGGCTCACTTCAAGCACGCACACTGTTGCTTTAGACACAAAATCAATGTGTTGCTGCACATCTTAGGGTGTGCAGTGCAGATTTCTCTGCTGATAACTCCATAATACAACACTGCAGTCAGTAATGCATAAAGCAGATAATGTCTGGTAACAAATTGCTTAATGACAGATTACAGTGGAGAAAACAAAGAAGGTTTTAGCATTTATGATCTCTAGTTTGGGATGTTTTTTTGTGCCATAACGCTCCTTACTGTTTCCTGTTGTTGTTATTCTCACTGTTAATAAATGCAATTAACTTGATATTTTTAAAAACATATTTGCATCAAATGCCAGGTGGTCACAGAGTTATAAAAGCTTACAATGGCTCAAACCTTTTTGCACATTGTGTGCATCAGCCCACCTTTATAAATCCCATCTAAAATTGGTTTTCCTTCCCACAAACAAAAGAAGAGTAATGCTGCTGTACAGAATCAACCCATTTCTCTAATCTGAGAGAAATGAAACCAAAAAGAATGTTTTTGCAGTCTATATTAAAACTCACTTTCTTTGCCATAATAACTTTTTGCCAATACAGCAGCTTTGGATAAATACAGTATTTTTTTATGTGAAAGTAGAAAAAAGCCAAAATGGTTCATATCCACAGAAATCTGTGTATGGCAGCGGATGTTTGAGGTGCAAGTCCTGTTAATCAAATTTCACATTTCCATTTTTCTCTTAACCTGTTGAATTTGGATTACTCATGGGGGCTGGAATGCCCAATTTCTAAAGTAAAGATTCAATTATCACAAATTATATGCACATTTTTGTCAAGACCAGCTGGTACAGCATAATGTGATTCAGCATCATGTCACATTAGGAGGCAAAAGCAGAAAGCAGGGAATCTAGAGTTTAGTGAGCAATAACAGATATTTTTTCAAGCTTTTATGGGTAGAAAAAAGGTAGAAAGGAAAAGATTTCATGATGAAAAAGTGGTTTCGAAGTTGCCTCAAAAATGAGTTTGATGTGAGTTCATTTCTCTCAAGGTGTGTCTGCTTGTTTAATGGGGTTCTGAATTGTTCATGTCAGTAGAGGAGACCAGACGCTTTTTATGAATTTTCCATGAGTAATGTGCAATTTGTATGCTTAATTATGCATAATGTTGTGCCCGTGAGCATGCTCAGACCTTGGAGGTATTGCAAAGTGGTTTATTTCAATACAAGAAAAAAAACAGCAAGAAGGAAAGCATGAGTTAATTCAATAAAAAAGCATTATTTACTTACTGCAGCCTCATACTGCTGCGATCAATTTCCTCTCACATTTATTCCGAAGTGATTTACTGTAGGTTTGCTGCTGCTGTTGTTGTTGCGTCCAGAACCTCCCATTTCATCTCAGCAAGTAAACAATAACACAACAACACACACACACATACTACAGCTGCTGATCAGAGACCTTCACTGACACGTAAATCAATGAGCAACAACCTCTGACTTATTTTTCCTGTGTCAATTGTTTCAGTCCGTGTTTGCACTGAATCAATAATCCTGTGACGCTTTTTGCTGATGAAAGTGAGTATGTGCCTGTGTGTTTGTGGGAGAGTTAGCTGGAGACATGAGTGATTGTCAGTGTATTAACAAGAGCAGTTATTGCATATCTGATCCCAGTTGCTGCAAGTGAACTAGACATCATGTGGACAGATGATAATCAGGTCCAAAGATCAAGTAAATAAAGGCATTGGCGGGTAATCCCTGTTTGCGGTCACGTAATCCTTTGTATGTATTTATTTTGTGGTCTTGTACAGTTCTGCCATCTGTTCAATTCTGACTCGATGCAGGCTGGTCCAAGCCAAAGTCAGAGGCTTGATCCCTCAATGCGACATCTAAACCAAGTAAGAGAGCAGAACAGCCAGACTGCAAAGTTCAATAAAAGTTAGATCAGGAGATAAGAGGAATTATCCACCTGTTGATCCATCCATTCATCCATCCAGCTCAAGGGGAGCCAGAGGAGCTCCTGGAAAAACACAGTTTAAATGGAAATAAAGCAAAAGGGAGAAAATTCTGTATTTTTCAAACAATATAGTTTTGAAAATGTAGTTTTCTTTTCTAGAATGTGTTTTTTTACTGAAACCTCATATGGTTTCACCTCAGCTGTGCCTCTGTACAGTCCGTTCAATAGCTTGACATTTTGGAAGTACAATTCTATGCTATTGTGTTAAAGCTAGATAAGAAGATTGATTCTACTCTTCAGCCATGCCATTCAATATGAAGCTAAAGCCTGCAGCCTGTTAGCTTAGCTTAGCTGAGCATAGAGACTAGGGACAAGGGAAAAGGCTGGACAGGTAAGAAAAGTTGGCTACCTAATTTAACCCTAACACTAATATACATGTTGTAAATTTGCTTATTTTGTACAAAAAGAGAAAGTGACTTCACAGTGAGATTGTCAGGGAACCAGCTGAGACTCCAGGGAGTCACTGCTACCCGCTGAGAAATAAACCTGCACATAACACCAGCAAAACCACAACTTGTCATTTTACACATATGGATTGAATAATCCATTCTGAATTGAAGAGATGCTGGTAGGTGAACCTCCTGAGCAGCTGTGGCTTCACTAATCCCTGACCGCCCCTGTCCACATGTTATTGTGTCTTGAGAAGCATGTTTCTGTTATTTAGAGGGTTCAGTTTCTAGGTTTTAGTAGAATCTAGCAGTGAAGTTGCAGATTGCACATGACTAAATATATCTTCACTCTTCCATCCCTTCCAACCATGCAAGTGATTGTCTATTCTGGGCTACTTTAGAAACATGGTGGTGCTACATGGAAGACTCCATGAAAGAGGTTCTGCTCTCTTTATGGATGTAAAAGATTCATTCTAAGGTAATAAACAACAATAATTCTCATTTTAAAGTGATGATACACCAATGAAAATGTACTTTTGAGTGAATTAATTCAATATCTGCCATGACTTACAAGTAGATCCACCTAAATCCAACGCACTGGATCTTTAACTGCTTTTCAGCTTTAACAAGGCTTTTACTCTCACTGGCTTTCATTGTGAAAAGGCAGAGTAAATACAAGCAAGCTCATTATATGACATGCACTTGCTCTCAGTCTCCTACAGGGCCCAGTGTTACTGCGTCCTCTCAGCTCAAGGCCGGATAACCCTGCTTGTCAAAATGATGGAAAAATACTATTCCCCATATCCTCTGCTAATGCCCTCTTTTGATTCCCCCATGTTAATAAGACGGCCTTATTAGTAACCTCAACCTCGCCAAATGAACCTCCCATAACGACCATGTAGGCTCTATTGTGAGCCGGGTGGCTGTAAGCACAGCTGTTGCTTCCTCTAATGGCTAATGTCCAGGGTTGTGATTAAAAGCACCGTGACCATGAACCATGAACTCATTTCAGCTCCAGCTATTGTGTGCAGAATGAGAAGATAAGAGCTAATAGCTAGATTTTGTTTCAGCAAAAGAAAAGAAGAGCGACGTATGGAGGAATAGCCATGAAGAAAGGGCTGGAAATTAGAGTGCGGGTAATAATTGGCTGTCTGCTTAAGTAACTCCCTGCAAACACTTCAAATGGGAGATTTTGTGTTTTATGCAGCAGAGTTTTGATGGCTAGTGTCTGCATATTGTTAATATTACTTCCATTGCATCATATTCAATAGAAAGCAGAGAAAGTGAAATAATCCGGAATAATCCAGATTTTCTTCTCTCTATGACAGAAGAGGACATGTAAGGTGAGAGTCTAAGCTGTCCTTGCTGTGACTCCTGCACTTACAGCCAGACAGTGACAGTGCACGTGACCCAGATAATGTGTCTGTCTTTAAATGATCCAGCTTCAAACAAGACTCAAGTATTCTCAGAGAGCAAAGATTAAGTCTTGTGAAAAAAATGACAGACTGTTACTTGTAATTGATTGCAGTGTGTGCTGTTCGGGTCTGAATGCAGTTAAATTAAAAGTTTTAAAGGATAATTGCAGGATTTTTAAACATGGGCACTATTTTTTCATGTTTGGGTGTGCAAATTTCAGATACTGAAAGGAAGGTTTTTTAAATTGTTTCAGTAAGTGGCCTTTAGCGGAAGCAGAAACATGGCTGCAAGAGCTGAAGAGTAATCCTTTGGGGCAACTATGTTTTTCTCTACTTCATTCACCAAAGCAGCTTTTTTGCCACTCATAGGCTGCCGTGATTAGTCTAAGTGTTGGACAACACAGGTTTTTCCAGAGGTAGACCCTTTTGGTTAAAGAGTACAATCCTTGATGTTTCACCAAAAACAAATCCAGAAATCATGGAACAAAAAGGGATTTTACTCTTTAAGAAAGAGCTCCGTCTCTTTACAGATCTTTATGGAAATACTGTCAGACAGTAGTTGCCCCAGTGGAATACATTGCTTTCATTGAAGCAATATCATGGCTCCCCCTAAGGTGATTTAGTGGGACAGTTACCAAACTTTGGTGAGTACCAGTTTGTTAAACATGTAAACATGTAACATTGTGGCAAAGGTTTAAAAATACTGGAAAGTCTCTTTTACAACAACTGTAATAAAGCATTTTAGATCAAACTAAATCCGCTTTATGTTTGTCAGATGAACCAAATCATCTCTTGCGTCCTTCGCTGAGTGTATTAGATTGACTTGTTGCAGCTGTTTAAGTTATACAACATCCCAAGCATCAGTCAGGCTGCTTTGGGATTCTAATAACTGTGAAAATGAACTGAACTTAGGATATCTTAGATGTGTGCTAGTAAAAACACATTTTACCTAAAGGAGATTTAGTGTGTTGCATGAAGCTGTGTGTATGGCGGGTTTCTACTATGATTTGCACATGTACAGTACATGGCTTTGAATAATTAATGATTATTTTACATTCCTTGAAACATGATCCATAACCAAGCAGTAACCGGTCCATTTTTATTATTAACTACAGTTACTGATGGGAGGACATTAGAAGAACATTAACATCAAGTCAGAGTCTTCTTCTGCTTTGCTATTTATTAAAGTAGTCTTACATATATATTTACCTTTGCAAAGTACGTGGTTTGCTTCTATCTTTTTAAAAGGTTAGCAAACTTGATTTAAAACAGAGAAAAGAGAAAATATGACTCATTTCTCATTCAGTAAAGCCTTCTCATTTGATCTAAAACCATTGCTTTTGGATAGATTCATTTGCTCAATCAAGTAAAAATGTAAAAATCACAACCATATTAAAGAATTTATGATTTTTTTTCAACCCAACACAGATATTAGTGTAACTAATTTGTTGTGTTTTTTTTATAGGACCAACAAATAAAATTATAAAAGAAAAAGTAAATTTAGGGCAAAAAGATTTAACACAGACCCCCCCCACACACACTCCTAAGGTCTTGGGTAACATCATAATGTTCTGTTTGTTTGTCTAAAACATTATCTGTATGTCACTTCTTATTTTCCTGCACTGTCACTGTGCCAACAGGCTATAAAACCATAAATTATATGATTTTGCAGCTGATAAAAATGTAAGAAAATTAGTTGTACCTTGCAAGTATCCATATGACCTGTGTGTGCATGTGTGTGTGAGTGAGCAGCAGCAAAGGCTGGTCCCACACACCATGCTGAATTATGGTTGTGTCACTTTCAATCAGGTCTGTAATATTTCACACAAAGGCAGAGGACTCCCAAAACCCTCCGTCTGAGTGCATTTGTTCGTCTGCCTGCTCTAAAAGCAGAACTCTTTGATTGTATCAAGAGAATTGGACCGTATTGTTTCTTTAAATCACTACAGAGGAAGAAAGACGTAAAACCTTTTTTTTAAAATGTAGTACAGGTAGATATGGATATAATTCCCCCTTAGGGGAGCCTCTGATGCCTCTGATGTATTAAAAATGTACTTTTGGTTGGAGAATTCGCTCACAGAGCAGGTTTTTGCAGAATATGTAGGTGCTGTCAGAGTGTTGGCTGACAACTCAAAAATATTAAAAGATAAAAGTCTAACATCCAAAGTCTAAAGTCTAACACTTGTCATGTCTTTATCAGAGCTAACCAAAGGGATTTTAGAAAAGAATTCTCTGTTGGACATTAGCACATGAAGTTCTTGTCTTTCCGGAGGTCAAGGTAATGTGATTCATCACTGTTTGTAATGTAAAGCTGATGAATAAGAAAGAGAAAAGATTGTGTTATAGTTGATAAAAAAGGCTATGGCTGCCATAGGTTTGCTGCATCAGCATCAATGCTGAGTTACATTAACATCCTGTCCTGCAGACCGTACATCCAGATTAAAATAAAGCAAAACTCACCATCACTCAACCCAAACATGCTGCTACTCACCAAAAATAAGAGCAAACAGTTTAATGAAGGCCAAACAACTTGACATGGTGTTTGTCTGTTCTAATATAAAAAGAATAAATTAGCATGTATGGCAAATGAGCCTACAGTAACTGCATGTCATTTCTGCATGTCATATTCAAGCTTTCATTATTTTGTTACAGGTCATAAAAAACATTGTGGCTCCATAATGTAGCAACACTTCTTCACTCTGTACCAAATGGGACTAACTGCCTGTAAGCAGGTTAAATGTGATCAGGATTATGTAATCAGGTTATATTAAACAAGAAACTAATATTAGACCAGGTTACGTTGAAAAAATCTGCACTTAAATTCCTTCAAGGCAGTTGTGGAGGCAACTTTAACTCCGAATGAATCCAAGTATCTAGATAAAGTTCCACTGTGTGAATACAGCTAACCATCTTAACCATAGAGTAATGCCTAATGTTAGCTTTCTGAGCTAGCCTGCTTGCATTGCAAACTTGCAAGCTAACAAGCTAATTGAGGCACATTACTACATTAGCTAAAGTAATTACAGTGTGTCTTATTCTAATAGGGCTGGGTCTCATAATATATATATATATAGTGAAAAATTGGAACTTTACATATCTTTCTCTGTTTAGGTCCCTGTTAAGATATAGATTGAAAAGGCCAGTAAAGGTGTCAGCTATACTGAAGCTGTTTCTTCACAAGCATAGAGAAATTTTAGTTTTTCTATGAATGTTAAAATAAATGTTATTTTTCATAAAAACAGCCTAATTCAGGTAAGAGAGTCAGGTTAAAAAATGTCACTTTGACATTATCCACAGCAACCCAGTATTCACTCAGTATAATGTTATAAATTGAAATAAATTCATTCCCATCTTCTTTCCTTCCTTTTATTATACTATAAATATTCTGTTTGGTTGTTATGATTTTGGCTGACAGAACAAAGAAAGAGAAAGGAGGACGAATAGGGAAAGAGAGGAGGTTGGAGTCGGCACGGAGACCCAACAGGGATTTTACATTACTAAACAGTATATTGATTCACTGTTATTGAATGTGTATTCTCCCCAAACCTCCTCTTACATTTATTTATGTTTCACATCCTCTATTTGCTTTATTTATTATCAGATTATGTGTCTCTCTCTATCTGCAAACCACATGTTTTATGTGCGACTATCGGTGTGAAGAGGGAGAGAGGAGGAGCGAAAGGAAGAAGACAGACAGTGAGAGCAAGAACAGGAAGAATCAATTGAGACAGCGGACAGAAAATGAAGTCAAGATTATTATATCAGCAAAACAGGAACTGGTAGGGCGAGAAATTAAAACAAACTTTCCCTTCACAATAAAATTTTACACCGTGGGGCCTCCTTTCAGTGAGAAAGGTTAAGACCTTACAGTTCTGTTTGCAGATTGTTCAGCATGCACTGAGCATGTTTCTGTGATAATGATGCACCTGTGTGTGGGGTCTGCTACTTTTGATGAGAAATTCAGGCTTGTTACAGGCGGTAAACAAGAAAATTGTAATTTTCCATCCCAACTGCTGCACAGATTGCAGGCTCATGTACAAACATACCCAGTAGATTGGAGTCAAAGCAAAATGTAGCAGGCAGCTCAAAGAACGGGAAAGAGAAACTGACTGGTCCAACTGATTGTGACTTAGATATAAGACAAAATGATCCAAACAAGGAATTCCCAAGAACTGAATGGTTTTCCTGTAAACCTTTCTGCTGACCTTGGCTCTGATATTTGACAAAAAAGATAGTTGTAATAAACTATCAAAATGTTTTGAAAAGCACGAACATTTTTTTTTAAAAAACAAAGGTTTTATTTTAGGCTTGCTTTGTAATTTCTAAGACGGACTAACAGTTCAAACAGTATTTTATTGAACCTCTTGAATTTTGCGTCACAATTGTGTTTTAGTGAACAACTGCATGCCTGTGTTCAGGCATCATTTTGTCCTATGGGCTTAAAATCAATCATACCTTCTGTATAAATACAGTCAATAAAGCACCAGGTGAAGAGGAGAGCGCTGCTATGTTTTCATTAACTTTAAATTAAATAGCAATTTCCAAGGCTGGAACTCCAATATGTCCTGATTTATTAGCTTTGGAAACAAACTCTGGGAGCCATGCAACAGATGACCAAGCGATCCCCTGGGTCAGATCCCTCATTTGAAGCAAGCGGCTGTTTGCAGGGCCACGCTTCTACGTGTCCAAGCTGAACCGTTTCTATCTGTCAGGAGAATATTGACTGCATTACTCATTATCAGCCAAGAGTGTCTCTACTAGCAAACTCAAACTCAATGAAGTCGGCTATCAAAAGAAATACGCAAGAGGGTGTCTGGCCACAAGGAAGATGATCCCAGTGCAATCATACATCTCTCTCTGTCCCTCTTCCGGCCTTAAAAAATCGGTCCGTCTCTCTTTGCCACTGTAGTTTTATAGCTTTTTAATCGAGTGCAGCACACTGCTCTTCTGGAGGCAGAGAGCAAAGAAAGACAAGATAAGGACATCAACTTCATAGCCTTCAAACGCCAAGTTATCACTCTGTTCTATTCAATGGAGGAACATTTTTAAATAATAAAACAATTTATGCATTATACCTTTACAGGAGGAGATGATTTAGCAGTATCAGGTCTGGAGGTAATAGATTTAAGTCCATGTCTGGGACAAAGACACCTTAAAGGAATATTTTTTGGAATTCCCTTTTTTGCTGAGAGTTACATTACTAAATCACTGCCATCCTATGTTTGAATGCTTACTGTCACTCTACTTCCAGCGGCAAGTTAGCCTACTGTAGCATAAGGACTGGAGACAAACAAACAAAAAAAGGCTGTTATATAGCTACGAATTGGAAACTCTCAAGGCTCGTTAATGATGTAGGTGAACTCTGTGACCATCGGACTGAACCAGGTGAGCCGTTCCCCCATTTTTCCAGTGTTTGTGCTGAGTTAAGCTGCTGTATTTTTGTATTTGTATTTATTGTAATATTGTATTTCTCTGCAGTTGACAGTTCAGTGAGTCCTTATTAAATAGAAATTGCCTCCACTTCCTGCCCCCTTTGGCATGCCCAAGGGTGTGTGTATGTGTGAGAGAGAAATTTAATCAATAAGCCATTGGTTGGACCCCAGGCCCCCCCAGGCTGCGCTTAATTTCTGTCCCAAGGGAACTGGATCTACTACTACACTGTTTTTCTGTATTGTATGTGCTAGTGTTGGTTGTTAAAGACTTTCTCTCCAGCATCTAAGTCAGAATACCTTTTAAATAAAGTACTGCATTTTAATTTTACTTTGCCTTTCAAAAGTATTTTCTAAAATCCCTTTGGTAAGCTCTGATAAAGACTCAACAAATTTAGAATCTTCTTATTAGGATGAAGTACATCTGTTGCCTGTATTTACAACCTGATTTCCCCACAGAAATCAATGAACATTAATCCCTTGTCTTGTCTCACCTGTTGAACTTAATAAACAGTCTACAGCTGGGAAGTGTGCCATGGTGGCTCACAGGAATTTCACAAACACAAAACCGGGATAGAGTTTTCTTTCATCCAGTTTGTTTTCCGTCTCATGCCTATCTAGTGTCTTTGTTTACACTGAGAAAGTAAGATTTATTTTTCGCTGCATATCCACCAAGGCATCATCGTCTTCAAAACAACAGCAGGAAACAACAAAGACACAACTTGTGAGACTCACCATAAGAAAAAGGGATAAAGTAATTACTTTTGCTGTCAAACGGGTTTTAAAGTATTTATATATTTATTTTTTAATTATTAATTAATTTTTTTGTCTGAACTTCAAAGAATTATCAGATTCAAGTGTCTCTGTACCACAGTTAATCTGTGAGGGAGAGTGAAGAGGAAGAGCAGAAAATAATTTCCTTCATTTCTTCAGTTATTTATTTATTTCCATCCTCTTCCACGTAAATCAAAGCATAACCAGAATGACATCTTACATGACAAGATGTCATATAGTTCAATACATTACAATGTGATATAAAAATTAATACATTATGACATTATAGAAGATACAATACCGTTTATTTTGAAATATTACAATAGGGTACATTAAGATAGCATACAAAATGAGGATACATTAAAACACTATGGTCTCATGTATGTAATTTTAGAACAAATGTAAGTAATTTAAATGCTTTAGTTTTATAAATGTTTTTTCGACCATAATTCAGGCCCAAACGTGATAATTGCAGGTTTTTGTACATGCTATGCTACATACACATGACAATCATCTTTCTGCAAATACCTAGAAGGTCCATAAGTACAGGTACTTATGAGGATGACTCAATTAAGCTCTTAAAGTAATTAAGAAAGAAAGAAGACATTAACATTATGCATGATGTTGTTGTGTATTATGGATGCAGCGGACGTTTTATAATGAAAACACTCGCTAAAATATCCTTGTATATTCTTGAGCTTTTAGGGAGCTGATGCAAGGACATATGTCTTTTCAAAATGGGTACAAATGATTCAACTAGTTACTGCATGTACACAAAGTGGGGGCATGCCGTAAACAATGGATGAACTTGCACCCTAATCTTGCATGTAAAATGCATGAACTTGGTCAAAGAGGACTCACTCTCTCTGTGGATACAAAAGGCTCATTTTAAGGTCATGAAAATCTAAAAAATTCTTACGTTCAGGTGATTAAACAAACGGATGAAAACATACTTTTAAATATGATAGTTTGTTTCTCTCATATTCTACAAATAAATGGCCCCTGTATCCTACACACTGGACCTCTAAAAAGGGAGCTTAATGCAACCTTGGCCTCCATCTGGCAAAGATGGGTGTGCTGCATGAAAACAAGTTAAAAAACCCACTTGAGCTCACTCCTCTGATGGAGATTTACAAAAGTCAACCTCTTAGAGAAGAGGCAAGGCTCCAAATTCAAGAGACACTTGAATGCTTCACCTTCCTCAATTTGTCCAGTCAGAGGAAATTTACTTACAAAGCAACAGCACCATTTTCTTTAAACTGTTTGAAATCCAGCTGTGCAGCTTTTGAAAGTATGAGGAAACCCTTTGTTTAATGCAGATTGGCAACAGCTGGAAACACCATTAGTGGAAGAAATGGCAATAATGGTAATCTAGTCTTTCACGAATACAATTTGGAATCTGAATAAAAAACTAATTGGAAAATGTAAATGCCGCATGTTTCTAATCAAGTGCTTACATAAGAGAATTGTCATTTGCATACAGTTGTTAGTTATATCCCATTACTGATGAGTAGTGCAAGATAGATGCGTTGGTTAGATGCAGCTAATGAGCATTTCTGTAGAATATTGTAGGCGGTCGGTTTGTTTCTTTAATGTTTCCTGTGGAAAATTTTTATATTACATTGGAGTTTGTATTTTATTTTACAAATATTGAGTTGCCTTTGATTGGAAAATAACCAGTAGTCATTTTTATTTGAACCTATCTGTATATTCTTGAATGTTAGTTTCTGCTTTAATGAGGAATCGAAAGAGATATGCACCTCTTTATATCTTCTGAATAGACAATCTCTGGCCTCTGAAGAACTCTCAAAAGTAAACATTACAAAAGTATGGATCCTGCTCTGAAATTAGGCCTGCGTTTTCGCTTTCAGATGATGGAACCTGGGTGGGGCCATGGAGGTAAATTGATCCCAGATTTGATGGAAAAGTCCTCTGTTGCTCAAGGGGATCAATCCAATGTCGCCTTTTGAAGATATAGCAACACTGTTTAGCATTCAAAAAGCAGCTCCCTCTGAGAGAACAGAGGAGTGCAAATAAGAGAACGGTTCATTTCTATGCCCTCATGGTAACAAAAATGCACCCTATCAAAAAATCCCAGACAAAGGCACAGCAAGAGGGCCTGGGGCGTCAATACCTGTCCCAAAACCTGAACCAAAAGACTGCTTTCTGCCTGTCTAATTGGCAATCAGTCTACACACACAGATATCTTGAACATCTACACCCTCCTTTCTTTCTTTCTTTCTTTCTTTCTTTCTTTCTTTCTTTCTTTCTTTCTTTCTTTGGCTTCTGACTGTATTTGAATGGCTGTGTAAAGTAAGCTGAGCGATGAGGGCTTATTAAAACATTCTTGTTTTAAATGATTGTAGTAATTTTTTTTGCATAACTCCATATTAAGTGCGAAAGACATACACTTACACTATCAGCCATGCAAAAAGAATAGCACAGGTTGTAAAATACTGTAGCAACTGCTCATTTGAATTTGGCATTCATCTGATAACACAATGTTACAGGAAATACAAGAAATCAAGCACAGGGCTGAGGCGAGGCTGCTGCCCCCAAATTTCAACCAAATACATATTAAGGGTAAACAGTGACCGTGCATTTCCCTCCGGGGACATATAATGAAATGTAAGATAAACACACAGCTTTGATTGAATGATCTTAGTGGCACACACACATGCGCACACACACACACAATTTCCCTTTCCTGGTATTAAAAGTGGGATGCTAAGCCTCTATCACCCCTCACTGGATGTAGGAGAGCTTAGCGTAGCCAAACACCTGGAGTGGAGTGAGGGCCCCCAGAAGCAGAGCTTTGGAGCAGCACATCGCCTCTGCTCTAAAGCCAGCGCGGTATTGATGCTAATGGGGCTGGGGCAGCCCTGCAGCCCACCACCTGTATAATCTCCTCTAATACCCTCACAACCCCCGGCTGTTTACTTTTCCATTTGCCTGAGTTATTCTGCCACACAAGCATCATGTTCGTGAGATGATGCTCTCTGCAGCCACTTGTAGAATTTCCAGCTACTGACACTGTCGCAGAAGTTATTGGATTTTATGAGAGAAAAAGAGACTGGGAGGATAAACTTAGACTGATCTATACATGCTTACACACTTCTATGAGTGTGTGCCTGTCAGTGTTGCTCTATGCAGAATTTTCAGTAACAGTACAAAGACTTGTACTTAAAGCTGAGATATTGATCAATCACAGCCAAAACTGAGCTCTCTAATAGTGTGAGCTACAGATGGTACCAGAGTTCACCATCCATGAGTTTACCAAGGGGACTAAAATGGACTCTGAATAAAAACAGTGTTTTTTTTTTCAGGCAGGCCACAAGAGACACAATTCATGTGATTGTTAAAGTAAAAAGGTAATAACTATGGAACTTTTGCAACATAAAATCAAGTGTTTTGAACCAGAGAGATTACTGTTAGACACGGTCAGATCATACCTGGCAACGTTAACTTGTGAAAAAGAGGAAGATATTCTGGTGTATCTGTAAATAGCCTACCCCCGCCCCCATACAAACCCACACCAAAGACTAATAGAATAAATTCAAGTGATGTGAAAGCAAAATTACTTTTAGTTAGACTTAAATTCATAGCTCAAAGTAAAGTAACACAATATGCACCAAGAGTGGTCAAAAATCAAGATTTAAATTTTTCAAACATGGTCAGAGAGAATATGAGTAAGTGCTTAAATGAGTTCATGTGTGTGTGTGTATGAGTGTGTGTCTGTGTGTGTGCGTAAATATCATGAGCCTTGAAGACTTTTTTTGCCTCCAACACTTACCTGATGAACATGCCAATGCCAGGTGCTCCCCTCTACTCCAGTGTAGTTTGGTTGTACTTAGCATAGTTAGCATATTTGGTAATGTCATTTTCCCATCATGCTCTTCACTCAAGATATCTCACAAAAGTCAGTGTTTGTTGACGTGGTTGGGAGTTAAAAAAGAGAAGGTCTCCAACTAATTGGAGTGAAATTTTAGAACATATTTCCCGTGGACTTGTTTTGTTCATTTTCAGAAGTGCAAAGAGGGGAGCTGAGGGCTTGAGCTGATGTGCAAATAAGCCATTGTTTGCTTGAAATGTCACCACATCAACTTGATCGTGGCGGTGTCCCAAATCAATCAAAATAATTAAATAGCACACTGTTATCTGTCCACCATTTGGAGTGTTCATATTTCTGATTGTGTACTTTTTTGAAGGTCTTACAGTGCCCTTTGAAACTCCACAAAGAAAAATAAAAGGGGTTGTACATAACAGCTTTCTGGCAATGATCCCACAATGCAATTCTTCACATTGAGAAAATTGTTACTGCTGATAAGCAACTTTGACATTGAGCTGTTTGTATTGATGCAAAATGATCAGAATTAGTTAACGTCCCAAATTACAAGTTACTACTCACTACAGAGTAAATGTGAAGGACTGAGCATGAGGAGTCACAGGTAGATTTTCATTTAATTTTATTAAAATATTAAAACAGTTAAAAAATACAGTAAGTTCTGCTCCTATGAAAGAGGTCAACCAAACAAAACTCCACTCAGACACAATATATTCTGAAAATAAACTGAACAGACTATTGAATAAACCTGACAGAGACAAAACAGACCTGTTCAACTGAACAAGGGGAACAAAAAAAGGTTAATTAGACCATTTCAGAAACAAAAAGGAGTAACACAAAAGAAACAAAACAAACCACAGTATAAATAACACAAAAGGACAGTTAGTCTTTCAGAATAAACATAACACCAATTAATCAAACAAACTTGAAACTCAACCCCGTCCCCAGTGAAACTTGGTTCAGTCCAACTGGCCCCTCCCTCTATTTCAGAGCTCTGTGTTAGTGAATCCATCTTTTTCTCCAGCATGACCAGATGTCTGAGCAGCTTTAAACCAGCAGGAGGGCAATTCACACTGGTAACTCAAGAAACAACAAATCAGAATTACTTGAGCAAACTCAAAGACAACTTAACTGAAGACAAACTAAAGTATGACTGTACATTAGACAGCAAAATGTGTCAGCTGAAAATGGAAGCCAAAAGTTTGTGCAGTTTGTTGTAAGACACAAAAGTCACATGTCATCTGTTTGGTTTGTTGGTGTATGTGCAAATAATTGTGGTGTGCATGAGTTCAAAATTTCACAGAATAAATGAACCATTAGGTGCGAACTAAAGAAACCAAGGCGAGAGCAGCATTAACGACAGCTGTGTGGCAGCAGGCGCAGCCATGGCAGTAAACTACTGAGTGTCAAGAAAACACACAAACAGCCATGAATGAGTAAAAAGGTGGTTGTTTTAGACTGAGCCAATTTGTCAGTTTTTTGTTTACAGCCTGATCTGCTGCCAGTGATTGGCCAGTATTGATAAGTTGTTCTTTGTGCAATTAATTGACAGTAATTTTAATGATCATTTAATCATTTATGTATTTCATCAAGCAACAAACAACAAGCCGTATGTCTGTTGCTTCTCCGACTTGGGGAAATGCTGCTTTTATCATTGCCAAACATCTCTGATTTTGAAATATTGTTCAGAAAGAAACAGGCCTATTTAAGATGACCCATTAAGCTTTGAGAAATCATAATGAGCATTTTTAATGGTTTAAAATGAAAATCTTCTTAAATTACTTTTAAAACTTCATTAACAGATTCATTTATTTAAAAAAAAAGATGTTGTTTTTGTGCCTTAGTGTTGCCTCCTGTCTCTTGCAGTGATGGGAGCCAGGAGAATGATCTGAGGAGTGTGAAATGAGCCAGATAATGTTTACCAAAATGGCCAGGCCAGGAGCTGTTCCCCACTCCAAGGTCCACTGTTACTGAGGCCTGTTGTTTAACAGTCAATAGAGCAGGTAAGTGGCAGTGACTTGATGTTGTGGCACAAGCTATGCAAAATCCCAGGTGAGATACACAATGACATCCTGCACACGCCTCACTGTCCTCACTGTGCTCGAGCCTATATGGGTGGCACCCTCTCATGGCTGTTACTCAGATAAAAAATGTGCTCACAACTAAGTTGAAATGATTTCTTTCAACAATGGCTCAAAGCTTGGCTGTTGAAACATCCTCCTGCAGAGTCCAAGAAAATCCTGTGATAGATCCAAGCAGACGAAATGGCCTGTCCCTAACGTTTCTGTTGTAAAACTTAATGCAGTAATGAGACGAGAGCTGGTGGCTTTTGGCTTACCAGCACAAATGTTGGACTTATTTAGTAAATAGATGAATCTTTGGAGAGATCGAGGATTGGTGGTTGGTTAGAGAAGAATGAAAGACAACAGGGATGGATTTTTAATACTGTTTTAAAGCTGTATCCATAAGCTCATTTATGATTGAGAAAGAGAAACCATATTCCTTACACTTGTACTCAGTGTTATCAGCCAGTGTCTGGACTGACTTGCTCTGATGTATGAGTCACACGAACCAAGAACAACATGATCCTTAGAATTATTTGGTGTTTTATATGCTCGCACTTAAGGACAGTCTGTGCTGCTTTGTGCCTACACACCTCCACAATCCCTTTTAAACAGCTGCTGGAGAGTCAGTGTCACAGAGGCATTGAGAGAGAATAGCCTCCACTCTGGCTGAATTGTTTTTTTTTTTTTGCTCGCCATCATCAAAAGGGTATCAGATCTCTGGTTAGCAAACCAAATGAACTCAGTGCACATAAAAAACTGCTAGCTGTTGGACAGTCTGTTATGTTTCTGTCAGCTAGTAGGTTAAAGGTTCAAAACCCACCAGCAGAAGATAAAGATGAAGCCTAAAACTGATTCTCAAGTCCTGAAATACTTACAAATAAATGCTTATTAAGACTCATTCACAGGAGTTTATGCTATTTTTGGCAAGTTCTTTACTTAGTATGTTGCAGTATTAATGTAATGATTCAGACTTGGGCTTCTGAAGGTTGGAGAAGCACCTGTGAGCTGCTTTCTTTCCCTTGATAATGATTCCATGATGGACAACATGTGCTACTTGCCTGGGAGCCAGAACTGTTTATCTTATATAAACAGGTTTGATGTGATGTTCGATCACAGAGGAACCTTTAAAGATCCAGATCTGAAATGTACCCCGTCACACTTTTCACTGCTCTGATTGCTTGTCCACCCGGGCTCACAGGACTGAAATGAACCTGTCACACTTAGCGGTGTTAAAAAATAAAATAAGTGCATGTTTGAGCTGCAGTCTCAGAGCATTTGCGACCATTTTGTGTTTCCTGTTTAAAATCAGTCCAAGCACCACTTCAACTTGCAAGTGTTGCATCAGTATGATTGTTTTAAGGTCCTGCGACCAATCAGCACCCCTTGACAACTCCCCCAACCCTCCTTGGAAAACTGAAAGCCTCCAGACCAACTTGCATTTGCAAACTGCCTGGCATTGCAAGGCTGCAGGGCTCTGGCTTTGTTTTGACACTTTACCATTAGTATGTGTCATTATGCATAAAATGTGACATAAGCAAAACCTTTCTAACTTTACAAGATTATTTTTCCAGTCATGTAGGAAGCCATTTTTCAAACTAATGGAGAAAATGTTTCATAATCTTAAATGTTTCACTAAACACTTTGCCCGGATCACTGTGTGAAATGACTAACACAGGTATTAATTTTCATGTATTAAGTGACTTTCAAGCAAATGAATTACTGTAAATTTCAAAACTGCTGTGGGCACTTGTAATTAAGTGTGGCCGCTTTAACAAATAGATGCACGCAGAGATGTGTATTGAGCTGTGTATGTGAATAATTGTGACTGCAGGCCAACGTGAATGGTTACATGCCATATTGAATGTGCTGGTTTGTGTGTAGAAGTAAGTGGCATTTCTTCCTTCCTTCCTTAGAAATGCCTGCGTGAGCCTCGCAGGCCCTGAACACCACTGAGCCGGCTGTGCTGATGGCAAATGTGGAGGTAGTGGCCCTGCAGGGATTATGATGGCTGCATTTTTGATTATTATTTAATGACATTATAATTACTCTTTCATGTCAATGTGTCTCAGTAATAGTCCCAGTGGCTTTTAAAGTATATGGCTGAGGACCGTGGAGCGAGACAGAGCTGTGCTGAATAATCAGAATATGTGAATGTTTGAATAGAAATTGAATACAAAAAGCTATTCACTAAAGGGCGCCCTCATTTGTTATCACCTATTATATTTCTGTCTCCTGTTTTTATCAGTGTTAATTGAGGTAGGAAAGTTTTAATAGGTGGCAAACTGTGTGTGCTTGAAATTGGTATTATTGACCAAAAAACTGAGACCACCTAATATGTGAGATGCTCTCTTGTTCTGAGATAAACTTTGTCATCACTTGTTATAATTAAGTTTATTTATTGCAGGCAATTATTTTGAACCTTTATATAGTCTTCCAGTAGCTTTCAATGTTTTGCAAAGTGAGAAGCTTTAGTGTAAGCTCCTCAGAGAAAATGCCAACCTGTTAGCAGCTATGCCACGGGAGTACGTCTACGTCTCTGGGAAAAAAGACATAAGTTGACATTTATGGTGCTAACATTGCAGTTGTTCGGTGCTGACAGACAGAAACAACATGGATTGTATAAGTCATCCATCACACGAGTGTTCTGTATGGATAGAGAGGTAGTTGACCCTTCGACTCTGACACTAAATCCGTGGTCGAGATTACTGGCTTGGGCTAGCAGGACCCGCTGAGCCACAGTGGAAGATTGCACATAAATCTCTGTGAGAGAATAATAATGGACTTGTTCCTCATCTCAAAGCTTTTCATCTTAGCACTGAAAAACACCCACACAATCACACAACTGCACTGACACTCACACACATTCAGATGCACAGAATCAAGCACCACATGCAGTCACACACACACACACATACCTCTCAAAAGAAAGGTATTGATTGAACTTTTAATAAATTTAGGAACACTGAAAGAAAGGACTGTGAGTGAACAAGTAAAACCTAACCACACATTCAAGAAGAGATTAAAAGTGTTTGATTTTTCTTTCTCGAGGTGTTGCAGACAATTGTCACACTTTTAAATTTAAGAGGGCCCCAGAGGCGTCGTTTCAGTGTTGGTGAGTGCACAGATGACAAGTGGCTCTGAAGATAAGCTGGTTACCAAAGCGCATCCTCACAAACGACTGAAGGATCTTCCAACTGTGGGGTTGATGTATGAGTAGCCCGAGCTGAACTTGATGCTGAGTATATAGCCATAACACAGCTGTGCTCAGGATCACAGGCTCACACACACACACACATGTACACACACACACGCAAAGCTGGCCAATATGTGCCACCTGCACCCACATAGACCACACGACATCACAGCTGCACCCCTCACACATGCACACACACACACACACACACACACAGACCCACAGGTGCAACACGGCTCACACATGGCTGCACTGATATACAGACACACATTTATGTAAATTGTGGTAAGCTGTGAAAAAGGAGACGGTGGTGAAATTGTATTTCATCTTTTTCTCTCCCTTCATTTGATTCACAGCATGGCTGTTAAATGAGACATTTAAAAGCTAAAAAACATGGTATATATTTGTGCATAAGCTGAAAAAAACATATGTTGAAATGTATCCATTGCAGCCTACATGCCTTTTCATTTCTGCACTTATAGCTGACAGTAATACAGTGTAATTTAATGTAATTCACATTATCTGCACTCACATTTAAAATCTATACAAACATGCTTATTTCAGTGGCTGCACAGACACAAACATGTAAACTGTGTATTAATAGTCAACTGCTGCATTAAATAAGACCAAATAGATGTTAAGCCTGCACTTTTTTGGCCACATGGGGGCAGCAGAAACAAACTTTAAACATAATATTATCACCTTTTAAAATTAATGTGATAAATGTTTTAAGGTAAAGTTGTCCAGTGTTTTATCTAGCAGACATGTAGCGACATAAGCATTCATTTGGAATTCTGTTTTTTGGACATTTATTGAATATCCAATATTTAATCTCTTTTAGCTCTGTTTTTCTTTCTACTCCTGAGCGAAACATCTGGCTCTTTTGTGGCTGAATGTTCTGCCGTGTTCACCCTTAGAGTGTCTGCCTACTGTTCTGATCAGGTATCACACAAAGAGTTTTTGTAGCTCAATTTTCAAAAAGAACAAGACTGTGAGAGAGATGAGTGACGATGAGAACCAAAACAGTAAATCTCTGGATGAAAAATCCAAACAAAGAGCTGCAAGATGCTCTGTAAAGCAGAGTCAGGTCATTACTCACTGCATTTTTTTCAACTTTTTTACAATACGCATTACTCAGATGTTCCATTGTTATTATAAATATTTAATTTGTGATGCTTTAAATGTCCAAGTGGATGCTGTAATACATTCGTAAATATGCAGAATAAATAGAGCTTCAACTACCAATATTTTCTCTTCTAATCCAGAGGTTAATCACTTCACAAAATGTCAGAAAAAAGTTTCAAATTTATAATTTTTCACCATCCTACGTTCCTAGAGCCTGAGGTAACCTCCTCATAAACTCTTGTTTTGCCTGACTAAAGTCAAAAACCCAGGAATAATCTGCTTACTACCAAAGAAGATAAATCAAGCAGCAATTCCTCGCAGTGAAGAAGTTTAGCTAAAATATTTGACATCTTTGTGTGAAAAATCTCAAAAATAGATGCCAAATCATTCACAACAGGGCAACTGATTGATCCATAAACTAGTAGTTTATGTCAGTTGGGATCAAAATAGAAAAATGCATTGAGACTAGATTGATCAATAGATAAATGCAACACGCAATTAACAGTATACAATCAAAAGCACAAGCTTTGATACATAGAATGTTTTCATGCTTTCTAATAATATGAGTTTAATTCTTACACAGGCAGTGTGTCGGGTTTTCACAGAGCTTCATGTAGGTGGGAGTCAACCTGCTTTTCAGGGAGGGCACGAAAAATGTGACACTTTGCTACCTCTAAAATTAAGGGAGCTATTATAACAGCAGTATATTCAAATGATGTGCCATGCATGTGCTCATCCATGTGTGGATAAATACAAGTGCATGTTAACATTTGTCGGAGTGCGTGGGCCTTGTGTGTCCACATATCGCCATGTGTATGTTTTTTTTTTTCAAACATCATCAGCCTCCTCGTTGCTACCCTTTGGCCCTCGTATATGTGTGTGCACAGAGTCAGCTGGGATCCCACAGAGTCAACAGATCCAGACAGACCTCCACGCTGTGTGTCTGTCTGCCTGCTAATCCTTACACTTCCACCCCTCCTTCCGAGTCAGATATCAAGCAAATGAAATGAACCCACATCCCCAGTTGACGGGCTTCCATTTGAAAGCACGAGGCATTAATGCGAAGCCCCTCTGCACTCCTCCCACACTCGAAGGCTGAGGAGAGGGGGGGAAAAAAATGACAAGACGGAGCTCCCATGGGCTGCTGCTCAAATGATAGATTTGTAGAGAAAGAGAAAGTGCTTCATGCCAGGCAGAAGCATAAGGATACATTTCACCACCAAAGAAATGTGTCAAAGAGCTTTACACCCCAAATACGATCCCTGCTGTTTCTTAAATAATAGAAGACCTCTGTCTAAGGCTTGACTTCCCTCTGGATAATAAAGCATGAAAGAATACTCAAAAGCAATTATTTGGAAACGGCATCAGATTCACTGTTACTGGAAAAGAGAAAAAATCCCTCTTTTTGCCTATAGCATCCACCACAGCTGTATACAGCCTTTTCATTATTTAACTTACATACTGCCTTATGTAAAATGTATGTTTTTATATACTGTAAGTTTAGGGCTTGAAATGACCACGAAGCAGATAAAAATGCAGATAAAAACAAAGTAGTCTTCCTGCACATGACAGCAAACTGCCTGGTCACTGATTCCAATTCGATAACGCCTTTGTTTATTGCAGGGTTATGCCTAAAGAATTTGTTAAAGGTGTAAAACATGGAAGTGCATGACCAAATAAAGAGAAAAGACGGAATTCCTTGGAAAATTGTTGTCCTGAAAGTTTAGAATAGCCTGATGCTACATACAGCACCACAAACCTCAGTATAAAGTATAATGCAAATGACGTGCATTAAGCTGATTGTTCCCTGCAGGGTTAATAGATCATCTGCAAGCCTCCCTGCCAGGCAGTAACAGGTGCACCACTCAAGTAATAAACCTTGTATATGCTTTTTCTTTTCAGCAGTCCTCTCTAACGTCAGATGCAGTGAGAAGCAGGCTGACACACAGTAGCCCTTTTGCCAGAACCACTGAATTCCACAAAGATGCCGGTTTCAAAGGCCATCAAATAGTTAATGGGAACTTACTCAGCAGACATGTATCTTCCACTCTGCACTAAACTTTGGCTTAGTTGGGTGGTCATTTTCCTCTTCACCTCTCACAGGCAGATGCTCATTCTGACCTCAGAACAACTACATGATATGTGAGCCTTAGTGCCTCAGCTGAGTTGCATGGTGATGCAGCAGTTAGAACTGTTGCTTCACAGCAAGAGGGTCCTTGGTTTGAACCTGGTCTTTCTGTGTTTGCAGGTTCCCTCCTGCTCTTAAGACAGTGTCCATTAATTGTTGTTCTAAATTGCTTGTAGGTGTGAATGTGATAGTGAGTGGTTGTTTGTCTCTGTGTGTCAGCCCTGTGATGAACAGGCCACCTCTCCAGGGTGTTCGCCATCTCTCGCTCAGTGTCAGTCGGGATCGGCTCCAAAGCTTATCGTGCAAAGGATAAACTGTTACAGATAATGGATGAAATGTTAGATAGGCAAACAAGTGATCCAGTCAGAGACCTTTGATAAATATTTTCATTTTTATAGACTGTTACTACATTCCTTTTATTGTAAGTTATTTGTTGCAAACTCTAAACATCCTTTGGTTTATCAATCATCTTCTAACCCCCATTATACATTAATAATATCGATGCTCTTGACTGGCGACAGGGATTGTGCTCCGTAGTGCCTTTTTCTCTCGAATCCAAGCAGGAAGAAATGCATCCTTTTGTCTTGTGTGTAGTTTGGCATGTTAACTAGAGCATACAGCATCCTTGGGATCATAGCAGCTGTTCGACTATACAAACAACAGCTCGCACGTTGGCTATGTGGCTGCTTTACCAATCCAGGAGGGAGGGCTCTCTGCCAAGAGTACACCAACTTTGGGGGGCTCTGATCAGTGCAGCAGTGTTAGCAGACGTCTGTGTGTGGCCGTGTCTCGGTCTTTGTCTTGTCTCGTAATCTCCCACTATCTGTTGAAATTTAATGAACATTTCTGATGGAACTGGAGACTTTACAGTAAGAGGATATTTCTAAGCTGCTAGATTGCTTCTGCTTTGCTCCAATTAGCTGTGAGTAGAAAGTCAAGTGTGGTGGTTTATCCCTGATGGGACATTGGGTCACTTTGGATTTACACTAACTTTAAGAGCTTTGAATATTTAGAGAGCCTGGGTAGGAACAAGTTTTACCCATTGTACGATCACAGGCACACAGTTCGTGGAGGTTATGGAACTCCTTAGAGACTCACTGCTGTGGGAAAAGTCCATCAGCATTGAATTAAATAGTGAACAGAGCAACTGTGATGTTACCCACGGGTTTGCAGAGTACCTTGTTGTGTGTTTTTTGTTTTTAGCCAAGAGTGATCATATTTATGAGAAGGTGGAGCTTGGGAGGATAGACATTGCTATAAATGACGATGTAACACCTGGCGGCCAGCTAGTAGCTCCTGTCACTTAAAGGGGCCACAAACTTTATTATGCATGACTTTAAGTCTTAATATAGTTTAAATGAATATGTTATGTAAAAGGGTCACCTGTGCAGTTGTCATAAACATGGAGGTTAGCTACAGAGATGTTCATATCTGCTTTAAATCTAGGCATTTTAAATGTTGCTCTATGAGGACTGACTCTCCTCTGGAGCTGGCCTCAAGTGGCCATTTGAGGAAATGCACTTTCAGACACCTCCGTATTGGCTTAATTTTTCAGCTGCCAATAGGAAAAAAACTAGGAGTCTGATTTTCATAGGATGTACAAAGTTCTGCAGCGCTCGAACAAGTAGAGCTAGTGATCATGGGACTACAGTTAGTTAGCATATCATTAAGAACATTGCATGCAGCCTAAAGCAAGCTTTATAAAGGCCTATTTCTTACAATATGACAGAGATGTTGGACATAATTCTGGAGCTAAATGTTTAAAGCTCCGGAAAATCTAACAGTCAGTCTGACTGCACACATATTCATCAAATGTTTCACACAGACATACACCCTTGATGTAATTAATCATCACAAGAAATAAAAAAGTAAGACTCATATCTGCTTGTTTGTTTTCATGAAATTATAATACAATATGGTGATTGATCATATCTCCCCTTTTTCAGGGTTGTGCTTTGCATATTTTTCTTTTCTGGCAGTGTTTCTCTTTATTAGACATGTGTACCAATGTGATTGTGAGCGAACTGCTCAACAACAGTCAGTTTCGATTAAAGAACTTCCCGGGGCATTAATAGATGAAATTCCTAGATTGTATCAAAGCAATTATTTGAACGCAGTGTGATGTTTTTTAAAGAATGAAATCAAGTTATTTTGCATTCCAACTAGTGTGAGATGCTGCGGGGCAGCCGGCAGACACATATTGTAAACATTAAAACAAAACAGTTGCAGCACTGTGAGACAACAACAACAGGATTACGTATGTAAAACCCCTTTTTTTTAAAATTAGGATGCACTCAAAGCTTTTTTCCCTTCTTTATTTAACCTGAGTTCATGTATGTCTGTACCAAAAGGGCTTGCGCAGCACTGCGAGAAGAGTTGGTGGTTGAAAGAAAATGAAAAGAAAATGAATGCTAGCAAGAGAGAGTCAAATCCCATCCCCTCCCTCCATACCATGATTAATTAGTTCCAAGTTATCCATGAAAGTAATACACTGATAAGGCCAGGAACAAACAGAAGCCAATTACTAGCGTTTCCCTGTGATCTCAGAGCTCCTGAACAGCAGCAGCAGCACTGATGGAAAACATTTAAGGCTTGTGAGCTGATTGGACAGGTGTTAGGGGGTGTTTGCAACCTGATTTTTTTTTTTATTTCTTGCCTGGCAGCACACAGCACATCCTTTTGATTACCAAACCAAGTGCGCACCCTTATCTAGCTGTTTTCATCAATGATGGGAGATGAGACCTCACATAAAAAAAGCCATTTACAACAACAGCTGTGGTTGAAGGGAACCTCTGGACCTCAGCTGAGTCTGGAGGACCACAAAGAGATGCTCAGCACATTAAAATAACAGCACCCAGCAAAGCATAACCTGGCTTACATTTCCAGGTCTCCCTAACGTCTAGTTAAGTGTGTTTTTTTTGTGTTTTAGATTCCTGTTATCCTACCGCTGCAACAGCATCAATACATTGATTCCGCTGCCACCATGCTTCACAGGACTTTAACCTGGGATAAGAGTTTTTCTACAATAACCTTAACAGCTGGATCCCTCTGCCCACAGCATAATTAAGAATTGATTAGCGGCCAAACGATCTGCTAATGCATCATGCTTAAAACCTCAGAGTCTACGGCTTTTAGTAGATCTCCATCTGGCTCTCTCTGAGTCTGAAAGTATATATGTATTTATTTAGAAACACCATAGCTGCATTAACCTCCATTTTGTTCAAGCCGGAGTGTCACTAAACTCAACTAACTGGTCCCTCCAAACCTGTCATATCCTGACATTT
>JAPZDV010000010.1:8270741-8291485 GCA_029814665.1 Acanthurus lineatus | reverse complement strand
ATTAAGAATTGATTAGCGGCCAAACGATCTGCTAATGCATCATGCTAAAAACCTCAGAGTCTACGGCTTTTAGTAGATCTCCATCTGGCTATCTCTGAGTCTGAAAGTATATATGTATTTATTTAGAAGCACCATAGCTGCATTAACCTCCATTTTGTCCAAGCCGGAGTGTCACTAAACTCAACTAACTGGTCCCTCCAAACCCGTCATATCCTGACATTTCTGAAAGAGCACATCCAATCTCTTCCTCCTCATCAACGCTATCCATTCTTGTAAAACATAATAATTAAGTCACCCTATAATCATCCTCTTTTGTTCATTTAAAAGCACCTTTTTGCCTCCTGCAGCGCACGTGTAAATGTTTTTTTTCCGGACATCACTCACACACATCTACAATGAAATTCTCCTGGGGTGGGGGTGGGTTGGAAGACTGTTGTCGAGCAGGATTGATTTGTCACCGGAGACGCCCGTTCACCTGGGGATGTCGAAAAAGCCTTCACACATACTGGCTCACCATTGGATGGAGGGCTGTCATCGGGAGATAATTGACTGTCAATTAGGAAGTGAGACAACAACGTCAGAGTCAGCAGGAGGGCAGTAAATCACTACCTGTCTGTCAGAAGGTGTCGTCTTTATTCCCTTTGCTTCCCCGTCTGTATTTCTCCTCTCTTGAGCACATCGCTCATCCAGATGCATCCTGCTCTTTCACGTCCTCCTGTACTCTCTCATGCTGCTCCTCTTGATGGTATTTACAGTACGTACGGCGCCGTTTTGTTTCTCCTCATGACCTTTTCTGACGAGTGATCGCTCCATTTACCACGTCAAGACGACTGAGTGAGTGGTCCCCGTTTTAAAGGTCTCTCCCTGCCCCCAGCTGAATGTTGCCACTCACATCTCTTTTTGCTTGGACAAATAGTCTCAGTAACATTCCCCTGGTTGCACACACTGACTCATGTATGTGGCTAACCTCCTTTCTTATCTCGTCATTGTAAGATCTGAGCGCGCTCTTGGCACTGAAGCAGCATTTATCCTGGTAAGCCCTATTGAGTTGCTGGCTTTTGTCTGTGCTTACAAGCACAAACACAATGCTGTGAGGCAGTCATTATGTTTAAATAGACCAGTTTATGTGCTTCAGCTGTAACATAACCACAGTACAGTCACGTCTCCTAGAAATAAAGTTTATCCAGAAAATTAAGTTTGCTTTTGTGCACATGGCAGCAAATTCCTCAATATTGTGTCTGGTTGGAGTCCTCATTTATTCAGAATGGAGCACTGCTGATAATCAAAGAGATAATCAAAGAGGCTCTAGTGCTGAAGCAATTAGCCAGGCTCATAATCAGACTATTGATGCCAGCTGGAAAAATTGAGAGTGTTAAATGCAGCTTCCTGAAAGCAATCTCTTGTTTCTTGAGCTACAAGCTCGGACAACAACAACTGCACCTCTATGTTAATAAAAAGAATGAAATCTCTTCTGAAACTAATCTTGAGGAAACTCTTTGTACTGGTTCACCTGCTGAGGCAATGGAGTTGGCCATCACTACAGGGACACTCATGTCTGAAAGAGGAAAACACGAGGATCAGGAGAAGTTGCGAGTGGCAACTGCAGGGACTTTCCCACAGAGCCGTTTTAATTGTTAAAGATAATGACAGTAGCAAGTGTGTGTGGGCGGCTAGAGCATTATTTCCATCTCATGTTGCCCATAGCTGCATGCTGCTGTAGACCTCAATCTAGACTGCAGAGAGAAACCGTAGTAAATCTCCCACCAAGATGCCGTTAACTCAATCAAGCATGAAGACACTGAAGACAAGGAGGTCCAGATATCATCCATGAGAAATGCTATAATCTTCCAAGAATCATTAATGTGACATTTGTCTGGCTGCAGTTAAAGAAAGTGGCCAAATTTATCACTTTGCAGCTTTGCATTTCTTTATTCTTACCATTTAGTGACTCACTTTATTATATAGATGAGGCAGTCTAACATGATCTCTTATCTAATTGGCTCACACACCACTGTGCCATCACATATATGTGCAAATCTGTTAAAGTCATGTGAGAAAAGGAACAAAGTAATTGACTGGTCACTTAGATGGGAGTTCTACATATATCCTTGCAACCTTGACATTGGGAAGTCACTTTTGCCTTTTAGACATTCAATTGCTCTCAATTAACACGTGCAAATTGGCACTACACAGTCATAAAAGCAATGGATGCCTGCATTTCCCCTGCAGTGCACCCCTGCTTGAGGCAAACCGCTGGTTTTGATTAGCAGCGGCTCTGCCACACCTCTGCTGGTGTGAAAGGTCTAAGCCCCTTTAACTGCTGTGCTGATTCTTTTTTAATGTTTCAGTTAATGGAATAGCATTTTAATTCAACTTGTGACACATTGAAACTGGTGCATCTGTCGACCTGAGGACCAGCATGAAAAGCATTAATTTTGTGGACAGAAGGAATATTCTGAATTCTGTTTGTTTTATCGCCGGTGTGGAAAGAAAATGGGTGCTTTTTGAAGGCGGTTTCCTCAGGAATGGCATCTGTCACCAAACACCTGCAGCATTCCTCTGAGCAGGTTGCTTTGAGTACTTCGTTTTTATTGCGTTTTATCCGCGTCCTGCTTCTCTTTGTCCTGAGGACTAGCTTAGCTTTTGAATTTCATAGACAGTTATGACTGCTTAGAAATGTTTATTAGGCAGACACAAAAACCAATATGGAGGGAAAAAGAGATTAATTTTCATGTCAGTTAAAGCAGGGACTGATGTACTTGTGCCACAAGCAACAGATTTGAATGGCTGTGTGTATTTTTTCTGGTCTTGTTTGTATCCACTTGTTTCAGACATGAGTTATCTAAAGATGTTTAAGTCATAACTCATGTCTTACAACATCTTATTGTAGTCATAACTTAACTAATTGTTACTGTTACTGATGTAGAAGGCAGTGTACGTACACGGCTGCAGATACTGTTTAATTGATGACTGGGGACTTCATTTTTAATGAATACATCAGTCTTCTCTAAAGGAAAAGTTTTTCATTTTGGAAACATGCCTGTGCAGTGTCTTGGTGAGAGATGGATGAGGAGATCAGTATCCCTCTTATGTCTGTGTGCTTCAGCAGATATAAAGCTAAACACAGCCGCTGTTAAACCTAGGTTTCTACAAAGACTGAAAATGGGGGACACCATTAGCAGATCATTACTTTCCATTTTTCCAAATTGTGAGGAAATAGAGAATATCTGATACATTAAAAAAATTATTACATCCTCTCTGTGGATAGTACTCTTAATATACACTGTCTGACAGGGTGCCTGAAGGAATAGTGTTTGCTTACCAGGCAATAGTGAGAGGAGATGATTGATTGAACACAAAATATCTGCACATTATGTCACTTAATTTGTCAGTACAAAACCAGTGTCAAAAGAAAAAAGTTGTGGTTTAAGCTTTAAGTGCTAGTGGGTGTTTTTGTTACCTTTCAATCAATGTGGGGCTAATTTTTTCTATACTGTTTCCAGTTTATTTTGCAAAACTAAGTTAACCAGTTTCTGACTGTAGCGTTACAGTTAATATACAGACATGAGTGGCATCATCATCCCACGGCATTAAAAGCAAATAAGAAAACTGACTGTGTTTTTAGCATCGTTTTGAGTAGTTTCCCAAAATGCTGAACCACTGCTAACTCAAGTAAAGGCTTCTCTGATATTCCATTTTACCAGTCTTCAGGCCTGTAGAGCTGAATAATCCAACTTGTAGCATGAATCTGTTATCCACAGTGATAACTGCTTTGTTGGCTTTTTAGTTATCTTATCTTCCAGAGGAAGATATGTTCCCTTCAGCTGCAGCTGCTGCCTCTGACCAACTTTGAATAGCAGCACATACATAGATTTCACTGTACAATCTCAAGTTTCCTCCGTTCTGACTGTGCTTTCCCTTGCTTGTTTTTCAGTTGATAAATAAATCTTTACAGATTTATCTGCCTCTTCCCCGAGGGCTTCAAAATCCATAAAATTAGTTCCATCTCGCCCCCACTTTCCCTTTGCTTACAGACAAACCGACAAGTGCAGAAGCAAGATAAAAGCTGTAGTTATGTGAAAACATTATTATGTGAAAACACTTTCGCTGCATTTGAAAGGGTTTTCCAGGAAACGCATATACACTGTTAGAGAGGTGTGCAGAGTCATGATGAGAGAGATTTTCTCTCTCTTTTTACTGTATGAGGAGGCTTCTCACACAGACATTCTTTATTAACTGGGTTTTCAAAAGTAGAAACAGCCAGGACATCTGCAACTGCTGCTGCAAGTGTACAGGGAAACACACAGTATATTTCATGCATCACCCCTTCAATCAAACTGCCAGTTCATTATTATTCAGGCAAGAAATAATGAAAAGCCCAGTATCACAATAAACTAGCTCTAAAAATCATTTATTAGGATGTCTGAAATTTAAGCTACAGGTGTTAGTTATGGTTTTATGACTTCAAAGATCTGTCTCCATGCGTATGTGCAGTAAATTTGGCAAAAAATAATAAAAAATAATCTAATTCCACATTGGCTTTAATGTTAAATGATGCCAAACTAATTAGTGAGAATTTTGATGCACGTCTCTCCATCTAGTGTTCTTATTTCCATCTTTTCCTCATGAATAACTGACAAGATCATGAATAACTATGCAGCGCAGTCTTTTAATCAGTGTTCTACAACAGGGACACAATTTTCTTTTGTCCACTGAGGTTTTCTTATTGAAAGAGATAAGTAAAAGCAAATATACCCACAAAGGATATCCAGTCTAAATATAGAGAAGGAAAATGGAGGGATAGGTAAAGCTCTGCAGCAGATGGGAATAAGCTTGTACCAAAGGGTTTCTTCCTGACCGGCATGCATTTGTGATCTATAGCCGTATCCTGGGGGACTTCTATGGAAATGGAGCTGCAACAGCCTGAGGCCTGGCTAGAGCTGTCATCCAAGATGACAACATTTAGAAAAGATAACATCTGTGTGCTTTTTCCCTTTTTTAAAAAAAAAAAATGGTTTTGAGCTTTTGAGATATCCAGCTTCCTCTCGGTATAAAAGGCAGAGCCAACTCTGCCAGGCTCCTTTTTCTCCAAATATTCTTGCATTACAAATTCACAAGGTACGTTCAAAACCATCTCCTGTTAATAATGCTATTTTTTATAGAGTGCCTGAGTCAGATAAGCTAAATGAGCCACTTTATTCGAGGTTGCGATGCCCCAAGCAATTCCATTAAATTAAAATTAGCATATCTTTTCTATTAATTTTTTTAACCAAATCAATATAACACTAATGCAGCATCATGAACCATCTTAAATCCAGAATGTAAACTAAGTAATGATGTTTGAAATAACAGGATTTGTATTTATTTTTTATTTTACAGCTGTAGGGAATGACCTCAGTGGGAGGATGCCTCTCGCTTGCTTTTCATTCTCCATTTTCCTCAGCTTCTTCGCTGGCATGAAATTCTTCTATAGGATGCCTTGAAGGCACTTTATCTCCCCAAACAAACCTCAAAAAGATGTGAGAGGAGTTTGGAACCTCCGGATTACTAAGGTATTACAACCCTCAGTCTTCTGGCAGGTCGGGAAAACAATGCGTTTGCACTAAAAAAAAATCTCTAACATTTGCAATGAAAAAAACAGTGTTTTTCCATTTCTGTCTCTGTCTTCTGATCTTTCATAATGCTGCCGTCTCCACCTCAGTAGGGAAAAAGAAACTGAGTGAATGTTTACTGCAGTGAAAACAACAGCAGCTAAGAAAAGAATCAGTCAGGAAACAATCAGTGAGGGACATGTGCCACGCAAGCTGTAATTAAAACAAATTGTACCACCGAGCGGAAGCTGTTGTACAGCTCATTTTGTCTAATCCACCAATAAGTAATAAAAATGAAGCTGTGAAAAACTCCCCTGGCTTGCAGTTTTTTGTCATATGTGAGTGTGGGAGTGTGAGAGCTCAGGAGGTGGAGGTTTCCAGGGTATTGCACTATCCCTGAATAAAATAAAATAACTAATCCCAAGAAATGCACTTGCAGATAGAGACCACAGTTCAGTGTTGTAGCTTCCAGTTAGAAACACGAGGGAAGCAAATAAAACCAGGCTCGCTGCTCTTCCACCATAATCCTGGTATGATCCACTAGCGCAGGCAGGAAAATGGTTGTCGAAATGATGAAAACTGACTCATCCACGGTTGAGAAGAGCTGTCAGTCAGACGCCCAGCACTGCTATTGTTTTGAGTTAAACTCCCCCCAGAAAAAAAAAAAATCTCCACTCTGTATTGATTGATAGCTTCTGATGATTCTATTTTGTAACTTTATAATAACAAGCCCATTTTCCTAAAGAACCTGTAACTTCACAGCAAATGAACTCCCCCTCGCACGAATCAGACGGAGCAGCAGAGGACAAGCAAAATATTTTCCTGTTCACTGTCTTGTTTGTTCATGCAAACTCGCTGAACGCTGGGAAACACAAGAGTCCTCTTTTGATCTATAGTGCTTATTAATTCAATCTGTGCGTCTAGTGTTGAGCATAGCCTGTTTAGCATATCCTGGTGGGGAGAAAAAAAAAAAAAAGTGGAGCATGCTCTATGTTTTGTTTATATTTGAGCTGCTTTCACCCCGATGACTCGGCAAAGCTTCTCCACATTGTCTGCTGTGCTGCAGCATGTTCGAGACAAAAACATTTGCTTGTGACTCACTTCTGTATCAGTTCTTCTCCCCCAGTGTTGCAGTCTGATCCGCTGTTGTTTAATGTACAGTGGCAGAGCACAGCCATGTTCATGCTGCATGTAGGATTAACTTCCTACATCAGGTGATTTTGTTTTTTCACTATTTGTATTCACTCTTGTGGACGATAAGTCCCAACCAGGGTGATGTTCTTCAACTTCAGACTTAACCAACTCAATAAAAAAACACAAATTATAATATTATTAAAATTATAGACAGATAATTATGTTATGGAAGAAAATTAAACTGCCAAATAGCATTAAAGCTTAGTGTCATTTTAATCTCTAATATATGTGCAATAACCAATAAACAACTCATTAATCTCAGCTTTAAGAATCATTACGAGAGCATTAAAAATATAAATCTGTTCAACATATTTGGGTGGTGTTGGTGTATTTCAGCTCAGATAAAAAGGCAATTACACTGTCTGGGTTATTGATTTAAATGATTTTGACCTTAGTATAAATTGGCAGAGTGTAAGGCAACATTCTGTCAACTTTGTAAACATAGTCATCAGTTATTTCACTATAAAACTAATTCAAACATTTTATCTATCTAGGAGAAGCTGCATGGTGTGAACCATAGGGCAGGCTTAAGGGTTCTGTGAGAAATGAGACTTAGATGACTGCAGACACCTTTCCAAAAAAGTTGGGCTGCTTTTCAAAACATAAATATGAAATAATGTTATTTTTATTACATAAATGTATTCTCATTCTGAATTTAATGCCAGAAACAACTTTCAAGAGTTTGAAAAGGAGCTAAAAAAGACTGGGGAACGTTATAAAATGCTCCAAAAGCACATGTTTGGAACGTTCTACAGGTACACAGGTTCATTGGTTACAGGTGATAGTATCATGACTGGGTACGAAAGGGGCAGCCACGAAAGCTCAGCCCTTCACAAGCAAAGATGGGATGCGATTCACCACTTTGTGAAACACATAACTGTATACAGGATATGACTACACTGTGTTATTTGCCAGTGATTGCTTCCTGTTTCTGATTTACATTTTAAACAGCATCCCAACAGTTTTTTAGAGTCGGGGTTGTAGATAATAGTCCACATACGCCCATACCTGCCAACCCCAACTCAAATGTGATTGCTGCTATTTTAAGGCTGCACAGATGTGGCAAAATATTATAAAAGCATGAAATGACAGTTTGTCCTGTACCTGCATTGTTCGGCGTGTGAAATGTTGAGCTGAGTGTAGCTCGGTATTTATGTTCAATAACCATAATGGTGACAGCACAAAGAAAGGGGATCTTTTCTGAATGCAGCCATGAGAACACTGCAGCTGCAATTTTCAAAGCTGCTCCTCCGTCTCTTTCTGGCAAAAACCACCTACACTCCATGACTCAGTCTGTGTTTGCTTTTGCTTTATGGACAACTCAAGCATCTCAATTACTCAGCCAGTTTTCGGATATGAATCCGACTATAGAGCTTCACGTTATATAATCCACAGAGAGAAAACAAATTTTGCTTTTAAGAAAGGCAATCCTTCCTTTCTGATTTATTTATCATTACATTTGAACATTTCTTTATTTGCATTATATACATTTTGCCTTCACACAAGATAGGAAAAAAAAAATCCCAAAACATAAATGTAATAAAAAAATGTCATCATCTTTAATTTGGCTTAAGAGCACGACACAAAGAGAGTACTTACACCCCGGCATTGAGGAATGCATTCAGCGAATGTCCTGTTGCTTGGATGTGTACATCAGCTCGTCACAATGAGAAGAAAATAACAACAGCATTGAAACCCACATACTGTTGTAACACATTGCACAATACCAGGCTGCCAAAGAAGCCAGATAAAAACACATCATTTTAATGACACGCTACATAACACAAAGCATGTTTGTCATTATCAGCAATAAATCTCTCTCCAGCAGATGAAAGCAAACGTACAGAGTCTTTCAGTATAGCTACAGTGGTGGTCATGGTGTGTGCGTACACTGATGTGGAATCAGTAGTTCATGAGTTACCACTGCAAACGTGTGTGAAGATGAGGGTCAGGGGTTATAAGGCCGAACATATACAGTGTAATGACCAGCCATTTAGATGAGCAGAAATCCAAACAAATTCCTGGAACTCAGTCTGCATTCAGCCTTCTGCTCAATGCAGACTGATGTTTTCTCATAAAGGCAACCAAACATAAAAACTCAAAGATATGCTCGGAGTCTTAGCTGCAGTCTCATTTTAAAGCGGAACACATCGGAAAAAACACGTGCGATGTCCATTCTTCATTAGCACAGGAGAACAGTCTCGCGTGTTTATTTTTAAAATGTTCACAGAGCCGAGGATGTGTAAATGGATTGTTTACTTGCAGGGCTTGACAGCAACCAGTGACGGCAAAAGTGGCTTGTTAGTGAAATTAATGGTGGTTGTGCTATTTTAGGGATACGCTCCAGAGAGTAAACATTCCTTCAGAAAAAGCCATTACAGGGAGCTAATTGTGCACCATAAATGTCAGGTATGACTAATGCAGGACCTGTGCAGAGAATTTAGGTGTGTAATGCCGCCTTTAGAACCTTTACTGCTTTAATTGGCATCTACCTGTCAAAAATGTGGAAACGCAAACTAAAATATCAGCTATTAATAAGCCCTTCATATAAAGACAATGTGATGTTGTCTGCTGAGTGTCTGTTTTTTTTTATTTTTATAAGAATTCTTAAAACTGCGAGGGAACAAATTGAAATGTTGCAATGCTTTATTACTATAAAATGCCCTTTGTTTTAAATAGCTGGATTTAGAAATGTGGGTTAATGTATTGCACAATGCATGAGCCCCTTCACGGCCTGATCAATTTTAATTTAAGCCTTTTTTTATGATCTGACAAAAACAAGTTCTAAATCCAATCAATCATGCGTAGCAGGGTACTGCTGGCATAGCTAGAGTCATGCAAAGAATAATTGATCACAGCTACATTCAAAGCTGTCAGGCTGCGACACTTTGTTTATATGTGCAGCCCTGCGAGGCCTGCTTTCTAATGACATTATCTACCTGATTTCAAACCTCCCCTCGCATTGTGAACAGCTGATGTGTTATTTCACATTATGTTACTAGATGCAGAGTTTTTTTTTTTTTTTTTTTTTGGAGACACTGTACACCGTTTTCCCCTGAATTTCTGACCATCTGGCCACCTCGCTTCTGTGCTTTACTTCAAAGGCTATAAATGAACATTCCTTAAAGCGTAATTAATCAAGGTGCCTTTAGACAGCAGGCAACACAAACGGGACAAACATAAAAACAAAGAACATTTGCAAGGACATAGGCAAACCATATCTGGCGTGAACAGATTTTGTTGGATTTCAGGGCATGTCTTTGATGGATGGACACCTTCCCCGAGGTAAAATACAGGCCCGAGGCTCCATTCAGATTCTTGCAATTCATGCCAATCATATTGTTCAGTGAGACAGAAACGGACTCTGATCGTATTTGATCCTTTTTTCCTCACAGGGCTTCATACTTCATTGATCAAAATTGTTATCAGCAGTTCTGTATTTTTATTTTTTTTTAAGTTTCTCTGGAAATGAAAGCCGTCCTTTGTCACAATTTAAGAAACTGTGACTGGGTCATATTCTGTGAGGCGGTCAGGCCAGAGACAGATGCAGTCTTGGTATTTTGAGTGGATGAGGAAAGCTCACAGTCTATTAAAGATGGTCCTCAGGTGGCAAACTGCGATGGATGGAGACGGGGGGGGGGACAGGACGCCATGGTGAGGCTACAACTTTAACTGCAGCCCAAATAACAACAACACAGAGTTGGTTTAAAAGTGATTACATGTTGATTTCTCCTCAAACTCTGCTCTTTGATGATTGCTTGAGTTCAAGGAGTGATCGTCTTTTCTTCTCAATGCTTTTGTTGGGGTCTCAAAAATTTAAAAATCCAGCCAAAAAAAGAACAAAGCCAACGAGGGGTTTAAGTCAATGGGATGAAAACTTAACTCCAGCATGGAATACTTTCCATTACTCAGACCCTCCTTATGTATTACCAGAAAAAAAACCTTGTCTATCCCCAATTCCCTCCTTTCTTGCCCTCCATCTTGACCTCTCTCCAGTCACTGTGGCTAATCTTGGCTGACAGAGGGCCTGTGGGGAGAGAAAGCTAGAAAGAAAGGAAGTTGGAGGGAAAAATCTGTACATCCCCAAAAAACTTAACTCAAAGTCTGTATGAGCAATGCCGCTCCCAAGAGGAGGAGGAGGGGGGGGTCGTCCTCTTCCTGGGCTCCCTGGAGGTGTGTGGAGAGACGGCACGTCTGCTATATGTGTCCTGGTTTGGAAAGGTAGGCGATGAGAGCTACCACCACCCCCACGTACACGCCGGTGCCTATAGTGATGGAGAGGGCTGCGAGGAACAGAGCCCGTCGGGATGCGATGTTGGCCAATGGGAAGTCACCTTTGTTCACTGCCTTGGTGGTCTGGGAAGGAGAAAATGTGCAAGAGAAGAAGAAGAAAGTCAGAAACAGTTTGGAGGGACCTCAAAAAGTGACCCACTTTTCCGAAAAAAACCGTAACAGTTATGCCAATTTTATTTATAAAGCAGATTTTATGCAAGTAAACTCAATGTGCTTGATGTCAGACGGCTAAATATAAAAATGTAGCCATAAACATGAGAGTATAGTTAATGTAAGCAACATAAATATCAGATTATAATGAGTTGGATGCAGAGGCTGAATCAATGAGGCATGCACTCAGTGTACATTAAACCAAAGTCCTTTTATCTTGGCAACACCCCAGGGCAGTTATTTCAGGAAAACAAGACCAGGCCTCTGTGTAAATGAATGGGAGCGAGAGATACGGCTCCTCTGTTAACAGTCAACAGAGCATCAAAATTGCATATAAAGAATGTGATATCTGAGAGAACAAATATTCTGATTAAAATCCCTCAAAATTTTTGGTGACTTTGTCTCATGATAACTGAAGTAACTGAAGTAATCCTCAGTGGATCTGGATCCAACTCTGATAAGCCTGAGGAGTTTAACCACTATGTCCCTCTTTTTTTCAAGAATATATTTTTTTTCTTTTTGTTTCTATATATGAATGTTTGAGCTTCATTTTGCAGACTGATGTCTCTGCAGACTTTGACACCAGAAGGCCGTTTTCACATTCATCTGCAGAAAAGGGGAAATTTCCCCTGTGTTTACTGAAAATCTGAAACAAAAGGTTTTGCAAGTCAGTCTTGGTCCAATTTGAAACCCACAAAGGTGAAAGTGTGATAAAGAAACTTGAAGTTGTCAGTTCACTTGTACTGAAATGCATTTTACAGTGAATAAGGAGACATATGTCCAACAGGAAAACTGCAGAAATGAAAAAGCAGCTGCTCATTCATAGATTCTGGATTTTAAAAATGCCCTTTTAGTGATATTACTTTGGAAATGATACTTTATACAACTTAAGCACTTGAAAAATGAAGATTTGAAATTGGTATGTAAATATTATTTACAGATGTATCTAGGTTCCTTTTCTTTAACAGAGGTATTATTAAAAATCAATTAAGGGAAGCAGGGAGGTGCCTGCCTGCAGGGAGACATCAATACAATGAATACTATTTTCTTAGTCACTTACAGAGCGGTGAAAGACTGGTTCAAACAGTCTGTTAGACGGAATCAAGAGAAACAGTGCAAGACTTTTGGTGAGAATACAGAGGCTGTGTAATATTTCTGTGTTTGTTTGACAAAACATGACGGCGATGGAAGGATGGTCCCACTGAGCGAGCGCCTCAGCGTAACCATGGAGAGAGCTCATCATGCATGGCAGCACCAAAACATGGCAATTAGTGTGAAAATGTCAAACACTTTAGTTACGGTTGTATCAGCAGCTAGCACCGGATGATAAATGACAAATATTAAAAGCAGATTTATCATAATTTCTCCATTAATTTAAAAAATAGCTCAACAAGGAGCAGCCAAGATTAAAGGGCAATTGTTTTTTAAGTGAGGGCCCCAGCCTCCTTTGGGAGGGTGCCAAAGGCTACCAGGGGTTCAAAGCAAATATAGAGGAAATATGAGAAAAATGCTAAAAAACAAAATAATCTAATAATTACTATTGTTATAATCAGCGGTGTGGAAGAAAAACGTATGTGGCTACTTTTCTTTATTCTTTCTTTCTCCTTATGCAGTTAGGACCATATACACAAACAGAAACAAACACAGCTGTGTAAAAAAACACTTAGATCATCTGTGTATTTTTTATAAATGTAAAAAAAACTATTATTGCAAACATTTTTCTTCCATGCCCATTTTTCAAATCGACAAACAGTCAGAACAACATTAATCACATCATCAGCCCCATGTGGACTATTATGGTCTGTGCCTGCCAGGAGCTGCAGTGCTCCTGAAATAAAGTTAGCCAGCAAGACTCACAAAACCGACACATTTTTGAAAAGGAAAAAAAAAAGAGCTGACAAACAGAACAACAGCCCAGCAGACAAAAGCTCAGCTGCAAAACAAAAACAGCAAACAAACAAAGAAACAAAAAAAAAGTGCTCCTCACCAGGTAAACTAACAGGTATGAAGCAGCAAACACAGCACAGATAATTTGCTGCACACTCTTTTTGTTTGGTATTTTTTAAAGATTTACTGTAGTTTTAAGACTTGCAGTCTAAGACTTTGTGAAGTCTACTTCAAACAGGGCTTTGGAAGTTTAAGAGTATATGGCAGTCCTCTCTGCCATATGAATCTGAGCGAAAAAAACAGGAATCCTTAACTTTAGATAATAAGTACACAGTACATTATAAACACTGCATCGCTAATTGGAACAATTAAGATTGGCAAAGCACCTTTTTAAGGTATAAAATATCTTCCAAGAGTCAGGCAGAGCAGAAATACAGAATGTGAGATTCATTTTAATTGTGCTATTAGTATTTGAAAAACTGACAGGAATTCACCAACACTTTGTGCTAAAATGGTGAAAGCTGTCTGTGTTTAATTAAAAAGCTGATGGTTCATGTGCCCACACAGCTTTGTTGCATGAGGGATTTTATGCCTCTTTTTTCCATACGAAACCCCCATTAGCATTAAGTTACCACATATTTAAGGTTATAGTGCATTTTACAGCCCACTGTGGACCCATATAGATCCTCTGTGTGATGTTGTGTTAACCTTCCTGCTTTAATAATAGTTGTTTTTGAATACTGCTGCTGGTGAGCAACTTGAATTTGTTTGCATTTATTTCATTGCATTGATGTTGCAGTTGTTAATGGCTCTATAAAAACCTTCAAAACAGAACTTGCTTTTAATTTAAATAATCTGAAATTTAAAAAAACAACACCATCAGAATTAGATTTGTCAACTTAATCAGTGGCACTATACACTTTGTTTACTGTCTTTTAATAGCAAATTTTTCCAAACTATAAAGAGAAATCTTGTTCTATTGGGAGTCTTTGTTTATGAGTGAGAAAATATTCTCCTCTACTGAACTAGGCAGATATTTATCAACTAAAACCTGCTGTAGGTACTATCAGCTATGTAATTGATGCTAAAAGAGGTTATTGTTTCTGCATTATTCCCTGATATTTTTACAGCAGATATTTTCTTAAAATAACAACAAGGAAAAGTGGCCAAACAATGTGTTTTCTTGTTTATCCTGCCAACTGTTCGATGCTTGTACTGCGTATCCTCTTGCTGTCTTACCATTGGAATAAACTTGCTCGTCATGAGGGAATTTAAAGAAAGAGAGATGTCTATTTATATTTGTTGTTTTCATTTACAGAGATGAACAGATGTCACTGCTGAAGCAGAGAATACACACACACACACACACACACACACACACAGTAGAAGTAGAAAGTGTTACAATTGGATGCTTTATTTGCTTTTCCATTTTCCGTCTCCTTTGTGTTTCACTGAACTAATTTCTATTCCATATTATTCCAAATGGCATCACATATTAATGAATACGTTTTTTTCCAGTTGTTGAGACTCACTGGTGTAAACAGTCTAGCATGTTTCTGAAGCGCACCCATAATTTATTGTACCTATAACTGAATACATCCCATGCACTAAAGTGCTGAATGAATGCCAGCACAGTTAGAAATGTAGCCCGGAACTGTGTGCAATGACCTTCATTACTGTGTTGAATTCATTCTAATGGTAATGGAGGCGGTGTTTGATTTGTGTGAACGTGATGAAGCTGGTATCACGGTCGCTTCCTCCAAATTGGAGGCCAAGGCCAGCTCTTACAAAAACCCATCTATTATGGGAGTGATTTTGTATCTGACGGGAGCACTTAATAGAAAAGTAAACACCAAATCAAGGTTATGTGTGAATTCTTTATTTTGATTTTCTGCTTCACTCACAGTAACTGTGAATAAAAGTGTCTCAGAGGAAAGTTTCTGCTCAGGATTCCTAACATTTCAATGAAGAGCTCAGAAATCTGGAATTACATACATGTGCTTTCTTTATAGATTTGCTTTGCATAGCTTGCTGTGCAGTGAGGATGGCCTGAGGTAAATGTAACACACACTGGAGAGTCTAAAGCTCCTAACTGGAGCACACTGACAGCTTCCCAAAGGGTTTGAAGGACGTTACCCTTTGACATTGTGGTCCTGACTCAGATAAGTAAGGTCTCTTTACAATGAAATGACAATCATGCAGTTATTACAAAAAGCTCACACACAGAATGCACACCAATCATTTATGGTTTTCTATACTGATGTTTTTGTTTTATTAATATTTTACATTTACTGTCTCGTTGTCATCTATACAATGTGCCTAGAATTATAAAAAAAGAAAATATTGTATTATTCATAGCCTTTTCCCATGTGCACTTCATGCAGCAGAGCCAGAGCTCTGTGCGACTGCTCCCAGACTGTTCTGGGTCTTTCTGTCTGCAAAGTCAGTAAGACAGAAACTACACGTGACTCAAGAGTGAAGTATTAAGTCCAGTTTTTGCTTATAATATTAAAATAATGAGGCAGAGATTGCTATATACATCAATAACTGCTCAACAAGGCTCATGCAGAAAGGACAGATACCCTCCATAATGGCTGCACACTCACTGCAAATGGTTTGTTTGTTGTAGTGGAGATGCAGATTACAAAGTTGCATGTTTGGGTTGTGTTTAGAGTACTGAGACATTTCTGAATCCAGTGAGAAGAAAGAGACTGGATATTAGAATAATTGACTTTATAGGCACAATGATTTCTAGAGTGGAAATGTTCGACTCAATTTACAGTTTTTTCAGTGACGGTTGTTGCTGCTGAAAAGAACTTCACATGGGGTCTTTCCACTGTGTGCTGTGTGTTTCATTAGTGCAAAGACGGCTTTAGAGGACAATGCCTAATAGTCCAAGACAAAGACAGTCGGATGAGAGCCAGAGAGTAAGAGTCTTCAGATAAATGGCTCAAAAGGTCAGGAAGCGAATCAAGACAAAGGACATGTATTCGAGGCAGCTTCCATGTCAATACAGTAATTACTGAAACAATGGCACCGTTATGGAGGCCTTACGGGGGAATTAGGTTTGGGTTTGCTTTCAAAAACGAGACGGAGCACATTCTCCTTTTGAGGATGTATTGCGGCCCCTCAGCAAGGTCTTCAGGATGAGAGGAAGCCTGAGGAGAGTCGTGATGTGGCAGTGGACTGTTTCTATTCTCCCCATCGCTGGCAGGAAACTGAGTTGAAAGGCACATTCCTGTTATTTCATTTCCCCAGCGAACGCATTCGTTAAACACTGTAATTGATTTATCAGTCTCTTCCTCCACTTCACGACGAATAATTAAATCAAAGCATGTTGTTGCTCTCCCTCAGGAGCATGCCTCTGAAAGATTAAATATAATAATGCTATGATGTCGACAAAAGAGATGAGTGCAGCAGGGTGAAGGTGTGTGTGCTTATGCTCTCCTCTCTGGGTATAATGCGCCGTACCGTATGTGGCGATGTGAGGATTTTTCCTTGAATCCCCTTGAGAGGAAAATGGTTAGAAGCATTAAGGCTTTATCTCCACAACCTTGACAAAATGATTGAAATGTGGTGTCATGGAAAAAAAGATAACATCTCAGGCGTAGCTGCATGGAGACTTTTATTGCAACGCGCTCTCGGAAGTCAATTCAGCACCCTTAACAGGTTTTTCTTCCAAATAAACAAAACCTAAAGCCTCCCCTCCCAAATCTCTCCCTTTCTCTCTTTCTGTCTCTCTCTCTCTCTCTCGACCTTCCCTTCGCAGACACATATGCAAATACATAAACTGTTCCACAATAATTAGCGTATTCATTTTCATCCATTATGATGACTTGCGTGCGGTAAGATAACTTTAGGGGAGTCTTATTTGCATAATCGTGAAAGGAATCGCTGCAGCTCAAGTCTACATTTTCCAGTGCAGATGTCTGAGCTGAGGGAAACATTTATCAGCATCTCCAAACAAAACATTCACCCTATTAGTGGCAATAATTGAAACTCAATCCCACTTCCCAATCAAATGCTCCAAGCTAATTTTCTCCAGAAATTCATGGTATTTCAGTCATTATCAGCTGGGTGTGGAGGCGGGTAACACTGAATCCTAAAACTATAAAGGCACTATTTACCATAAAGTCATTACACAGAATTAATGGCATAGTCTTTGGCAAACAGGATATGAGTAAAGCAGCAAATGAATGCATGTATTTGTGTGTGTTTATGTGTGTCTGTGTGTGTTTGGTGAAGCCAAACTCACTTCCTCTCTTCAGGAAGCCATGCAGCATCTCTCTCTGTTTCACTAAGCCTGACCTTCCAGTGGGACAAAAACATTATTGATCTGCCGTCTGCAGACTCTATTACAGTCGCTAACTGGCTTGTTTGTAAATGTCCTCGGAGTAAGTGACGAAGCTGATCTGCTATCATTCAACTTTTCTCTCCGACTCATTCTGCTGCCCTTGTCTAATCCCATAATGCATCTCACACTGTGTGACGAAGGCAGAGAACAGCAACTATATAAAGAAAAAGTTGACCTATAATTCTGAGCCACCTTCGCCAAAAGTTACATCTAAGTAATATCAGAGTTCTTCTAAAACAGGTATCAGATTACAAGTTTCCATTTTAAACCCATTTTGTAATCAGGCTGCATCGCACACTTAAGGAGAATCTCAAAAATGCACATACTGCACTACTTGACAATAATGGCATATCACACAGGAGAGCATTCATATTTTCATGCTTGGGAAACAGTGCACCACCTTATATGTTCCTTCATGGAAATTAGGGATAGGCTGATGTGAACTCAATGGGGACTAAAGTGGTGAAAAAACTTGCTGTAGTAGTGATTTGCAGTGAAAAAAAGGAATGTCAAAAGTCATAATGGGTTGTCAATCCCTCACTGAAAACTGAAGGTCAGATTTTAATTGTCTGTTTATATCTGTCAAAAATAGTTTTCTCGCTAATGCAGCCTCAACATTAAGATATCTACTACTGCTTAAAAACAGCTTCTCCTTGATGTCTATTTTACTGACTACTCTGGTTCTACTCGGAAAGTACTGACATAATCATGTAGATTTGAAGTTCTAAATTTAAAACAAGTTTTAAATTATTGAGGCGGCCCTGGTGAGTCTATGAGCAGAAGGGGAGGTTTAAGACCGGCTCCATGAACGACTCATAGTAACATCCCAGACTGATCGGCTTCTTTGATTGTTAGATGGGGTGAATTGGAATTAAATGGCTGAAAACTCTTGCAGTATGAGTACGGGTGCTACCACTCAGCAGCAGTCTTGGTAACACCCACAGTGTTTCTTCCTTCACTTGTTCAGCTGTTATGAATATGCACCACAACAGAGGTGTTACATTTTTTTAATGTGGGACGAAGGAAGATGTAGGTATCTGTGACCACCCCTGTACCAGCTTTAGAATAATAGAACCTCCTTTCTGTAGTTTCTGCAAATTTAACTCGCATTTTCTTTCTGTATTTAACCAAAGGTATAGCGATTTCTTAAACCTTTAAACAAGAGAAGAAGTCAGATTCTGATCTTATCTACATGATGGCCATACAGGTAGGTTACTGTATTTCAGCTTCTTGCATCATGTCAAAATCTTTTCTCATGGAGGCTCACACAGAGTCATATTCCAGACTATGTTCTGCAAGAAACTTAGCCTATAATATCCTCATGCTAACACCTACAGATTTAATTCATTTAGTTAGAGGCCTCCTGATTGATTGATCGGATAAAATGAAAACCAGTGAAGTGGGTTATTGAGCTATAAAATGAAGCGATCTTTGACTCCCACCATATCTTTTTCCTGACAGCTCTTCTGGACGTCACCATCTAAAGGACGGAGACTGGCAGAAAAGCCATCCATCCCTAAACACAGCCATCACTTCCCCATAATTACCCAGGAAGAATCAAATTAGCTCCTGACAAGATAATTCACTGACTGCCTTAATCTGCCTTGAACTACTCGCGCCCACAGATAAGACAGCTAAACGCTCGAGCTTTTGATGAGAATTTATAGTCGAAGGCAGAGCGATTTACTGAAAAGGCATGTCGATCACTAGCCTGTGTTTGTTTACATGTGCTTTTTAACATATGCTCTAATATATGCTGCACGTCTCTGTGCGTTCCAGCGAGACCTTTTCCCGTGTTTAGTCTTTTCATGTTGATGGTGCTCACAAAAAGGACAGAATTGATTAGAACAGCGACAAGAAGTGATCCCTCTGCTCTTTGTGTGACTGACACACCATCATTGGAGTTTCCCACTGAACTGAAAGGAGGGAGAAAGTGCAGTTAAAATCATATAGACAGCCATTATGTGCTGTTTGTTGATGCCCTCACTGAAGGACGTATTGGCAAAAACTTCAAAATGAACAGTGCTACCTTGACAGATCGCGGTGTAAAATCACATGGGCCTCTTCAATTCATAATAATGTGTCTTCATCTTTATAGTGAACTAGGTATCTATGACGAGGCAATAATATTTCAAAAGTATGATGTTAAATGACAATCTGTTATCCTTTAAGGGATTTGAGACCCAAGCTCTAGATATGAGATCTGATATTTTAACTGTAAAAACACACCTTTGGTTTAATTCTACAACATTCAAAAAAATGTATTTGTGCATGAAAGCCAGAACAAGCCGTGTTTGAGTGTGTTTTCATGCATCTCTTTCTTAAAATTCAGTCTTCTTAACTGCAGCTCAAACAGGCTGTTTAATGTGTCTGAGAGCTCATCACCTTTAATACTGCGGCACACCTGTAATTGGGTTCATCTTTAATCCTCTTGAAACCACCACTAGTTCAAAGGCCGTCTCTCATCTAAGTATTTTCAACACCTCTTTTCTTGGAGTTTACCGATAGTGCCTTGAAAGTGATTTATGTACTCTTTCCAAAGGCGGCTTCAGACATGTTTACAGAGCATCAGGCAGCCATTACAGATTGGCCTTGAGTTATTGATGGGTAGCTCAATAAAAAGTGGCCTCGCGTTGGCAGCAAGAGTCAGCTGTCAGTCCCTTCTTATGTGTGAAAGCCCTTAACATTTTAAAGATAAGTCCTGCATAGAGCTGCGTATGTGGATGTGTTTTATTTTTGTGTTCACATCTACAAATCTGTGTGTGTGTGTGTGAAAGGGAAAATGCACCTGTTTTATAGGACCTTGACAAACACATTGCTGTATCATTTAGCAGGATGTGAGACAGACCATGACTTTGAAAGTACATTGCGTGAGTGTTTATGCGTGTGCGTCCTCACCCCCTGTGAGAAGTAAAATGCTGCAATCCCCAGAGGCCAGAAACAGCAGAGCATAGAGAAAATGGCCAAGCCCAGGTGGTCTCGTGGAGGGACGACTATGAAGTTGTCCTCGCTCTCACTGTCACTGGAGCAATCCGTCTGCACAAAGAACAAGAAGTCAGGTCAAAGCAAATCTTTGTGCTCTGTACTTAGACATATGTGATATTTAATGAGTGCTAATGGAGCAATAAACAAACAGGTGTTCAGTTCACTTTGACTTTCATTCATTTATTAGTGCTATGATAAAGAAACATGGTATCATACAAAATTGTTACTGTATCGCTCAGTAATGTGCATGTGGCAGATGTAAGCAATAACTTTACCTAGTAAGTGTTTCA